>JAKSZT010013654.1:161716-243034 GCA_026826555.1 Tolypeutes matacus | reverse complement strand
TGTTGGAAATTTTATGGTTTTCCAAGTGATCTTATTATGTGTGGTAATTTAGCCAAAGTATAAGTGAGCACTTCACAAAGAGGACATTTTTTATTAAGAAAGAATGAATCCCTCAAAGTAAACTGCTGTTTAAAAATGAAAAATTATTTCACCCCTAGAGATTATAAGGTCCACTATGTCCTGGGTTATAGAATATTAAAAGTTGTGTTATTATTTATTTCCCCTAAATATGACTGATTATTTTTCTTTACATTTGTCTGTGCCTTCTTAAATCTTTATTATGACTGATCATATTAAATCTAATTTTACCTAAAATCACTTTTCAAATCAACATTCTCTTTCAATCTAATAGACGTTTCAGTCCATAATTTAAAGTCCTTTCAAAACCTTTAACACAGTCATGCATTGTTCATTTGGCCCACATCATGCACTATGGGATGAGTTTTCAAAAAACTGAGATATAAATGGGAAAATTTGTTCAAGGATCGTGAGAAAAGCACCTTTCATGGCAGTGTCAACAAATGGATTGAGAGGTGAATAATATTTTATTTATTCTTCTGGATTATCTTTATTTATTTTAACTCTTAAAGAGCTGTTGAAAACATTTAATAATTGAATAAAAGAATGCACACCTCTGTGAATATATGACACACCAGGGAATGTACGCATTAGATAAGTAAGTTAGTGGTTTAATATGTATTAATAAAACAGACTTGATTTAAAAGTCGTGGGGAAGCCTGAAATTGTACACACTAGTTGAGCCATGAATAATAGGCATTAGTCATATTTTAAAGATGCTTTGACCATTTTTTTAAAAAGTAATCACAATTCAACAATCTCCTGGAGATGTGTGTACTGGACCACTGTTAGTTTCATGCCCCTTAATTTTCTAAAGTTAAGATTTTGGCTCTCGGCATCAGATTTTGTATGTTCATGTATGATTGATATGCATCCCTAAAAATATATATTAAGGGAAATAGAGTGTGGAGAAACAAATAAGAAGCTTTTGACTTACCTATTTCCCTAAAGTCAGCTTCCTTTAGTGTTGCTTCATTACCAAAGATTGTAATCTCCCAAGCATAGAAGGAAATACGGTGGCCTCTGCTGGATGGATTTGGTCCTTGACTTTGAGAACCTTTGGTATTACCCTGATAACTTGTAAACAGTTGAGTCACTCTTTCTCACGTTGTGGTCCATTCACGTCACTTTTCCCTTCTCTGTGTTGCATGGTCCTTCATAAGCCATAGGAGAATTTTGGAGGCTGTAAGTTATATGTACAGTAGTTCAGTGGTTTCATTTTTGTATATGTCGATCTGTTTCTGTGCAAAAATTTTTTGAAAATATTTCCATTACATTGTCAAAAATTACAATATGTCAAAACACAGGTGTTTCTATATGGACACCTGCATCACAATCTCTCTGCCATCGGGAACAACCCAATTGTGTCCAGAAAATCCAAAATGTTTCCTTGAAACAAAACCCCGAGTGATGTAAACATTCAGTACAGAAATGTGAAGTCATGTAAAATGATGTCCTCTGGATTATTGATTTAAAATTGTGATTATTCAAAAAAGGAGTCATCAGTGAGAAGCATTCCTTGTCCTCCCATTATTTTTCCTCGAGTTAGAGTTGTTAAATATTATTGCAATAATTATTAGGAAGAAATTCTAGTCCAAAAGTTAAAGTAAATTATGAATGCCACAGGAACTCTTCTATTTGAAGGCTTTTATTTTTACAGAGTATTCTATTTTATGGGATAAAATCTTTCTGTTCAAATTAACACTGACAGGGTATGGGGAAAAATTCTTTCTGCCTAAGTAAGGATTTATTTTTATAGCAAAATAAATAATTAAACTTTTTTTAAAACATGTATAATTTAACAAAGGCTTAAATTTCTTTTTTCAATTTTAAATTCTCTAAATTGCTCTTTGAGAGAATATCGTCATTGAAAGGTGACGTAGAATTAATTTTCACCTCCAATGAAACACATTCTTGATTTTTTAAAGGTATAACTCTAACAGAATCAAAATTTAAAAAAAAATTTTATGCTGTCGTTCAGGATTCTCAAACCTCTATTCCCAGTATGCCTCTGCACATGTCAGATTCTTTCTGACAAATCATGAGGAAATATTATGGCATTTTTTTCCACCAGCCTCTGACTACACTTTATGCTTTAAATACACTTTCATACCCTGACTTCATCATAACTGGATAGTTGGTTGTATAGGCTGACTCTGTAGTGAAGTCTCTTAGGTTTTAATTTTTTCCACATAATCCTGAGTTGGTGAGTGGTGATTTCTTTCTGTTCCAATTTTCAAAAAGCAGCTCACCAGACTGCACAAGAAAATCACAGCTTGGATTCTGTCCTCCATGATTTCTTTATTCTCCTCTTTACTGCTTTTAGCAGTGCCTTAACACTTGCTGCTCTCTTTTCCAAACTGTGCATTCTCCATGGCCAAAAAATCTGAATAATTAGTGGACAAAAGTGTTTGGCCCACACCCAACTAAGGTCCCCACTTTGAAGAAGCAGAAAGAAGACAAGACTGGCCAGTAAAAGGGAAACGAATCCTGGCTATTTTTCTTGGACTGCATTGGCAAGATGACCAAGATTTTGGTGTGCCACGCTCCACCCCTGCAAGCCCTTTTGGAATCCAATGCAGAAGTTCGATTTCATTTTACAGGGAAAGGTTTTCCATTGCCCTGATCTGGGGTATATGTGGTATTTGGAGACCACTGATGATGAAGGCTCTTTATTGAGATGGCAATACTTTCTCATTATGTTCTAATTACTTCCTCTGTCTTTGATTCCATTGCTCTTAGGATCTCTATTTGGAAATAATATGGTTTTCCAAGAGGTGTTGCTATGTTTGGTAATTTAGGCAAAGGACATGAGAGCACTTTACAAAGAGGACATTTTTTACTTAGAAAGATTGAATGCCTCAACGTGAACAGTAGTATGAAACAAATGATTATTTCACTGGTTAAGTTTAAAATGTCCACCATATCATGGGTAATAAAATAATTAAAATTTGGTTATAATTAATTTCCCATAAATCAGACTGATTATTTTCCTTTACATGTGTCAGTGCATTCTTAAAATTTTATTATAATTGATTGCATTAAACTTAATCTTATCTTAAGTCCCTTTTCAAACCAACATTCTCTTTGGAAATAATATGGGTTTCAGTAAATAATTTTAAAATAAAAATTTCAACAACTTTAAAAAATCGATGCAATCTTCACTTTGTCCACCTGATGCACTATGGGATGAATTATCAAAATAACTGAGAGATAAATAGAAGAAGTTGCTCAAGGACGGCAAGCAAAGCACATATGCATGTCAGTGTCAACAAATGGATTGAGCTGAATAATATATTTTTTATTTTCTGTATTGTCTTTATTTCCTATAATCCTTAAAGAGCTATTGAAAATATTTAATAATGATTTAAGAGAAGAATGCACACTTCTTTGATTATAGGAAGTACCAGGATGGTACACATTGGATAAGTAATATAGTGGTTTAATATGATTTAATAAAAGAGCTTTTTTTTTGTTTTTAAATTGTGGCGATATCTGTGGTTGTACAAATAAGTTGAGCCATGGATAATAGACATTAGTCATGTTTTAAAGATGCTCTGGCCAATTTTTAAAAAAGGAATCACAATTCAATGTTTTGCTTTTCCTTCGTGTTTCTTCAAAATCAGGTTGAAATCTCTCATGCATAGAATGGAGGGCAGTAACCTCTGCTTGATGCAATAGGTCCTTGAATTTTATGAACCATGCCTCTTCCACATGATAACTTGTAAACAGTTGAGGCACTCTTTCTCACCTTGTGGACCTTACACATCCCTTTTGCACTTCTGGGTGCTGGCAAGGTCCTTCATAAGTCATAAGAGAAATTTGGATGCTGGGAGCTATTTTTACTGTAGTTCCTTGTTTTCATTTGTGTATATGTGGATCTGTTTCTTGGTAAGAATGATTTTAATATTTTTCCCAACAATTCTCAAAAATTGCAATATGATAAAATAGCAGCTATTTGTATATGGACCCCTGCGTCACAATCTGCACCATATGCAACAGCCCAATAATATCTTGAAAACCGGAATGATTTCCTGGAAAAAAAAATCCTGAGCTTTGTAAACATGCAGAATCGTGAAGTCATGTAAAAAGAGGTCCTCTTAATTTTCGAATTAAAATTGTGATTATTCAAGAAAGGAGAATAAGTGAGAAACATTTCTTGTGCTCCCATCATTTTTCTGCCAGTAAAAGTAGTTTAATATCATTCCAATAACTATTAGGAAAAAAATCTTGCCCAAAAATTAAGGTAAAATATGCATTTCCCAGGAACTCTTCTAGTTGTTGCATTTTATTTTAACAGAGTTTACTATTTAAAAATGTTAAAGCCTTTCCTTTCCAATTAACATCGACATGGAACCAGGAAAATACTTTTGGCCTAATTAAAGATTGATTTATATACCAAAATATAGAATTAATTATTCTTTTAAAATATATGTCTTAACAAATATTTAGAATTGATTTATTCTTATTTTAAATACTCCCAATTACTCTATGCAAAAACACTGGCATTCTAATCTGACTTATTGTTAATTTTCACCTCCAATTGGCCACATTCTTGTTTTCCTTAATATATATTTCTAACAGAAACTATAAATAAATTAAAAAAATCTTTAGTGCAGTCGGTCAGGAAATTGAAACCTCTATACCCCAGCATGACTCCACATGTGTTGGAATCTTTCTCACAGCTCAGGAGAAAATATTATTGCATTTTTTCCACCACCCACTGACCATACTTTGTGTTTAATATATATTTTCATACCCTGACTTCAAAATATCTGGCTATTTGGGTGTATAATCTGTGTCTGTAGTGAAGTCTCTTGGGTTTTAATTTTTCCACATACTCCTGAGTTGTGTAATTGTGTAATCTCTATATTACAATTTTTAGAAAGCACCACACCACACCGCACAAGGAAATCAGAGCATGGATTCTTCCTCCAGTGCCTTCTATCCTGCTGCTGTCATTTCCAAACAGCCTGTTCTCCATTCCCACAAGGTCTGAATAATTATTCTGCAAAAGTGTTTGGGTCACACCCAGCTAAGTTTCCTGCTTTGAAGGAGCAGAAAGAAGACAAGAATGGCCAGAAAAAGGGACACGAATCCTGACCATATTTCCTGGGATTGCATTGGCCGGATGACCAGGATTTTGGTGTGCCACACTCCACCCCAGCAAGTCCTTTTTAAGTACAATGCAGAAGTTCGATTTCATTTCAAATGGTAAGTTTATCCATGGCCCTGATCTGAGATATATTGGTGATGGGTGAACATTGATATTGAAGGCTCTTCATTGAGATGGCAATACATTCTCATTCTATTTTAATTTCTTCCTCTGGTTTTTATTCCATTACTCTGAGTATCTCTCATTGGAAATAATATCGTTTTCCAAGGGATCCTGTTATGTTTGGTAATTTATGCAAAGGACGTATGAGCACTTTACAAATGGGAAATTTTTTACTCAGAAAGAATGAATGACTCAATGCAAACTGCGCAAAGAAACAAAAATTTATTTCTCGCCTTGAGTTTATAATTTCCACAATTTCATGGGGAATAAAATAATTAATTTTTTTAAATAATTTATTTCCCTAAAATCAGACTGATTATTTTCCTTTACATGTGCCTGTGCATTCTTAATCTTTACTATTGTTGATTATATTAAATCTAATCTTACTTAAAATTCCTTTTCAAATCAACATTCTCCTTCTATCTAATATATGTTTCCATTCATAATTTTAAAATAAAGTCTTTTCAATAGCTTTAAAAAAAGCCATGCATTTTTCCCTTTGTCCACGTGATGCACTGTGGGATGAGTCATGAAGATAACTGAAGGAGAAACGGAAAATGTTGTTCATGGAAGCTGATAAAATCACCGTTGCTTGGCAGTGTCAACAAATGGATTGAGAGCTGAATATTTTATTTACTGTTCTGGATTCTGTTTATATATTATAATTCTTAAAGAGCTGTGAAAACTTTTAATAATGATTGAAGAGAAGAATGCACACCTCTGTGATTATATGAAGGACCAGGGAATGTACACATTGGATAAGAAAGATAGTGGTTTCATATGTATTAATAAACAGATTTTTTTAAATAATCGTGGGTTTGTCTAGAACTATACACCCAAATAAGCTATGGATACAAGGCATAAGTCATGTTTTAAAGATGTTCTTGTCAATTTTTAAAAAGGCAATCACAAATCAAGGTTCTGCTGGTGATGTGTGTATGGGACGACTGTTAGGTGTTATGCCCCTTTATTTTATTATGATGAGATTTCTACTCTCGGCGTATGGTTTAGATATGTTCATGAATGATTGACATGAATCACAAAAAATATATATTAAGGAAAAGCAAGGGAGAGAGACAAAAATGAAACTTTGGAATTACCTATTTCTCTTAAGTGGTCTTCTATTTGTGTTTCTTCAGTATGGAGGATATAATATGGTGTGCATAGATGGAGGGCGGCCACTCTGCTTGATGGAAATGGCCCTTGATTTTTATGAACAATTCTACTTCTACATGATATCTTGAAAACATTTGAGTCACTCTTTCTCCCCTTGTGGACCTTACACGTCCCTTTTTCCCTTCTGTGTGTTGGCATGGTACTTCATGAGCCATAGGAGACTTTTGGAGGCTGTAAGTAATTTGTACAGTAGTACAATGGTTTCATTTTTGTATATTTCTATCTGTTTCTTTGCAAACATTTTTTTGAATATATTTCCAATACATTCTCAAAAATTACAATATGTCAAAAAGCAGGTATTCATATATGGACACCTGCATCACAATCTCTTTGCCATCGGGAACAGCGCAATTGTGTCCTGAAAATCAGGAATATTTCCTTGAAACAAAACTCCGAGTGATATAAACATTCATTATAGTAAACATTGTGTTTACAATGATGTAAACTTAACGAATGTAATAATGAATGTAAATATTCCTTATTAATCATGGGTATGCCTGGAACTGTACACAGATTTAAGCCATGGATACTAGGCATTAGTCATGTTTTAAAGATGATCTTGTCAATTTTTTAAAAGGGAATCACAATTCAAGTTTCCACTGGAGATGTGTGTATGGGACGACTCTTAGGTGTTAAGCCCCTTTCTATTTTTATGATGAGATTTCTACTCTCAGCGTCAGGTTTCTATATATTCATGTATGATTGACATGCATCTCTAAAAATATATATTAAGGGAAAGCAAGGGAAGAGAGACAAATATGAAGCATTGGAATTACCTATTTCTCTAAAGTGGACTTCCTTTTGTGTTTCTTCAGTATGGAGGATGTTATCTCCACGTGCATAGAGGGGACATTTTATTCTTGACCGGTGAAATAAATATTTGCTTAATCGTGCAGTTTACTTTGAGGCATTCATTCTTTCTAAGTAAAAAATGTCCTCTTTGTATAGTGCTGACACGTCCTTTGCCAAAATTACCACACATAACAAGATCTCTTGGAAAACCATATTATTTCCAAATAGAGATCCTAAGAGCAATGGAATCAAGTGCCGAGGAAGGAATTAGAACATTGATTTTTATGAACCATTCCTCTTCTACATGATTCTTGTAAACTGTTGAGTCACTCTTTCTCACCTTTTGGACCTTACCGGTCCCTTTTGCATTTCTGGGTTTTGACAATGTCCTTCATAAGTGAGAAGAGAAATTTGGACGCAGGGAGCTAGTTTTACTCTAGTTCATTGTTTTCATTTGTGTATATGTGGATATGTTTCTTGGTAAGAATGATTTTGATATTTTTCCCAATAATTCTCAAAAATTACAATATGACAAAACAGCAGCTATTAGTTTATGGACACCTGCATCACACTCTCTGCACCATCAGCAACAGCCCAATAAAGTCTTGAAAATCAGGAATGGTATCCTTAAGGAAAAAATCCAGAACCTTGCAAACATTCAATAAACGCTCATGAATTCATGTAAAAAGATGTCCTCTGAATTAACATTTCAAAATTGTGATTATTCCAAAAAGGAGAATCATTGAGTAACATTTCTATTGCTCCCATTATATTTCTGCCAGTGAGAGAAGTTTAAAATTATTCCATTAAATAATAGGAAGAAAATGTCATCCAAAAATTTATGTAAAATATGCATTCCACAGGATCTCTCCTATCTGTGCTCTTTAATTTTACAGAGTTTACTATTTAAAAGGGTTAAAGTCTTTCCTTTCCAATTGACAGTGACAGGGTTGGGGAAAAATTCATTTTCCCTAAGAAAATATTGAATTATATAACATAATATATAATTAACCATTATTTTATAATGTATGTTTTAATGAAGTCTTAAATCCTTTTTTTTTATTTTAAATACTCCCAATTACTCTATGAGAGAGCAATGTCATTCTACTCTGACTTATTGCTAATTTTCACGTCCAATTGGTCACATTCTTGTTTTCCTTAATATATATTTATAATAGAATCTATAAATTAAAAAAAACCCAAACATTTATGCAGTCAGTCAGAATTGTCAAACCACTATTCCCAGCATGATTCCACATGTGTTTTAAACTTCCTGAAAGATCATGAGTAAATATTTTTGCATTATTCTCCACCAGCCACTGACTATATTTTATGTTTAAAATACAATTTCATACCCTGACTTCAACATATCTGGACAGATGTTTTTATAGGAAGTGTCTTTATTGAAGGCAGTTGAGTTTTAATTTTTCCACATACTCCTGTGTTGCCTATTGGAGGTTTCTTTCTATTTTAATTTTCAACCAGCACTGCAGCACAGTGTACAGATGAATCAGCACTTGGTTGCCATTTTTCAGGATTCCATTGTTCACCTCTTTTCCGTTTTTAGCAATGCCTTCTCTCCTGCTGCTGTCTTTTCTAAACAGCCCATTCTTCCATGCCCCCAAGGTCCAAATTATTATCCTGTAGAAGTGTTTCTGCTGCACCCAGCTATGGTGCCTGCTTTGGAGGAGCAGAAAGAAGAAAAGCCTGGCCAGTAACAGGGAAACAAATCCTGGCCATTTGTCAAGGGACTGCATTGTCAGGATGACCAGGATTTTAGTGTTAAAACGCTTCGCCCTTGCGAGCCCTTTTGGAATCCAATGCAGAAGTTCGATTTCATTTTACATGGAATGGTTATCCATTACTCTGATCTGGGATGTACGTGGTGTCTGGTGAAATTTTATAATGAAGATTCGTCACTGAGTTGGCAATCCTTTCTCATTCTATTCTAATTTTTTCCTCTACCCTTGATTCCATTGCTCTTAGACCTCTAGTAGGAAATTATATGGCTTTCCAAGTGATCTTGTTAGGTGTGGTAATTTAGCCAAAGTATAAGTGAGCACTTTACAAAGAGGACATTTTTTATTAGGAAAGATGAATCCCTCAATATAAACTACATGATAAAACAAAAATTTATTTCACCCCTAGAGATTATGAGGTCCACTATTTGTCTGGGAATTGAATAATAAAAATTTTGTTATTATTTATTTCCCCTAAATATGACTGATTATTTTCATTTACATGTGTCTGTGCCTTCTTAAAACTTTATTATGACTGATCATATTAAATCTAATCTTATGTAAAATCCCTTTTCAAATCAACATTCCCTTTAAATCTAATATATTTTCAGTCCATAATTAAAAGTCCTTTCAAAAGCTTTAACACAGCCATGCATTGGTCAGTTTGCCCACATCATGCACAATGGGATGTTTTCAAAAAAACTGAGAGATAAATGGAAAAATTTTCTCAAGGATGGTGAGAAAAGCACCTTTGCATGACAGTATGAACAAATGGATTGAGAGGTGAATAATATTTTATTTATGCTTCTGGATGCTCTATATATTTTAATTCTTAAAGAACTTTTGAAAATGTTTAATAATGATTGAAGAGAAGAATGCACATCTCTGTGAATATATGATGCACCAGGGAATGTACACATTTGGTAAGTAAGATAGTGGTTATAATATGTATTAATAAAACAGAGTTGTTTTAAAAGTTGTGGGTATGTCTGAAATTGTACACCCGAGTTGAGCCAGGAATAATAGGCATTAGTCATATTTTAAAAATGCTTTGGTCAATTTTTTAAAAAGGAATCACATTTCATCGATCTCCTGGAGATGTGTGTACTGGACCACTGTTAGGTTTCATGCCACTTAATTTTCTATGTTTGAGATTTTGGTTCATCTTCAGTATTTGTTTGTTCATGTATGATTGATATGCATCACTAAAATATATATTAAGTGAAAGAGGGTGGGCGGAGAAACAAATATGAAGTTTTTGAATTACGTATTTTCCTAAAGTCAGCTTCCTTTTGTGTTGCTTCATTATCAAAGATTGTAATCTCCCAATGATAGAACCTAATACGTTGCCCTCTGCTGGATGAATTTGGTCCTTGACTTTCAGAACCTTTCATCTTACCCTGATAATTTGTAAACTGTTGAGTCACCCTTTCTCACCTGGTGGACCATACAAGTCAGTTTTTCCTTTTTGTGTGTTGGCATGGTCCTTCCTGAGACATAGGAGAATTTTGGAGGCTGTAAGTTATTTGTATAGTAGTACAATGGTTTCATTTTTATACATGTCAATCTGTTTTTTTGCAAATATTTTTTGGAAAATATTTCTGATACATTCTCAAAAATTACAATATGTCCAAAAGCAGGTATTCCTATAAGGACACCTGCATCACAATCTCTCTGCCTTTGGGAACAAACCAATTCTGTCACGAAAATCAGGAATATTTCCTTGAAACAAAACTCTTAGTGATGTAAACATTCAGTACAGAATTGTGAAGTCATGTAAAAAGTTGTCCTCTGGGTTATTTATTTCAAATTGTGATTATTCAAAAAAGGAGTCATTAGTGAGAAGCATTTCTTGTCCTCCCATTTTTTTTCCTCGAGTTAGAGTTGTTTAATATTATTCCAATAATTATTAGGAAGAAACTCTAGTCCAAAAGGTAAGGTAAATTATGCATGCCACAGGAACTCTTCTATTTGAAGCCTTTTATTTTTACAGAGTTTTCAATTTAACGGGCTAAAATCTTTCCTTTCAAATTAACACAGACAGGTTATGGGGAAAAATTCTTTCTAAGTAAGGATTTATTTTTATAGCAAAACAAATAAAAAAACATTTTTTAAACATGTATACTTTAACAAAGGCTTAAAATTTCTTTTTTCAATTTTAAATTCTCCAAATTGCTCTGTTAGAGAATATCGTCATTGTAAGCTGACATAGAGTTAATATTCACCTCCAGTGGAACATATTTTTGTTTTTTTAAGGTATAATTATAACAGAATCTATAAGTTAAAAAAATCTTTTATACTGTTGGTCAGGATTCTCAAAACTCTATTCACAGCATTACTCCACACATGTCGGATTCTTTCTGACAGATCATGAGAAAATATTATGGCATTTTGCCACCAACCACTGACTACACTTTACATTTAAAATTCACTTTCATTCCCTGACTTCAACATAACTGGAAAGTTGGTTGTATAGGATGGGTCTACATTGCAATCTCTTGGGTTTAAATATATCCCACATAATCCTGAGTTGGTGAGAGGAGTTTTCTTTCTGTTCCAATTTTCAAAAAGCAACACACCACACGGTACAAGGAAATCACAGCTTGGGTTCTGTCCTCAAGGATTCTGTTGTTCTCCTCTTTCCTGTTTTTAGCAGTGACTATCTCTTGCTGCTCTCTTTTTCAAAGAGTGCATTCTCCATGCCCCCAAAGTCTGAAAAATTAGTTTGCAAAAGGGTTTGTGCCACACCCAACTAAGGTCCCTGATTTGAAGGAGCAGAAAGAAGACAAGAATGGCCAGTAAAAGGGAAACGAAATCTGGCCACTTTTCTGGGAAAGCATTGGCAAGATGATGAGGATTTTGGTGGGCCATGCTCCACTACTGCTAGCCCTTTTGGAATCCAATGCAGAAGTTCAATTTCATTTTACATGGAAAGATTATCCATTGCCCCAATCTGGGGTATATGTGGTGTTTGGTGACCTTTGATAATGTAGGCTTTTCATTGAGATGGCAATACTTTCTCATTATGTTCTTATTTCTTTCTCTTCCCTTGATCCCTGGCTCTTAGGAACCATATTTGGAAATAATATGGTTTTCAAAGAGATCTTGTTATGAGTGGTAATTTTTGACAAAGGATGTGTGAGCACTTTACAAAGAGGACATTTTTTACTTAAAAAGATTGAATGCCTCAAAGAAAACTGCACAATGAAACAAATATTTATTTCACCTGTCAAGATTAAAATGTCCACTATATCACGGGGAATAAAATAATTAAAATTTTGTTATAATTTATTTCCCATAAATCAGACTGATTATTTTCCTTTAAAAGTGTCAGTGCATTCTTAAAACTTTATTAAGATTGATTATATTAAATCTAAACTTACCTAGAGTCCCTTTTAAAATCAACATTCTCTTTGAAACTAATATGCATTTCAATTCATAATTTTAAAATAAAAATTTCAACAGCTTTAAAAAATCCATGCAATGTTCACTTTGTCCACATGATGCACTATGGGTTGAATTCTCAAAAAAAAAATTGAGAGATAAAAAGAAAAAGTTGTTCAAGGATGGCAAGAAAAGCACAAATGCATGTCAGTGTCAATAAATGTATTAAGAGGTGAATAATCTTTTTTTTTATTTTCTGAATTCTATTTATTTCCTATAATTCTTAAAGAGCTGTTTAAAACATTTAATAATGATTAAAAAGAAGAATGCACACCTGTGTCATTATACGAAATACCAGAGAGGGCACACATTGGATAAGTATTATAGTGATTTAATATGATTTAAAAAAAGAGATTTTTTTTTTTTAATTGTGGGGATGTCTGGGATTGTACACATAATTTGAGCCAAGGATAATAAGCATGAGTCATGTTTTAAAGATGCTCTGTCCAATTGTTAAAAAAGAAATCACAATTCAAAGTTCTGCAGGAGATATGTGTATGAGACTATTGTTGGGTGTTTTGCCCCTATATTTTCTAAGATTGAGATTTCTGCTCTCGGTGTCAGGTTTATGTATGTTCAGAAAAGATTGATATGCATCACTAAAAGTATATATTATGAGAAAGAGGGTGGGGAGGTGCAAATATGAAGCTTGGAATTAACTATTACTCTAAAATGGTCTTCCTTTGTGTTTCTTCATTATCAGAGGTTGTAATCTGTCACGCATAGAATGGAGGACGGTACCCTCTGCTTGATGCAATAGGTCCTTGACTTTTATGAACCATTCCTCTTCCACCTGATAACTTGTAAACAGTTGAGGCACTCTTTCTCACCTTGTGGACCTTATAGGTCCCTTTTGCTCTTCTGGGTGTTGGCATGGTCCTTCATAAGCCATAGGAGACTTTTGGAGGCTCGGAGATAATTGTACCATAGCTCCTTGGTTTAAATTCTTATGTATAGATCTGTTTCTTTGTAAGAATGATTTGATTTTTTCTTATAGTACATTTATCAAAAATTAAAATATGTCAAAAGACCAGCTAATTGTCTATAGACACCAGCATCACAATCTCTGCACCAAGGGCAACAACCCAATGATGTCCAGAAAGTCTTCAATGGGTTCCTTAAAAAAAATTCAGAGCCTGCTAAACATTCAATAAAGAATCCTGAGGTCATGTAAAAAGAGGTCCTCTGAGTTATCAATTAAAATTGTGTTTATTCAAAATGAAGTATCAGTGAGAAACATTACGTCTGCTCCCATTATTTTTATGCCATTCAGAGAAGTGTAATATTACTCCAATAACTATCAGGAAGAAAATCTAGTCAAAAATTAACGTAAAATATGCACTCCACAAGAACTCTCTATCTGTAGAATTTTATTTTACAGAGTTTACTCTTTAAAGATATAAAATCATTCCTTTACAATTAACATTGACAGGGTATGGGGAAAAGTACTTATTTCCTATTTACAGGTCGATTTATATACCAAAATATATAAATAACCATTCTTTAAAATGTTTGTTTTAACAAAGACTTAAAAATTTTTTTTTTAATTTTAAATACACCAAATAAATCTATGAGAGAACATCGTTATTCTAATCAGACCTATATCTAGTTTTCAACTCCAATTGGACAAAATATTGTTTTCCTTAATATATATTTCTAACAGAATCTATGAATTAAAAAAATAAACAAAACTTTTACACAGTCAGTCAGGATACTCAACCCTCTCTACCCCAGTATGACACCACATGTGTTGGTATGTTTCTGACAGATCATGAGAAAATATTATGGCATTTTCCATTAGCCACTGACCATACTTTATGGTTAAAATTCACTTTCACACACTTCTTCAACATATCTCACTAGTTGGTGGTATTGGCAGTGTCTGTATTGAAGATTCATGTGATTTCATTTTTTCCACATTCTCCTGAAGGGCCCAGAGGAGCTTTCTTTCTTTCACAATTTTTAAAGAATCACCATTCCACACTGCACAAGGAATTCCATGTTTGGATTCTTTCCTCCAGGTTTCCATTGATCTCTTTTCTGTTTTTAGCAGTGCCATCTCTCCTGCTGCTGTCTTCTCCAAACATCCCTTTCTCCCTGCCCACATGGTCCAATAATTAGGCTGAAAAAGTGTTGGTGACACACAAAGCTGTGGTCCCTTCTTTGGAAGATCAGAAATAAGATAAGACTGGCCAGTAACCTGGAAAGGAATCCTGTCCATTTTTCCTGGCACTGCATTGGCAGAATGACCAAAATTTTGGTGTGCCACACTCCCCCATTGTGAGCCCTTTTGGAATCCATTGCTGAAGTATGATTTTATTTTACATGCAAAGGTTTCCCATTGCCCTGATGTACTATATATGTGGTGTTTGGTGCCCTATGATAAGGAAGGCTCTTCATTGACATGGCAATACTTTCTCATT
Organism: Tolypeutes matacus; assembly: GCA_026826555.1. NCBI lineage: Eukaryota > Metazoa > Chordata > Mammalia > Cingulata > Chlamyphoridae > Tolypeutes > Tolypeutes matacus. Next base: position 228,104 of record JAKSZT010013654.1, on the reverse strand, counting down.
CTATTCTAATTTCTTCCTCTGCCTTTGAATTCATTGCTCTGAATATCTCTAGTTGGAAATAATATGGTTTTCAAGGTAATTTAGGGAAAGGACGTGTGAGCACTTTACAAAGGGGATGTTTTTCACTCAGAAAGAATGCATGCCTCAATGCAATGTGCACGATGAAACAAAAATTTATTTCACCCCTTGAGATTATAATTTCCACAATTTCATGGGAATAAAATAATTAAAAATTTTTAATAATTTATTTCCCTAATATCAGACTGATTATTTTCCTTTACATGTGCCTGTGCCTCCTTAAATCTTTATTAAGACTGATTATATTAAATCTAATCTTAAGTAAAATCCCCTTTCATATCAACATTCTCTTTCAATCTAATATATGTTTCCATTCATAATTTTAAAATAAAGTCTTTTCAATAGCTTTAAAAAAGCCATGCATTTTTCACTTTGTCCACATGGTGCACTATGGGATGAGTTATTAAGATAACTGAGAGAGAAACGGAAAAAGTTATTCAAGGATGCTGAGAAAAGCATCTTTGCATGGCAGTGTCAACAAATGGATTGAGTGCTGAATAATATTTTATTTACTGTTCTGGATTCTGTTTATTTATTATAATTCTTAAAGTGCTCTTGAAAACATTTAGTAATGATTGAAGAGAAGAATGCACACCACTGTGATTATATGAAGCACCGGGAATGTACACATTGGGTAAGAAAGATAGTGGTTTAATATGTATTAATGAAACTGATTTGTTTTAATAATATTGAGTATGTCTGGAACTGTACACCCAGTTAAGCCATGGATACTAGGCAGTAGTCATGTTTTAAAGATGTTCTTACCAATTTTGAAAAAGGGAATCGCAATTCAATGTTCCGCTGGAGATGTGTGTATGGGACGACTGTAAGTTATTATGCCCCTTTATTTTCTTATGATGAAATTTCTACTCTCAGTGTCAGGTTTATATGTGTTCATGTATGATTGACATGCATCACTAAAAATATGTATTTAGGGAAAGCAGGGGGAGAGAGACAAATATGAAGCTTTGGAATGTCCTATTTCTCTAAAATGGACTTCCTTTTGTGTTTCTTCTGTATGGAGGCTGTAATCTGGTGTGCCTAGTGTGGACATCTTATTCTGGACCAGTGAAATAAGTAATTGTTATTCGTGCAGTTTACATTGAGGCATTCATTCTGTCTAAGTAAAAAAATGTCCTCTTTGTAAAGTGCTCACACGTCCTTTGCCTAAATTACCACACATAACAAGATCTCTTGGAAAACCATATTATTTCCAAATAGAGATCCTAAGAGCAATGGAATCAAGGGCAGAGGAAGAAATTAGAACATTGATTTTTATGAACCATTCCTCTTCTACATGATATCTTGTAAACAGTTGAGTCAGTCTTTCTCTCCTTGGGGACCTTACTGGTCCCTTTTGTATTTCTGGGTGTTGGCAATGTCCTTCACAAACCAGAAGGGAAAGTTGGACACCGGGAGCTAGTTTTACTCTAGTTCCTTGGTTTCATTTGTGTATATGTGGATATGCTTCTTGGTAAGAATGATTTTGAATTTTTTCCCAATAATTCTCAAAAATTTCAATATGACAAAAGAGCAGCTATTTGTATATGGACACCTAAATCACAAACTCTGCTCCAAGGACAACATCCCAATGATGTCCAGAAAATCAGCAATGCGTTCCTTAAAAAAAGGCAGAGGCTCATGAACATTCAGTAACGAATCCTGAGGTCATGTAAAAAGAAGTCCCCTAAATTATCGATTTAAAATTGTGGATATTCAAAATGAAGAATCAGCGAGAAACATTTCTTGTGCTCCCATTATTTTTCTGCCAGTGAGAGTACTTTAAAATTATTCCAATAAATAATAGGAAGAATGTGTAGTCCAAAATTTTATATAAAATATGCATTCCACAGTATCTCGCCTATCTGGGTTCTTTTATTTATCAGAGTTTACTATTTAAATGGGCTAAAGACTTTCCTTTCCAATTAACATTGACAAGGCAGGGGAAAAATTCATTTTGCCTAAGAAAATATTTATTTATATACCATAAGATATAATTAACCATTCTTTTAAAATGTATGTTTTAATGAAGTTTTAAATTTATTTTTTTTTATTTTAAATACTCCCAATTACTCTATGAGAGAGCAACGTCATTCTATTCTGACTTATTGCTAATTATCACGTCCATTTGGTCACATTCTTGTTTTCCTTAATTTATATTCAAAATAGAATCTATAAATTAGAAAAAAAAACAAACATTAGGCAGTCAATCAGAATTATCAAACCTCTATTCCCAGCATGACTCCACATGTGTTTCAAAATTTCTGAAATATCTTGAGTAAATATTTTTGCACTTATGGGTGTTGGCAAGGTCCTTCATAAGGCATAAAAGAAATTTGGACGCTGGGAGCTATTTTTATTCTAGTTCCTTGGTTTCATTTGTGTATATGTGGATCTGTTTCTTGGTAAGAATGATTTTGATTTTTATTCCATTAATTCTCAAAAATCACAATATGATAAAATAGCAGCTATTTGTATATGGACACCTGCATCACAATCTCCACAATATGCAGCAGCCCAATAATGTCTTGAAAATCAGGAATGGTTTCCTTGAAAAAAAAATCCTGAGCTTTGTAAACATGCAGTAAAGAATCGTGAAGTCATGTAAAAAAAAGGTTCTCTGAATTATCTATTTAAAATTGTGATTATTCAAGAAAGGGGAATAAGTGAGAAACATATCTTGTGCTCCCATTATTTTTCTGCTGGTAAAAGTAATTTAATATTATTCCAATAACTATTAGGAAAAAAATCTAGCCTAAAAATGAAGGTAAAATATGCCTTGCACAGGAACTCTTCTATTTGTAGCCTTTTATTTTAACAGGGATTACGATTTAAAAGGATTAAAGACTTTCCTTTCCAATTAACATTGACAGGGAAGCCGGAAAAATATTTTTGCCTAATTAAATTTTGATTTATATACCATAATATATAATTAATCATTCCTTTAAATTGTATGTTTTAATGATGTCTTAAATTTATTTATTTTTATTTTAAATTCTCCCAATTACTCTATGAGAGAACACTGGCATTCTAATCTGACTTATTGCTAATTTTCACCTCCAATTGGCCACATTCTTGTTTTCCTTAATATATATTTCTAACAGAATCTATAAAAAAAAAAATTAATGCATTCGTTCAGGAAACTCAAGCCTCTATACCCCAGCATGATTCCACATGTGTTGGAATCTTTCTCACAGCTCAGGAGAAAATATTATTGCATTTTTTCCACCAGCCACAGACCATACTTTATGTTTAAAATACACTCTCATACTTTGACTTCAACATATCTGGCTTGTTGGTTGTATAGGTTGTGTCTGTAGAGAATTCTCTTGGGTTTTAATTTTTCCACATACTCCTGAGTTTTGTAATGGTGTTTTCTCTCTGTTCCAATTTTTAAAAAGCACCACACCACACCGCACAATTAAATCAGAGCTTGGATTCTTTCCTCCAGGATTCCATTGTTCTCCTCTTTTCTGTTTTTAGCAGTGCCTTCTCTCCTGCTGCACTCCTTTCCAAACAGCCCGTTCTCCATGCCCCCAACGTCTGAATAATAATTCTGCAAAATTGTTTGTGTCACACCCAGCTAAAGTCCCTGCTTTGAAGGAGCAGAAAGAAGACAAGACTGGCCAGGAAAGAGTACACGAATCCTGGTCATATTTCCTTGGTTTGCATTGGCCAGATGATCAGGATTTTGGTCTGCCATACTCCACCCCTCGAGTCCTTTTGGAATCCAATGCAGAAGTTTGATTTCATTTCAAATGGTAAGTTTATCCATGGCCCTGATCTGAGATATATTGGTGATTGGTGAACTTTGATAATGAAGGCACTTAATTGAGATGGCAATACTTTCTCATTCTCTTCTAATTTCTTCCTCTGCCTTTGATACCATTGTGTTTAAAATGCACTTTCATACCCTGACTTCAACATATCTGGCTAGTTGGTTGTATAGGCTGTGTCTGTATGAAGTCTCTTGGATTTTAATTTTTCCCGATATTCCTGAGTTCCTTAATGGTATTTTCTTTCTGTTCCAAATTATAAAAAGCACCGCACCACACCACACAAGGAAATCAGAGCTTGGATTCTTTCCTCCAGGATTCCATTGTTCTCCTCTTTTCTGTTTTTAGCAGTGCCATCAGTCCTGCTGCTGTCTGCTCCAAACATCCCTTTCTCCATGCCCAGAAGGGCCAAATAATTAGACTGAAAAAGTGTTGGTGACACAATGCTATGGTCCCTGCTTTGGAAGAGCAGAATGAAGACAAGACTGGCCAGTAACCGGAAATTGAATCCAGGCCACTTTTCCTGGGACTGCATTGGCAAGATGACCAGGTTTTGGTGTGCCATGCTCCACAACTGCTAGCCCTTTTGGAATCCAATGAAGAAGTTCAATTTCATTTTACACGGAATGGTTATCCATTGCCCTGATCTGGGGTATATGTGGTGTTTGGTGACCTTTGATAATGAAGGCTCTTCATTGAGATGGCAATACTTTCTCGTTATGTTCTAATTTCTTCATCTGCCCTTGATTCGCTTGCTGTTAGCATCCCTATTTGGAAATAATATGGGGTTCAAAGAGATGGTTTTCCAAGGGATCCTGTTTGGATTGGTAATTTAGGCAAAGGACATGTGAGCACTTTACAAAGGGGATATTTTTTACTCAGAAAGAATGAATGCCTCAATGCAAACTGCACGATGAAACAAAAATTTATTTCTCCCCTTGAGATTATAATTTCAACAATTTCATGGGGAATAAAATAATTAATTTTTTAAAAATTCATTACCCTAAAATAAGACTGATTATTTTCCTTTACATGTGCCTGTGCCTTCTTAAAGCTTTATTAGGATTTATTACAATAAATCTAATCTTACCTAAAATCCCCTTTCAAATCAACATCCTCTTTCAATCTAATATACGTTTACCTTCATAATTTTAAAATAAAGTCTTTTCATTAGCTTTAAAAAAGCCATGCATTTTTCACTTTGTCCACATTATCCACTATGGGATGAGTTATTAAGATAACTGAGAGAGAAATGGAAAAAGTTGTTCAAGGATGTTGAGAAAAGTACCTTTGCATGGCAGTGCCAACAGATGGATTGAGAGGTGAATAATATTTTATTTACTGTTCTGGATTCTGTTTATTTATTATAATTCTTAAAGAGCTATTGAAACCCTTTAATAATGATTGAAGGGAAGAATGCGCACCTCTGTGGCTATATGAAGGACCAGGGAATGTACACACTGGATAAGAAAGATAGTGGTTCCATATGTATTAATAAAACAGATTTGTTTTAATAATCATGGCTATGTCTGGAACTGTACACCCAGTTAAGCCTTGGATACTAGGCATTAGTCATGTTTTAAAGATGTTCTTGCCAATTTTTTAAAAGGGAATCACAATTCATTGTTCCGCTGGAGATGTGAGTATGGGACGACTGTTAGGTGTTATGCCCCTTTATTTTCTTATGATGAGATTACTACTCTCGGCGTCAGGTTTATATATGTTCATGTATGATAGACATTCATCTCTAAAAATATATATTAAGGGAATGCAGGGGGAGAGAGACAAATATGAAGCTTTGGAATTACCTATTTCTCTAAAGCGGTCTTCCTTTTGTGTTTCTTCATTATGGAGGCTGTAAAATGGCGTGCATAGAATGGAGGGTGGTCCACTCTTCTTGGTGGAAATGGTCCTTGATTTTTATGAACCATTCCTCTTCTACATGTTATCTTGTAAACAGTTGAGTCACTCTTTCTGCCCTTTGGGAACTTAGAGGTCCCTTTTGCATTTCTGGTTGTTGGCAAGTTCTTCATAAGCCAGAAAAGAAATTTGGGCTCTGGGAGTTAATTTCACTCTAGTTCCTTGGTTTCATTCGTGTATATGTGGATATGTTTCTTTGTAAGAATGATTTTGATTTTTTTCCCAATAATTCTCAAAAATTACAATATGTCAAAAGGGCAGCTATTTGTATATGGACACCTGCATCACAATCTCTGCGACAAGACCAACAGCCAAATAATGTCTTGAAAATCTGGAATTGTTTCCTTGAAAAAAAAAATCCAGAACCTTTTAAAAATTCAATAAACACTCATGAAGTCATGTAAAAAGATGTCCTCTGAATTATCGATGCAAAATTGTGATTATTCAAAAAAGGACAATCAGTGAGAAACATTTCTTGTGCTCCCATTATTTTTCTGCCAGTTAGAGTAGTTTAAAATTATTCCAATAAATAATAGGAAGAAAATATAGTCCAAAATTTAATGTAAAATATGCATTCCACAGAAACTCTTCTATCTGTAGGTCTTTTATTTTTACAGTTTATTTTTAAAAGGGCTAAAGGCTTTGCATTCCAAATAACATTTACAGGGTAGGGGGAAAAATTCATTTTGCCTAAGTAAAGACTGATTTATATACCATAATATATAATTAACCAATCTTTTAAAATGTATGTTTTAATGAAGTCTTAAATTTATTTTTTAATTTTGAATACTCCCAATTACTCTATGAGAGAACACTGGCATTCTATTCTGATTTATTGCTAATTTTCATGTCCAATTGGTCACATTCTTGTTTTCCTTAATATATATTTATAATAGAATCTGTAAATTAAAAAAATATATATTCATGCCGTCGGTCAGAATTGTCAAACTTCTATTCCCAACATGACTCCACATGTGTTTTAAACTTTCTGAAAGATCATGAGTAAATATTTTTGCATTTTCTCCACCAGCCACTGACTATACCTCATGTTTAAAATACATGTTCAAACCCTGACTTCTACATATCTGGATAGTTGTTTTTATGGGAAGTGTCTTTATTGAAAACGCTTGAGAATCAATTTTTCCACACACTCCTGTGTTGCCTATTGGAGGTTTCTTTCTATTTTAATTTTCAACCAGCACTGCAGCACACTATACATATGAATCAGCACTTGGTTGCCATTGCACACGATTACATTGTTCACCTCTTTTCTGTTTTTAGCAATGCCTTCTCTCCTGCTGCTGTCTTTTCCAAACATCCCATTCTTCCATGCCCCCAAGGTCCAAATTATTATCCTGCAGATGTGTTTGTGCTGCATCTAGCTATGGTCCCTGCTTTGGAGGAGCAGAAAGAAGACAAGCCTGGCCAGTAACAGGGAAAGAAATTCTGGCCATTTGTCATGGGTCTGCATTTACAGGATGACCAGAATTTTAGTGTTAAATGCTCCACCCCTGCGAGCCCTTTTGGAATCCAATGCAATAGTTCGATTTCATTTTACATGGAAATCATTTACATGGAGATCATTGTCCTGATCTCGGATATACGTGGTGTCTGGTGACCTTTTATAATGAAGACTCTTCACTGAGGTAGCAATCCTTTCTCATTCTATTCTAAGTTTTTCCTCTGCCCTTGATTTCATTGCTCTTAAGATCTCAAGTTAGAATTTATATGGTTTTCCAAGTGATCTTGTTATGTGTGGTAATTTAGCCAAAGTATAAGAGAACACTTTACAAAGAAGACATTTTTTACTAAGAAAGAATGAATAACTCAAAATAAACTGCATGATAAAACAAAAATTTATTTCACCCCTTAAAATTATAGGGTCCACTATTTCTCAAGGAATATAATAATTAAAATTTTGTTTTTATTTATTTCCCCTGAATAGAACTGATTATTTTTCTTTACATGTGTCTGTGCCTTCTTAAATCTTTATTATGACTGATCATATTAAATCTAATCTTACCTAAAATCCCTTTTTAAATCAACATTCTCTTTCAATCTAATATATGTTTCAGTCCATAATTTAAAATTAAAGTCTTTTCAACAGCTTTAACACAGGCATGCATTGTTCACTTTTCCCACCATATGCACTATGGGATGAGTTATCAAAAAACCTGAGAGATAAACTGAAAAATTTGTTCAAGGTTGGAGAGAAAAGCACCTTTCCTTGGCAGTGTCAACAAATGGATTGAGAAGTGAATAATATTTTATTTATTCTTTTGGATTCTCTTTAATTATTTTAATTCTTAAAGAGCTGTTGTAAATGTTTAATAATGATTTAGGAGAAGAATTCACACCTCTGTGAATATGTGATGCACCAGGGAATGTACACATTTGATAAGTAAGATAGTGGTTTAATATGTATTAATAAAACAGATTTGTTTTAAAAGTCGTGGGGATGTCTGAAATTTTACCCCTTAGTTGAGCCATGAATAATAAGCATTAGTCATATTTTCAAGATGGTTTGGCCTATTTTTAAAAAAGGAATCACAATTCAACGATCTCCTGGAGATGTGTGTTCTGGGCGACTGTTAGGTGTCATGCCCCTTAATTTTCTAAGGTTGATATTTTGGCTCTCAATTTCAGCTTTTGTATGTTCATGTATGATTGATATGCATCACTAAAAATATATATTAAGTGAAAGAGTGTGCGGAGAAACAAATATGAAGCTTTTGAATTACCTATATCCCTAAAGTCAGCTTCCTTTAGTGTTGCTTCATTATCAAAGATTGTAATCTCCCAAGCATAGAAGGGAGTACGATGCCCTCTGCTGAATGGATTTGGCCCTTGACTTTGGGAAACTTTCATCTTACCCTGATAACTTGTAAACAGTTGAGTCATTCTTTCTCATTTGTGGACAATACACATAACTTTTTCCTTTTTGTGTGTTGGCATGGTACTTCATAAGCTCTAGGAGAATTTTGGAGGCTGTAAGTCATTTGTACAGTAGTTCAATGGTTTCATTTTTGTATATGTCGTTCCATTTCTTTGCAAACATTTTTTGAAAATATTTCCAATACATTCTCAAAAATTACAATATTTCAAAAAACAGATATTCTTAAATGGACACCTGCATCAAAATCTCAGCACGATCGGGAACAGCCCAATTGTTTCTACAAAATCAGGAATGTTTCCTTGAAAAACGAAACCCCGAGTGATGTAAACATTCAGTACAGAATTGTGAAGTCAGGTAAAATGAAGTGCTGTGGATTAGTTATTTAAAATTGTGATTATTCAAAAAAGAGTCATCAGTGAGAAGCATTTCTTGTCCTCCCATTACTTTTCCTTGAGTTAGAGTTGTTTAATATTATTCCAATATTTCTTAGGAAGAAACTCTAGTCCGAAAGTTAAGGTAAAATATGCATGTCACAGTAACTCTTCTATTTGAAGCCATTTACTTTTACAGAGTTTTCTATTAAACGGGATAAAATCTTTCCTTTCACATTAACACTGACAGGGTATGGGGAAAAATTCTTTCTACATAAGTATTTATTTTTATAACAAAACTTATAATTAACCATTTTTTTAAACATGTATACTTTAACAAAGGCTTAAAATTTCTTTTTTCAATTTTAAATTCTCCAAATTGCTGTATGAGAGAATATCGTCATTGTAAGCTGATGTAGAGTTAATTTTCACCTCCAATGGGACACATTCTTGTTTGTTTAAGTTATAATTATAAGAGAATCTATAAATTAAAAAAAAAAAAAAACTTTTATGCTGTCAGTCAGGATTCTCAAACCTCTATTCCCAGCATGACTCCACACATGTCGGATTCTTTCTGACAGATCATGAGAAAATATTACGGCATTTTTTTCCACCAGCCACTGACAACATTTTATGTTTAAAATGCACTTTCATCCCCTGAATTCAACATAACTGGCTAGTTGGTTGTATAGGAAGGGTCTACATTGCAGTCTCTTGGATTTTAATATTTCCCACATAATCCTGAGTTGGTGAGTGGAGTTTTCTTTCTGTTCCAATTTTCAAAAAGCAACATAACACACTGCACAAGGAAATCACAGATTGGATTCTGTCCTCCATGATTCTGTTGTTCTCCTCTTTACTGTTTTTAGCAGTGCTTTATCTCTTACTGCTCGCTTTTCCAATCAGTGCATTCTCGATGCCCTCAAAGTCTGAATAATTAGTCTACAAAAGGGTTTGTGCCACACCCAACTAAGTTCCCTTCTTTGAAGGAGCAGAAAGAAAACAAGACTGACCAGTAAAAATGAAATGAATCCTGGCCATATTTCTGGGACTGCATTGGCAATATGACCTGGATTTTGATGTGCCACGCTCCACCACTGCTACCAATTTTGGAATCCAATGCAGAAGTTCCATTTCATTTTATATGGAAAGGTTATCCATTGCCCTGATCTGGGGTATATGTGGTGTTTGGCAAACTTTGGTAATGAAGGCTCTTCACTGAGATGGCATTACTTTCTCATTATATTCTAATTTCTTCTTCTGCCCTTGATTCCAATGCTCTTAGTATCCCTATTTGAAAATAATATGGTTTTCAAAGAGATCTTGTTATGTGTGGTAATTTAGGCAAAGGACGTGTGAGCACTTTACCAAGATTACATTTTTTACTTAGAAATATTGAATGCCTCATAGTAAACTGAATGATGAAACAAATGATCATTTCACCAGTTGAGATTAAAATGTCCACTATATTACGGGGAATAAAATAATTAAAATTTTGTTAGAATATATTTACCATAAATCACACCGATTTTTTTCCCTTACATGTGTCAGTGCATTCTTAAAATTTTATTATGATTGATTATATTAAATCTAATCTTACCTAGTGTCCCTTTTCAAATCAACATTCTCTTTGGAACTAATACGTGTTTCAGTTCATAATTTTCAAATAAAAATTTTCTACAGCTTTAAAAAATCCATGCAAAATTCACTTTGTCCACATGATGCACTATGGGTTGAATAATCAAAAAAACTGAGAGATAAACAGAAAAATTTGGTCAAGGACGGCAAGCAAACACATATGCATGTCAGTGTCAACTAATGTATTAAGAGATGAGTAATATGTTTTTTATTTTCTGTATACTCTTTATTTCCTATAATTCTTAAAGTGCTATTGAAAACATTTAATAATGATTGAAGAGAAGAATGCACACCTCTGTGATTATACGAAGGACCAGGGATGGTACACATTGGATAAGTAATATAGTGATTTATTAGGATTTAATAAAAAAAGCTTTTTTTTTTTTAATTGTGTGGATGTCTGGGATTGTACACATAATTTGAGCCATGGATAATAGACATTAGTTATGATTTAAACATGCTCTGGCCAATTGTTAAAAAAGGAATCACAATTCAAGGTTCTGCTGGAGATATGTGTATGAGATTATTGTTAGGGGTTTTGCCCCTATATTTTCTAAGGTTGAGATTTCTGCTCTCGGTGTCAGGATTATTTATGTTCAGAAACGATTGATATGCATTACTAAAAATATATATTATGAAATAGAGGGTCGGGATGGACAAATATGAAGCTTGGAATTACCTATTTCTCTAAACTGGTCTTCCTTTGTGTTTCTTCATTATCAGAGGATGTAATCTGGCATGCCTAGAAAGGAGGGCGGTATCCTTTGATTGATGCAATAGGACCTTGACTTTTATGAAACATTCCTCTTCCACATGATAACTTGTAAACAGTTGAAGCACTCTTTCTCACCTTGTGGACCTTACAGGTCTCTTTTGCACTTCTGTGTGTTGGCAAGGCCCTTCATAAGCCATAGGAGACATTTGGAGGATGGGAGATACTTGTACTGTAATTCCTTGTTTTCAAATCATATGTGTATATCTGTTTCTTTGTAAGAATGATTTTGATTGTTTCTTCCAATACATTTATCAAAAATTAAAATATGTCAAAAGACCAGGTATTTGTCTATAGACACCTGCGTCACAATCTCTGCTATAAGGGCAACAGTCCAATGATGTTCAAAAAATCAGCAATGGGTCTAGTTGGTGGTAATGGCAGTGTGTGTATTGAAGATTCTTGTGATTTCATTTTTTCACATTCTCCTGAAGTGGATAGAGGAGTTTTATTTCTTTCTCAATTTTCAAAGAAGCCCATATGACACTGCAAATGGAAATCTGAGTTTGGAATCTTTCCTCCAGGATTCCATTGTTCTCCTCTTTTCTCTTTTTAGCAGTGCCATCTTTCCTGCTGCTGTCTTCTCCAAACATCCCTGCACACAACATCAAAATAATTAGACTGAAAAAGTGTGGGTGACACACAACACTTTGGTCCCTGCTTTGGAAGAGCAGAAAGAAAACAAAACTGGCCAGTAACCGGGAAATGAATCCTGTCCATTTTTCCTAGGACTGCATTGGCAGGATGACCAGGAATGTGGTGTTCCACATTCTGCCCCTGCGAGCCCATTTGGGATCCATTGCTGAAGTACGATTTTATTTTACATGCAAAGTTTTCCCATTGCGCTGATATAGTAAATATGTGGTGTTTGGTGGCATTGGATAATGAAGGCTCTTCATTGACATGGCAATACTTTCTCATTCTATTCTAATTTCATCCTCTGCCTTTGATTCCATTGCTCTGAGTATCTCTAGTTGGAAATAATATGGCTTTCCAAGGGATCATGTTATGTTTGGTAATTTAGGCAAAGAACGTGTGAGTACTTTACAAAGGGGACTTTTTTTATTCAGAAAGAATGCACGCCTCAATGCAAACTGCATGATAAAAAAAAATTTATTTCACCCCTTGAAATTATAACTTTCACAATTTCATGGGGAATAAAATAATTTAAAATGTTTAATAATTTATTTCCCTAAAACCAGACTGATTATTTTCTTTACATGAGCCTGTGCCTCCTTAAATCTTTACTAAGATTGATTATATTAAATATAATCTTACTTAAAATCCATTTTCAAATCAACATTCTCTTTCAATCTAATATACGTATCCATTCATAATTTTAAAATAAAGTCTTTTCAATAGCTTAAAAATGCCATGCATTTTTCACTATTTCCACATAATGCACTATGGGATGAGTTATTAAGAAAACTGAGAGAGAAACTGAAAAAGTTGTTCAAGGATGATGAGAACAGTACCTTTGCATGGCAGTGTCAACAAAAGGATTGAGAGCTGAATAATATTTTATTTATTGTTCTGGATTCTCTTTATTTATTATAATTCTTAAAGAGCTGTTGAGAACATTTAGTAATGATTGAAGAGAAGAATGCGCACCACTGTGATTGTATGAAGGACCGCAGAATGTACACATTGGATAAGAAAGATTGTGGTTTAATATGTATTAATAAAAGAGATTTGTTTTAATAATCGTGGGTATGTCTGGAATTGTACACAGAGTTAAGCCATGGATACAAGGCATTAGTAATATTTTAAAGATGTTCTTGTCAATTTTTTAAAAGGGAATCACAATTCAAGTTTCCACTGGAGATGTGTGTATTGGAGGACTTTTAGGTGTTATGCCACTTTATTTTTTTATGGTGAGATTTCTTCTCTTGGCGTCAGGTTTATATATGTTCATGTATGATTGACATGAACCATTAAAATTATATATTAAGGGAAAGCACGGGGAGAGACAAATATGAAGCTTTGGAATTACCTGTTTCTCTAAAGTGGACTTACTTTTCTGTTTCTTCAATATGGAGGTTGTTATGTCCACGTGCATAGAGTGGACATTTTATTCTTGACTGGTGAAATAAATATTTGTTTAATAGTGCAGTTTACTTTGAGACATTCATTCTTTCCAAGTAAAAAATGTCCTTTTTGTAAAGGGCTCACAATTCCTTTGCCTAAATTACCACACATAACAAGATCTCTTGGAAAACCATATTATTTCCAAATAGAGATCCTAAGAGCAATGGAATCAAGGGCCAAGGAAGGAATTAGAACATTGATTTTTATGAACTATTCCTCTTCTACATGATATCGTGTAAATAGTTGAGTCACTCTTTCTCACCTTGGGGAACTTACCGGTCTCTTTTGCATTTCTGGGTGTTGGCAATGTCCTTCATAAGCCAGAAGAGAAATTTGGATGCTGGGAGCTAGTTTTACTCTCATTCCTTGTTTTCATTTGTGTATATGTGGATATGTTTCTTGGTAAGAATGATTTTGATTTTTTTCCCAATAATTCTCAAAAATTACAGTATGACAAAAAAGCAGCTATTTGTATATGTTCTCCTGCATCACAATCTCTGCACCATCAGCAACAGCCCAATAATATCTTGAAAATCAGGAATAGTTTCCTTAAAAAAAATACAGAACCTTGTAAACATTCAATAAACACTCATGGAGTCATGTAAAAATGGGTCCTCTGAATTAACATTTAAAAATCGTGATTACTCCAAAAAGGAGAATCATTGAGAAACATTCCTTGTGCTCCTTTTATTTTTCTGCCAGTGAGAGTAGTTTAAAATTATTCCAATAAAAAATAGGAATAAAGTGTAGTCCAAAATTTTATGTAAAATATGCATTCCACAGGATCTCTTCTATCTGTGTTCCTTTATTTTAACAGAGTTTACTATTTAAAAGGACTAAAGATTTTCCTTTCCAATTGACATTGACAGGGTAGGGGAAAAATTCATTTTGCCTAAGAAAATACTGATTTATATACCATAATATATAATTAACCATTATTTTAAAATGTATGTTTTAATGAAGTCTTAAATTCATTTTTTTAATTTTAAATACTCCCAATTACTCTATGAGAGAGCAACATCATTCTATTCTGACTTATTGCTAATTTTCACATCCAATTGGTCACATTCTTGTATTCCTTAATTTATATTTACAATAGAATCTTTAAATTAAAAAAAAAAAACAAACATTTATGCAGTCGGTCAGTATTGTCCAACCTCTATTCCCAGCATGACTCCACATGTGTTTTAAAATTTCTGAAAGATCTTGAGTAAATATTTTTGCATTTTTTTCCACCTGCCACTGACTATATTTTATGTTTAAAATACACTTTCATACCCTGACTTCAACATATCTGGACAGATGTTTTTATGGGAAGTGTCTTTATTGAAGATGCTTGAATTTTAATTTTTCCACATACTTCTCTGTTGCCTATTGAAGGTTTCTTTCTATTTTAATTTTCAACCAGCACTCCAGCACACAGTACAGATGAATCAGCACTTGGTTGCCATTGTTCAGGATTCCATTGTTCACCTCTTTTCTGTTTTTAGCAATGCCTTCTCTCCTCCTGCTGTCTTTTCCAACAGCCCATTCTTCCATGCCCCCAAGGTCAAATTAGTATCCTGCAGAAGATGTGCCACATCCTGTTTATGTGCCTGCTTTGGAGGATCAGAAAGAAGAGAAGCCTCGCCAGTAACAGGGAAACAAATACAGGCCATTTTTCAAGGGACTTCATTGGCAGGATGACCAGGATTTTAGTGTTAAAATGCTCCACCCCTGTGAGCCCTTTTGGAATCCAATACAGAAGTTCGATTTCATTTTACATGGAATGGTTAACCATTGCCCTGATCTGGGATGTACATGGTGTCTGGTGACATTATATAATGAAGACTCTTCACTGAGGTGGCAATCATTTCTCATTCTATTCTAATTTTTTACTCTGCCCTTGATTCCATTGCTCTTAGACCTCTCAAAGGAAATTTTATGGCTTTCCAAGTGATCCTGTTATGTGTGGAAATTTAGCCAAAGTGTAAGTGAGGTCTTTATAAAGAGGACATTTTTTACTAGGAAAGAATAAATCCCTCAATGTAAATTGTATGATAAAAAAAAAATTATTTCACCCCTAGAGATTATAAGGGCCACTATTTCCCAGGGAATAGAATAATTAAATTTTTGTTATTATTTGTATACCCTAAATATGACTGATTAATTTCCTTTACATGTGTCTGTACCTTCTTAAATCTTTATTAGGACTGATCATATTAAATCCAATCTTACCTAAAATCCCTTTTCAAATCAACATTTCTTTCAATCTAATATACGTTTCCATTCATCATTTTAAAATAAAGTCTTTTCAAAAGCTTTAAAAATCAATGCACTTTTCACTTTGTCCACATGATGCACTATGGGATGATTTATTAAGATAACTGAGAGAGAAACGGAAAAATGGTTCAAGGATGCTGATAAAAGCACCTTTGCATGGCAGTGTCAACAAATGGATTGAGAGCTGAATAATATTTTTTTTTACTGTTCTGGATTCTGTTTATTTATTATAATACATAAAGAGATGTTGAAAACGTTTAGTAATGATTGAAGAGAAGAATGAGCACCACTGTGATTATATGAAGGACCAGGGAATGTACACATTGGATAAGAAAGATAGTGGTTTAATATGTAATAGTAAAAAAGATTTTTTTTAATAATCGTGAGTATGTCTGGAACTGTACATTCAGTTAAGCCATGGATACTAGACCTTAGTCATGTTTTAAAGATGTTCTTGCCAATATTTTAAAAGGGAATCACAATTCAAGGTTCAGCTGGAGATGTTTGTATGGGACGACTGTTAGGTGTTATGCCCCTTTATTTTCTTATGATGAGATTTCTACTCTTGGCGTCAGATTTATATATGTTCATGAATGATTGACAAGCATCACTAAAAATAAATATGAAGGGAAAGCAGGGGGAGAGAGACAAATATAAAGATTTGGAATTACCTCTTTCTCTAAAGTGGACTTCCTTTAGTGTATCTTCAGTATGGAGTATGTAATCTGGCATGCATAGAGTGGACATTTGATTCTTGACCGGTGAAAAATATATTTGTTTAATCGTGCAGTTTACTTTGAGGCATTCATTCTTTCTAAGTAAAAAATGTCTTCTTTGTAAAGTGCTCACACGTCTTTTGACTAAATTACCACACATAACAAGATCTCTTAGAAAACCATATTATTTCCAAATAGAGATCTCAAGAGCAATGGAATCAAGGGCAAATTAAGTAATTAGAAAATTGATTTTTATGAATAATTTCCTCTTCTGCATGATATCTTGTAAACAGTCGAGGCACTCTTTCTCAGCTTGGGACCTTGCAGGTCCTTTTGCATTTCTGGGTGTTGGCAACGTCCTTCATAAGCCAGAAAAGAAATTTGGACACTGGGAGCTAGTTTTAGTCTAGTTCCTTGGTTTCATTTATGTATATTTGCATATGTCTCTTGGCAAGAAAGATTTTGATTTTTTTCCCAATAATTCTCAAAAATTACAATATGACAAAAGAGCTGCTATTTGTATATGGACTTCTGCATCACAATCTCTGCACCATCAGCAACAGCCCAATAATGTCTTGAAAATCAGGAATGATTTCCTTGAAAAAAAATCCAGGACCTTGTAAACATTCAATAAACACTCATGAAGTCATGCAAAAAGAAGTCCTCTGAATTATCTATTCAAAATTGTGATTATTCCAAAAAGGAGAATCAGTGAGAAACATTCCTTGTGTTCCCATTATTTTTCCGTCAGTTAGAGTAGTTTAAAATTATTCCAATAAATAATAGGAAGAAAATTTAGTCCAAAATTTTATGTAAAATATGCATTCCAAAGGAACTCTTCTATCTGTGGTCTTTTATTTTACAGAGTTTACTATTTAAAAGGGCTAAAGACTTTCCTTTCCAATTGACATTGACAGCGTTGGGGAAAAATTCATTTTGCCTAAGTAAAGATTGATTTATATACCCTAATATATAATTAACCTTTCTTTAAAAATGTATGTTTTAATGAAATCTTAAATTTATTTTTTTGTATTTTAAATATTCCCATTTACTCTATTAGAGAACACTGTCATTCTTTTCTGACTTATTGCCTATTTTCACTCCAATTGATCACATTCTTGTTTTCCTTAATATATATTTATAATAAAATCTTTAAATTAAAAAAAAAAACAAACATTTATGCAGTTGGACAGAATTGTCAAACCTCTATTCCCAGCATGTCTCCACATGTGTTTTAAACTTTCTGAAAGATCATGAGTTAATATTTTTGCCTTTTTTTTCCACCAGCTACTTACTGTATTTTATGTTTAAAACACACTTTCATACCCTGACTTCAACATATCTGGACAGTTGTTTTTATCGGAAGTGTCTTTATTGAGGACGCTTTAGTTTTAATTTTTCCACATAATCCTTTGTGGCCTATTGGAGGTTTCTTTCTTTTTAAATTTTCAACCAGCACTGCAGCACACTGTACAGATGAATCAGCGCTTGGTTGCCATTCTTCAGGATTCCATTGTTCACCTCTTTTCTGTTTTAAGCAATGCTTTCTCTCCTGCTGCTGTCTTTTCCAAAAAGCCCATTCTTCCATGCCCCCAAGGTCCAAATAATTATCCTGCAGAAGTGTTTGTGCCACATCCAGCTAAGTTTCCTTCATTGGAGGAGCAGAAAGAAGACAAGCCTGGACAATAACAGGAAAAGAAATCCTGGCCATTTGTCATGGGACTGCATAGGCAGGATGACAAGAATTTTAGTGTTAAATCGCTCCGGCCCTGCAAGCCCTTTTAGAATCCAATGCAGAAGATCGATTTCATTTTACATGGAAAGGTTATCCATGGCCCTGATATGGGATATTCGTGGTGTCTGCTGATCTTTTATAATGAAGACTCTTCACTGAGGGGGCAATCCTTTCTCATTCTATTCTAATTTTTTCCTCTGCCTTGATTACATTGCTCTTAGACCTCTAGTAGGAAATTATATGGTTTTCCAAGGGATCTTGTTATGTGTGGTAATTTAGCCAAAGTATAAGTGAGCACTCTACAAAGAGGACATTTTTTTACTAAGAAATAATGAATCCCTCAAAGTAAACTGCATGATAAAACAAAAATTTATTTCTCCCATAGAGATTATAAGGTCCACTATTTGCCATGGAATAGAATAATTAAAATTTTGTTATTATTAATTTCCCCTAAATATGATTATTTTCCTTTACACATGTCTGTGCCTTCTTAAAACATTATTATGATTGATCATATTAAATCTAATCTAACATAAAATAACTTTTCACATCAACATTCTCTTTCAATCTAATGTACATTTCAGTCCATAATTTAAAGCCTTTTCAAAAGCTTTAACACAGCCATGTATTGTTCACTTTGCCCACATCATGCATTATGGGATGAGTAAATCCTAAGTAAGGATTTATTTTTATAGGAAAACATATAATTAACCATTTTTTAAACATGTATACTTTAACAAAGGCTTAAAATTTCTTTTTTCAATATTAAATTCTCCAAATTGCTCTATGAGAGAATATTGTCATTTTAAGCTGATGAAGAGTTAATTTTCACCTCCAATGGGACACATTCTTGTTTTTTTAAGGTATAATTATAACAGACTCTATAAGTTAAAAAAAAATTATGCTGTCGGTCACGATGGTCAAACCTCTATTCCCAGCATAACTCCACACATGTCGGATTCTTTCTGACAGATCATGAGAAAATATTATGGCATTTTTGCCACCAACCACTGACTTCACTTTATGTTTAAAATGCACTTTCATACCCTGACTTCAACATAACTGGTTAGTTGGTTGTTTAGGATGGGTCTACATTGCAGTCTCTTGGGTTTTAATTTTTCCCACATAATCCTGAGTTGGTAAGTGGAGTTTTCTTTCTGTTCCAATTTTCAAAAAGCAGCACACCACATGGCACAATGAAATCACAGCTTGGGTTCTGTCCTCCATGATTCCGTTGTTCTCCTCTTTACTGTTTTTAGCAGTGCTTATCTCTTGCTTCTCTCTTTTTCAAAGAGTGCATTCTCCATGCCCACAATTTCTGAATATTTATTTCTGCAAAAGCGTTTGGGTCACACCCAACTAAGGTCCTTGGTTTGAAGGAGCAGAAAGAAGACATGACTGGCCAGTAAAAGGGAAACTAAACCTGGCCAATTTTCTGGGACTGCATTGGCAAGATGATGCAGATTTTGGAGTGCCAGGCTCCACCCATGCTAGCCCTTTTGGAATCCAATGCAGAAGTTCGATTTCATTTTACACAGAAAGGTTATCCATTGCCCTGATCTGGGGTATATGTTGTGTTTGGGTACCTTTGATAATGAAGGCTTTTCATTGAGATGGCAATACTTTCTGATTATGTTCTCATTTCTTCCTATGCCCTTGATTCTCTTGCTCTTAGGATGCCTTTCTAGAAATAATATGGTTTTTAAAGAGATCTTGTTATGTGTGGTAATTTTTGACAAAGGTCGTGTGAGCATTTTACAAAGAGGACATTTTTTACTTAGAAAGACTGAATGCCTCAAAGTAAACTGCACGATGAAACAAATATTTATTTAACCTTTCAACATTAAAATGTCCACTGTATCATGAGGAATAAAATAATTAAAATTTTGTTATAATTTATTTCCCATAAATCAGACTGATTGTTTTCCTTTAAATGTGTCATTGCATTCTTTTTTTTTTAAGATTTTATTTATTTATTCATTTATCCCCCCCTTGCTGCTTATGCTCGCTGGGTCAGCTAACCACACCATGCGGGTGGGCTTACCTTCACCAGGAGGCCCCGGGAACCGAACCCAGGGTCTTCCATATGGTAAATGGGAGCCCTACTGATTGTGCCACAGCTGCTTCCCTGCATTCTTTAAACTTTATTAACATTGATTATATGAAATCTATTCTTACCTAGAGTCCCTTTTAAAGTCAACATTCTCTTTGGAACTAATATGCATTTCAATTCATAATTTAAAAATAAAAATTTCAACAGCTTTAAAAAATCCATTCAATGTTCACTTTGCCCATATCATGCACTATGGGATGAGTTATGAAAACAAAACTGAGAGATAAATGGAAAAATTTGTTCAAGGATGGTGAGAAAAGCACCTTTGCATGGAAGTGTCAATAAATTGATTGAGAGGTGAATAATATTTTATTTATTATTCTGGATTATCTTTATTTATTTTAATTCTTAAAGAGCTGTTGAAAACACTTAATAATGATTGAATAAAAGAGAGCACACCTCTGTGAATATATGACGCACCAGGGAATGTACATATTTGATAAGTAAGATAGTGGTTTAATATGTATTAATAAAACAGACTTGATTTAAAAGTCGTGTAGATGTCTGAAATTGTACACCCTATTTGAGCCATGAATAATAGACATTAGTCATATTTTAAAGAGGCTTTAGCCAATTTTTAAAAAAGTAATCACAATTCAACAATCTCCTGGAGATGTGTGCACTGGACCACTGTTAGTTTCATGCCCCTTAATTTTCTAAAGCTGAGATTTTGGCTCTCGGCACCAGCTTTTGTATGTTCATGTTTGATTGATATGCATCCCTAAAAATATGTATTAAGGGAAAGAGAGTGTGGAGAAACAAATAAGAAGCTTTTGAATGACCTGTTTCCCTAAAGTCAGCTTCCTTTAGTGTTGCTTCACTATCAAAGACTGTAATCTCCCAAGCATAGAAGGGAGTACGGTGCCCTCTGTGGATGTATTTTGTCCTTGACTTTGAGAACCTTTGGTCTTACCCTGATAACTTGTAAACAGTTGAGTCACTCTTTCTCACCTTGTGTTCCATTCACGTGACTTTTCCCTTCTCTGTGTAGGCATGATCCTTCATAAGCCATCGGAGAATTTTGGAGGCTGTAAATTATTTGTACAGTAGTTCAATGGTTTCATTTTTGTATATGTCAATCTGTTTCTTTGCAAAAATTTTTTCAAAAAATTTCCAATACATTCTCAAAAATTACAATATGTCAAAAAGCAGGTATTCCTATATTGACATCTGCATCACAATCTCTCTGCCATCAAGAACAACCCAATTGTGTCCAGAAAATCAGGAATGTTTCCTTGAAACAAAACCCCAAGTGATGTAAACATTCAGTACAGAATAGTGAAGTCATGTAAAATGATGTCCTCTGGATTATTGATTTAAAATTCTGATTATTCAAAAAAGGAGTCATCAGTGAGAAGCATTTCTTGTCCTCCCATTATTTTTCCTCGAGTTAGAGTTGTTAAATATTATTCCAATAATTATTAGTAAGAAACTCTAGTCTAAACGTTAAGGTAAAATATGCATGTCACAGTACTCTCCTATTTGAAGCCGTTTATTTTCACAGGGTTTTCTATTTAACGGGATAAAATCTTTCCTTTCAAATTAACACTGACAGGGAATGGGGAAAAATACTTTCTGCCTAAGTAAGGATTTATATTTATAGCAAAACATATAATTAACCATTTTTTAAACAAGTATACTTTAACTAAGGCTTAAAATTTCTTTTTTCAATTTTAAATTCTCCAAATTGCTCTATGAGGGAATATCGTCATTGTTATCTGATGTAGAGTTAATTTTCACCTCCAATGGGACACATTCTTGTTTTTAAAGGTAAAATTATAACAGAATCTATAAGTTAAAAAAAATTTCACATGGTCGTTCAGGATTCTCAAACCTCTATTACCAGCATGACTCCACACATGTCGGAGACTTTCTGAAAGATCATGGGAAAATATTATGGCATTTTTGCCACCAACTACTGACTACACTTTATGTTTAAAATGCACTTTCATACCCTGACTTCAACATAACTGGCTAGTTGGTTGTATAGGATGGGTCTGCAGTGCAGTCTCTTCGGTTTTAATTTTTCCCACATAATCCTGAGTTGGTGAGTGGAGTTTTCTTTCTGTTCCAATTTTCAAAAAGCAGCACATCACATGGCACAAGGAAATCATAGCTTGGGTTCTGTCCTCCATAATTCCGTTGTTCTCCTCTTTACTGTTTTTAACAGTGCCTATCTCTTGCTGCTCTCTTTTTCAAAGAATGCATTCTCCATGCCCCCAAAGTCTGAATAATTAGTCTGCAAAAGTGTTTGGGCCACACCCAACTTAGGTCCCTGGTTTGAAAGAGCAGAATGAAGAGAAGACTGGCCAGTGAAAGGGAAACGAATCCTGGCCACTTTTCAGGGACTGCATTGGCAAGATGATGAGGATTTTGGTGGGCCACGCTCCACCACTGCTAGCCCTTTTGGAATCCAATGCAGAAGTTCGATTTCATTTTACACGGAAAGGTTATCCATTGCCCTGATTTGGGGTATATGTGGTGTTTGGTGATCTTTGATAATGAAGGCTTTTCATTGAGATGGCAATACTTTCTGATTATGTTCTCATTTCTTCCACTGCCCTTGATTCTCTTGCTCTTAGGATTCTTTTTTGGAAATAATATGGTTTTCTTAGAGATCTTGTTATGTGTGGTAATTTTTGACAAAGGATGTGTGAGCACTTTACAAAGAGGACATTTTTTACTTAGAAAGATTGAATGCCTCAAAGTAAACTGCACGATGAAACAAATATTTATTTCACCCTTCAAAATTAAAACATCCACTATATCACAGGGAATAAAATAATTAAAATGTTGTTATAATTTATTTCCCATAAATCAGACTGATTATTTACCTTTAATTGTGTCATTGCATTCTTAAAATTTTATTAAGATTGATTATATTAAATCTAATCTTACCTAGAGTCCCTTTTAAAATCAACATTCTCTTTGTAACTAACATGCATTTCAGTTAATAATTTTAAAATAAAAATTTTCAACAGCTTTAAAAAATCCATGCAATGTTAACTTTGTCCACATGATGCACTATGGGTTGAATTATCAAAAAAAATTGAGAGTTAAACAGAAAAAGTTGTTCAAGGACGGCATGAAAAGCACATATTCATGTCAGTGTCAAGAAATGTATTAAGAGGTGAATAATCTGTTTTTTTAAATTTCTGAATTTTCTTTATTTCCTATAATTCTTAAAGAGCTGTTTAAAACATTTAATAATGATTGAAAAGAAGAATACACATACACAAACGATTGATATGCATCACTAAAAATATATATTATGAGAAAGAGGGTGGGGAGGGACAAATATGATGCTTGGAATTACCTGTTTCTGTAAAGTGGTCTTCCTTTGTGTTTCTTCATTATCAGAGGTTGTAATCTGGCATGCATAGAATGGAGGGTGGTACCCTCTACTTGATGCAATAGGTCCTTGCCTTTTATGAACCCTTCCTCTTCCACATGATAACTTGTAAACAGTTGAGGCACTCTTCCTCACCTTGTGGAACTTACAGGTACCTTTTGCACTTCTGTGTGTTGGCAAGGTCCTTCATAAGCCATAAGAGAAATTTGGATTCTGGGAGCTACTTTTACTCTAGTAAATTGGTTTCATTTATGTATATGTGGATCTGTTTCTTGGAAAGAATGGTTTTGATTTTTTTCCCAACAATTCTCAAAAATTACAGTATGATAAAATAGCAGCTATTTGTATATGGACACCTGCGTCAAAATCTGCACAATATGCAACAGCCCGATAATGTTTTGAAATCAGAATGGTTTCCTTGAAAAAAAATCCTGAGCTTTGTAAACTTGCAGTAAAGAATCGGGAAGTCATTTAAAATGAGGTCTTCTGAATTATCGACTTAAAATTGTGATTATTCAACAAAGGGGAATAAGTGAGAAACATATCTGGTGCTCCCATTATTTCTCTGCTAGTAAAAGTAGTTTAATATTATTACAATAACTATTAGGAAAAAAATCTAGCCCAAAAATTAAGGTAAAATATGCATTGCACAGTAACTCTTCTATTTGTAGCCTTTTATTTTTACAGGGTTTACTATTTAAAAGGGCTAAAGACTTTCCTTTCCAATTAACATTGACAGGGTAGGGAGAAAATTCATTTTCCCTAAGTAAAGATTGATTTATATACCATAATATATAATTAACCATTCTTTTAAAATGTATGTTTTAATGGAGTCTTAAACTTATTTTTTTTATTTTAAATTTTCCCAATTACTCCATGAGAGTACACTGGCATTCTATTCTGACTTATTGCTAATTTTCACGTCCAATTGGTCACATTCGTGTTTTCCTCAATATATATTTATAGTAGAATGTATAAATTAAAAAAAAAAAAAACATTTATGCAGTCAGTCAGAATTGTCAAACCTCTATTCCCAACATGACTCCACAAGTGTTTTAAACTTGTGGATCATGAGTAAATATTTTTGCATTTTTTCCACCAGCCACTGTCTATACTTTATGTTTAAAATAGAGTTTCATACCCTGACTTCAACATATCTGGATAGTTCTTTTTATGGGAAGTGTCTTCATTGAAAACACTTGATTTTAATTTTTCCACATACTCCCGAGTTGCTTATTGGAGGTTTCTTTCTATTTTAATTTTCAACCAACACTGCAGCACACTGTACAGATGAATCAGCACTTGGTTGCCATTGCTCAGGATTCCATTTTTCACCTCTTTTCTGTTTTTAGCATTGCATTCACTCTTGCTGTTGTCTTTTCCAAACATGCCATTCTTCCATGCCCCAAAGATCCAAATTATTATCCAGCAGATGTGTTTGTGCTGCATCAATATAAGGTCCCTGATTTGGAGGAGCAGAAAGAAGACAATCCTGGCCAGTAACAGGGAGAGAAATCCTGGCCATTTGTCATGGGACTGCATTGGCAGGATGACCAGGATTTTTATGTTAAAAAGCTCCACCCTTGCCTTTTGGAATCCAATGCAGAATTTCGATTTCATTTTAAATGGAAAGGTTATCCATTGCCCTGATCTGGGATATACGTGGGGGCTGGTGACCCTCTATAATGAAGTCTCTTCACTGAGGTGGCAATCATTTCTCATTCTATTCTAATATTTTCCTCTGCCCTTGATTCCATTTCTCTTAGGATCTCAAGTTGTATATTATATGGTTTTCAATGTGATCTTGTTCTGTGTGGTAATTTAGCCAAAGTATAACTGAACACGTTACAAATGGGACATTTTTTACTAAGAAAGAATCAAACCCTCAAAGTAAACTGCATGATAAAACAAAAATTTATTTCACCCCTAGAAATTATAAGGTCCACTATTTCCCAGGGAATAGAATAATTAAAATTTTGTTATTATTTATTTCCCCTAAATATGACTGATTATTTTCCTTCACATGTGTCTTTGCCTTCTTAAATCTTTATTATGACTTATCATATTAAATCTAATCTTACCTAAAATCCCTTTTCAAATCAACATTCTCTTTCAATCTAATATATGTTTCAGCCCATAATTAAAAATTAAAGTTATTTCAATAACTTTAACACAGCCATGCATTGTTCACTTTTCCCACGTCATGCACTAGGGAATGAGTTGTCAAAAAAACTTTGAGTTAAACCGAAAAAATTGTTCAAGATTGGTGAGAAAACACCTTTGCACAGCAGTGTCAACGAATGGATTGAGAGGTGAATAATATTTTATTCATTCTTCTGGATTCTCATTATTTATTTTAAATCTTAAAGAGCTGTATAAAAAGTTTAATAATGATTGAACAGAAAAATTCACACATCTGTGAATATGTGATGCCCCAGGGAATGTATGCATTTGATAAGTAAAATAGTGGTTTAATATGTATTAATAAAACAGGCTTGTTTTAAAAGTTGTGGGGATATGTTAGATTTTACACCTTAGTTGAGCCATGAATAATAAGCATTAGTCATATTTTAAAGATGCTTTGGCCAATTTTTTTTTTTAATTAATTTATTTATTTTTTTTATTATGGGTAAAAATCAAAATTCTCACAATACATACAAACATTTGTAAAATGATATATAAATATATATGCATATATGTGTATTTGCTTACAAAAATGTTATTTTATATATATATATACATATATTTTAAGAGGTGCTTAGATTACCTAAAATATTATACGGAACCCACTCGGATTCCCATGCTGGCTTTGGCCAATTTTTAAAAAAGGAATCAGAACTCAAAGATTTCTAGCAGATGTGTGTACTGTACCACTGTTAGATTTCATGTCCCTTAATTTTCTAAGGTTGAGATTTGGCTCTCGGTTTCAGCTTTTGTATGTTCATATATGATTGATATGCATCACTAAAAATATATATTAAGTGAAAGAGGGTGCAGAGAAACAAATATGAAGCTTTTGAATTACCTATTTCCCTAAAGTCAGCTTCCTTTAATGATGCTTCCTTATCATCGATTGGAATCTCCCAAGCATAGAAGGGAGTACGTTGCCCTTTGCTGGATGAATTTGGTCCTAGACTTTCAGAACATATCGTCTTGCCCTGATAACTTGTAAACAGTTGAGTCACTCTTTCTCCCCTTGTGGAACATACACGTCCCTTTTTCCCTTCTGTGTGTTGGCATGGTCCTTCATGAGCCATAGGAGAATTTTGGAGGCTGTAAATTATTTGTACAGTAGTACAATGGTTTCATTTTTGTATATTTCCATATGTTTCTTTGCAAAAAATTTTTTGAAAATATTTCCAATACATTCTCAAAAATTACAATATGTCAAAAACCAGGTATTCATATTTGGGCACCTGCATCACAATCTCTCTGCCATTGGGAACAGCCCAATTGTGTCCAGAAAATCAGGAATATTTCCTTGAAACAAAAATCTGAGTGATGAAAACATTCAGTACAGTATTGTGAAGTCATGTAAAATGATGTCCTCTGGATTATTGATTTAAAATTGTGATTATTTAAAAAAGGAGTCATCTGTGAGAAACATTTCTTGTCCTCCCATTATTTTTCCTCGAGTTAGAGTTGTTTAATATTATTCCAATAATTATTAGGAAGAAACTCTAGTTCAAAAGTTAAGGTAATATATGGATGCCACAGGAACTCTTCTACTTGAAGCTTTTTATTTTTACAAAGTTTTCTATTTAAAGGGCTAAAATCTTACCTTTCAAATTAACACTGACAGGGTATGGGGAAAAATTCTTTCTGCCTAAATAAGGATTTATTTTTATAGCAAAACAAATAAATAACCATTTTTTAAACATATATACTTTAACAAAAGCTTAAAATTTCTTTTTTCAATTTTAAATTCTCCAGATTACTCTGTGAGAGAATATTGTCATTGTAAGCTGGCATAGAGTTAATTTTCACCTCCAATGGGACACATTCTTTTTTTTAAGGTATACTTATAACAGAAACTATATGTGAAAAACAAACCAAAACTTTTATGCTGTCGGTCAGGATTCTCAAACCTCTATTCCCAACATGACTCCACACATGTCGGATTCTTTCTGACAGATCATGAGAAAATATTATGGCATTTTTTCCACCAGCCACTGACTACACTTTACATTTAAAATGCACTTTTATATCCTGACTTCAATATAACTGGCTAGTTGGTTGTATAGTTTGGGACTGTAGTGCATACTCTTGGGTTTTAATTTTTACCACATAATCCTGAGTTGGTGAGTGGAGTTCTCTTTCTCTTCCAATTTTCCAAAAGCACACACCACACAGCATAAGGAAATCGCAGCTTGGGTTCTGTCCTCCATGATTCCGATGTTCTCCTTTTTACTGTTTTTAGCAGTGACTTATCTCTTGCTGCTCTCTTTTTTAAACAGTGCATTCTCCGTGCCCACAAATTCTGAATAATTAGTCTGCAAAAGGGTTTGGGCCACACCCAACTATTGTCCCTGCTTTGATGGAGCAGAAAGAAGACAAGACTGGCCAGTAAAAGGGAAAGAAACCCTGGCCATTTTTCTGGGACTGCATTGGCAAGATGACCAGGGTTTTGGTGTGCCACGCTCCACCACTTCTAACCCTTTTGGAATCCCATGCAGAAGTTTGATTTCATTTTACACAGAAAGGTTATTCATTGTCCTGATCTGGGGTATATTTGGTGTTTCTTGACCTTTGATAATGAAGGCTCTTCATTGAGATGGTGATACTTTCTCATTATGTTCTGATTTCTTTCTCTGCCCTTGATTCCCTTGCTCTTAGGATCCCTATTTGGAATTAATATGGTTTTCAAAGAGATCTTGTTATGTGTGGTAATTTCTGACAAATGACGTGTGAGCACTTTACAAAGAGGACATTTTTTACTTAGAAAGATTGGATGCTTCAAAGTAAACTGCACGATGAGACAAATATTTATTTCACTGGTCAAGATTAAAATGTCCACTATATCATGGGCAATAAAATAATTAAAATTTTGTTAAAATTTATTTCCCATAAATCAGACTGATTATTTTCCATTAAATGTGTCAGTGCATTCTTAAAATTTTATTAAGATTGATTGTATTTAATCTAATCTTACCTAGAGTCTCTTTTAAAATCAATATTCTCTTTGGAACTAATATGCATTTCAATTCATAATTTTAAAATAAAAATTTTCAACTGCTTTAAAAAATCCATGCAATATTCACTTTGTCCACATGATGCACTATGGGGTGAATTATCAAAAAAAAATTGAGAGATAAACAGAAAACTTTGTTCAAGGACTGCAAGAAAATCACTTATGCATGTGAGTATCAACAAATGTATTAAGAGGTGAATAATCTGTTTTTTTATTTTCTGAATTCTCTTTATTTCCTATAATACTTAAAGAGCTGTTTAAATCATTTAATAATGATTGAAAAGAGGAATGCACAGCTCTGTGATTATACGAAGGACCAGAGATGGTACACATTGGATAAATATTATAGTGATTTAATATGATTTAATAAAAGAGCCTTTTTTTTAAATTGTAGGGATGTCTGTGATTGTACACATAATTTGAGCCATGGATAATAGGCATTAGTCATGTTTTAAAGATGCTTTGGCCAATTTTTGAAAAAGAAATCACAATTGAAGGTTCTGCTGGAGATATGTGTATGAGACTACTGTTGGGTGTTTTGCCCCTATATTTTCTAAGGTTGAGATTTCTGCTCTCAGTGTCAGGTTTATGTATGTTCAGAAAAGATTGTTATGCATCACTAAAAATATATATTATGAGAAAGAGGGTGGGGAGGGACAAATAAGAAGCTTGGAATTACCTATTTCTCCAAAGTGGTCTTCTTTGTGTTTCTTCATTATCAGAGGTTGTAATCTGCCATGCATAGAATGGAGGGTGGTACCATCTGCTTGATGCAATAGGCCCTTGACTTTTCTGAACCATTCCTCTCCCACATGATAACGTGTAAACATTTGAGGCACTCTTTCACACCTTGTGAACTTAGAGGTTCTTTTTGCACTTCTGGGTGTTGGCAAGGTCCTTCATAAGACATAGGAGTCTTTTGGAGACTCGGAGATAGTTGTACTGTAGTTCCTTGGTTTCAATTCTTATGTGTAGATCTGTTTCTTCATAAGAATGATTATGATTTTTTCTTAGACTACATTTATCAAAAATTAAAATTTGTCAAAAGACCAGGTATTTGTCTACAGACACCTGCGTCACAATTTCTGCTCCAAGGACAACAGCCCAATGATGTCCAGAAAATCAAAAATGGGTTCCTTGAAAAAAAAAATGTGGAGCCTGCTAAACATTCAGTAAAGAACCCTGAGGTCATGTAAAATGAAGTCCTGTGAAGTATCGATTTAAAATTGTGGTTATTCGAAATGAAGAATCAGTGAGAATCTTTACTTCAGCTCCCATTAATTTTCTACTTTTTAGAGTAGTGAAATATAATTTCAATAACTATCAGGAAGAAAATCTATTCAAAAAATTAAGGTAAAATATGCATTTCATAAGAGCTCTCTATCTGTAACATTTTATTTTACAGAGTTAACTCTTTAAAAGGGCTAAAGTCATTCCTTTCCAATTAACATTGACAAGGTATGGGGAGAAATTCTTATTTCCTATGTACAGGTCGATTTAGATACCAAAATATATAAATAACCATTCTTTAAAACGTTTGTTTTAACGAATACTAAAAAAATTTTTTTTTATTTAAATACTCCAAATTAGTCTATGAGAGAACACCATCATTCTAATCAGATCTATATCTAGTTTTCAACTCCAATTGGACAAAATCTTGTTTTCCTTAATATATATTTCTAACAGAATCTATAAATTAAAAAAAAAAAAAAACTTTTACACATTTAATCAGGATTCTCAAATCTCTATCCCCCAGTATGATACCGCATGTGTTGGAATCATTCTGACAGATCATGAGATAATATTATGGCATTTTTCCTATAACCACTGACCATACTTTATGTTTAAAATTCACTTTC
This sequence comes from Tolypeutes matacus, assembly GCA_026826555.1. Taxonomy (NCBI): domain Eukaryota; kingdom Metazoa; phylum Chordata; class Mammalia; order Cingulata; family Chlamyphoridae; genus Tolypeutes; species Tolypeutes matacus. Next base: position 197,337 of record JAKSZT010013654.1, on the reverse strand, counting down.
ATACACTTCTTCCACATATCTGACTAGTTGGTGGCATTGGCAGTGTCTGTTTTGAAGATTCTTGTGATTTTCATTTTTCCACATTCTCCTCATGTGGCTAGAGGAGTTTTTTTCTTTCACAATTTTCAAAGAAGCACCATACCACACTGCACAAGGAAATCTGAGTTTGGATTCTTTCCTCCAGGATTCCAATGTTCTCCTCTTTTCTGGTTTTAGCAGTGCCATCTCTCCTGCTGCTGTCTTCTCCAAACATCCCTTTCTCCCTGCCCACAAGGTCCAAATAATTAGGCAGAAAAAGTTTTGGTGACACACAATGCTATGGTCCCTACTTTGGAATAGCAGAAAGAAGACTAGACTGGCCAGTACCCGGGAAATGAATCCTGTCCATTTTTCCTGGGACTGCATTGGCAGGATGACCAAGAATTTAGTGTGCCACACTCCCCCCCCCGCGAGCCCTTTTGGAATCCATTGTTGAAGTAGGATTTTATTTTACATGCAAAGGTTTCACATTGCCCTGATGTACTATATATGTGGTGTTTGGCGGCCTTTGATAATGAAGGCTCGTCATTGAGATGGCAATACTTTCACATTCTATTCTAATTTTTTCCGATGCCTTTAATTCCATTGCTCTTAGTATCTCTAGTTGGAAATAATATTGTTTTCAAGGGATCCTGTCATGTTTGGTAATTTAGGCAAAGGACGTGTGAGCACTTTACAAAGGGGATGTTTTTCACTCAGAAAGAATGAATGCCTCAATGCAAACTGCACGATGAAACAAAAATTTATTTCACCCCTTGAGATTATAATTTCCACAATTTCATGGGGAATAAAATAATTAAAAATTTTTAATAATTTATATCCCTAAAATCAGACTGATTATTTTCCTTTACATGTGCCTGTGCCTCATTAAAACTTTATTAAGACTGATTATATTAAATCTAATTTTACCTAAAATCCCTTTTTAAATCAACATTCTCTTTCAATCTAATATACATTTCCATTCATAATTTTAAAATAAAGTCTTTTCAATAGCTTTAAAAAGCCATGCATTTTTCACTTTGTCCACATGGTGCACTATGGAATGAGTTATTAAGATAACAATGAGAGAAATGGAAAAAGTTGTTCAAGGATGCTGAGAAAAGCACCTTTGCATGGCAGTGTCTACAAATGGATTTAGAGCTGAATAATATTTTATTTGCTGTTCTGGATTCTGTTTATTCATTATAATTCTTAAAGAGCTATTGAAAACGTTTAGTAATGATTGAGGAGAAGAATGCACACCACTGTGATTATATGAAAGACCAGGGAATGTACACATTGGATAAGAAAAATAGTGGTTTAATATATATTAACAAAACAGATTTGTTTTAATAATCGTGAGTATGTCTCGAACTGTACACCCAGTTAAGCCATTGATACTAGGCATTAGTCATGTTTTAAAGATGTTCTTGCCAATTTTTAAAAGGGAATCGCAATTCAAGTTTCCACTGGAGATGTGTGTATGGGACGACTGTTAGGTATTAGTCCCCTTTATTTTCTTATGATGAGATTTCTATTCTCGGTGTCAGGTTTATATATGTTCATGTATGATTGATATTCATCACTAAAAATGTGTATTAAGGGAAAGCAGGGGGAGACTGACATATATGAAGGTTTAGAATTACCTATTTCTCTAAAGTGGACTTCCTTTTGTATTTCTTCTGTATGCAGGGTGTAATCTGGTGTGCCTAGAGTGGACATTTTATTCTTGACCAGTACTTGTTTAATCGTGCAGTTTACTTTGAGGCATTCATTATTTCTAAGTAAAAAATGTCCTCTTTGTAAAGTGCTCACACGTCCTTTGCCTAAATTACCACATATAACAAGATCTCTTGGAAAACCAAATTATTTCCAAATAGAGATCTTAAGAGCAATGGAATCAAGGGCAGAGGAAGAAATTAGAACATTGGTTTTTATGAACCATTCCTCTTCTACATGATATCTTTTAAAGAGTTGAGTCCCTCTTTCTCACCTTGGGTACCTTAACGGTCCCTTTTGCATTTCTGGGTGTTGACAATGTCCTTCATAAACCAGTAGAGAAATTTGGACCCTGGGAGCTAGTTTTACTCTAGTTTCTTGGTTTCATTTGTGTATATGTGGATCTGTTTCTTGGTAAGAATGGTTTTGATTTTTTTCCCAATAATTCTCAAAAATTGCAATATGATAAAAGAGCACGTATTTGTATATGGACACCTGCATCACAATCTCTGCATCATCAGCAATGCCCAATAATGTCTTGAAAATCAGGAATGGTTTCTTTGAAAAAAAAAATCCAAACCTTTTAAACATTCAATAAACACTCTTGAAGTCATGTAAAAAGAGGTCCTCTGAATTATCTATTCAAAATTGTGATTATTCCAAAAAGGAGAATCAGTGAGAAACATTTCTTGTGCTCCCATTTTTTTTCCTGTCCATTAGGGTAGTTTAAAATTATTCTAATAAATATTAGGAAAAAACTGTAGTCCAAAATATAATGTAAAATATGCATTCCACAGGATTTCTTCTATCTGTGTTCTTTCTTTTTTTACAGAGTTTACTATTTAAAAGGGCTAAAGACTTTCCTTTCCAATTAACATTGACAGCGTAGCGGGAAAAATACATTTTGCCTAAGCAAAGATTGATTTATATACCATAATATAGTATTAACCATTCTTTTTAAATGTATGTTTTAATGAAATCTTAAATTTATTTTTTTGTATTTTAAATACTCCCAATTATTCTATGAGAGAACACTGTCATTCTATTCTAGCTTATTGCTAATTTTCAAGTCTAATTAGTCAGATTCTTGTTTTCCATAATATATATTTATAATAGAATGTATAAATTAAAAAAAAAAAAAACACTAATGCAGTCGGTCAGAATTGTCAAAGCTCTATTCCCAGCATGAATTCATATGTGTTTTAAACTTTCTGAAAGATCATACGTAAATCTTTTTGCATTTTTTTCCACCAGCCACTGACTATATTTTATGTTTAAAATACTCTTTCATACCCTTACTTCAACATATCTGGATAGTTATTTTTATGGGAAGTGTCTTTATTGAAGACGCTTAAGGTTAATTTTTTCCACATATTCCTTTGTTGCCTATTGGAGGTTTATTCAATTTTAATTTTCAACCAACACTACAGCACACTGTACAGATGAATCAGCACTTGGTGGCCATTGTTCAGGATTCCATTGGTCACCTCTTTTCTGTTTTTAGCAATGCCTTCTCTCCTGCTGCTGTCTTTTCCACACAGCCCATTCTTCCATGCCCCCAGATCCAAATTATTATCCTGCAGAAATGTTTGTGACACATCCAGCTAAGTTACCCACTTGGAGGAGCTGAAAGAAGACTGGCTAATAACAGGGAAACAAATCCTGCCCCTTTGTCATGGGACTGCATTGGCAGGATGACCAGGATTTTAGTGTTAGAATGATCCACCCCTGTAAGCCTTTTGTAATCCAATGCAAAATTTCGATTTCATTTTACATGGAAAGGTTATCCATTGCCCTGATTTGGGATGTACGTGGTGTCTGGTGACCTTTAATAATGAAAACTCTTCACTGAGGTGGCAATCCTTTCTCATTCTATTCTATTTTTTTTCTCTGCCCTTGATTTCATTTCTCTTAGGATGTCTAGTTGGAAATTTTATGGTTTTCCAAATATTCTTGTTATGTGTGTTAATTTAGCCAAAGTATAAGTCAGTAGTTTAAAAAGAGGATATTTTTTACTAAGAAAGAATGAATCCCTCAATGCAAACTGCATGATAAAACAAAAATTTATATCACCCCTAGAGATTATAAGGCCCACTATTTCCCTGGGATTAGAATAATTAAAACTTTGTTATTATTTATTTCCCCTGAATATGACTGATTATTTTCCTTTACTTGTGTCTGTGCCTTCTTAAACCTTTTTTATGACTGATCATATTAAATATAATCTTACCTAAAATCCCTTTTCAAATCAATATACACTTTCAATCTAATATACATTTCAGTCCATAATTTAAAGTCCTTTCACCAGCTTTAACACAACCATGCATTGCTCACTTTGCCCACATCATGCAATATGGGATGAGTTATCAAAAAACCTGAGAGATAAATGGAAAAATTTGTTCAAGGATGGTGAGAAAAGCACCTTGCATGGCAGTATCAACAAATGGATTGAGAGGTGAATAACATTTTTTTATTCTTCTGGATTCTCTTTATTAATTTTAATTCTTAAAGAGCTGTTGAAAACGTTTAATAATGATTGAAGAGAAGAATGCACACCTCTGTGAATATATGATGCACCAGGGAATGCACGGATTTGATAAGTAAGGTAGTGGTTTAATATGTATTAATAAAATGATTTCTTTTAAAAGACATGAGGATGTCTGAAATTGTACACACGAGTTGAACCATGAATAATAGGCATTAGTCATATTTTAAAGATGCTTTGACCAATTTTTAAAAAGGAATCACATTTCAACGATCTCCTGGAGATGTGTGTACTGGACCACTGTTACTTTTCATGTCCCTTAATTTTCTAAGTTTGAGATTTTGGGTCTTGACATTAGCTTTTGTATGTTCATGTATGATTGATATGCATCACTAAAAATATATATTAAGTGAAAGAGGGTGAGGAGAAACAAATATGAATCTTTGAATTACCTATTTCCCTAAAGTCAGCTTCCTTTAGTGTTGCTTCATTATCAAAGATTGTAATATCCCAAGAATAGAAGGGAGTACGGTGCCCTCTGCTTTATGAACTTGGTCCTTGACTTTCAGAACATTTCATCTTAAAAATTACAATATGTCAAAAAGCAGGTATTCATATATGGACACCTGCATCACAATCTCTCTGCCTTCGGGAACAGCCCAATTGTGTCCAAAAAATCAGGAATATTTCCTTGAAACAAAACCCCGAGTGATGTAAACATTCAGTACAGAATTGTGAAGTCATGTAAAATGATGTCCTCTGGATTATTGATTTAAAATTCTGATTATTCAAAAAAGGAATCATCTGTGAGAAGCATTTCTTGTCCTCCCATTATTTTTCCTCGAGTTAGAGTTGTTTAATATTATTCCAATAATTATTAGAAAGAAACTCTAGTCCAAAAGTTAAGGTAATATATGCATGCCACAGGAACTCTTCTATTTGAAGCCTTTTATTTTTACAGAGTTTTCTATTTAAAGGACTAAAATCTTTCCTTCCAAATTTACACTGACAGGGCATGGGGGAAAATTCTTTCTGCCTAAGTAAGGATTTATTTTTATAGCAAAACAAATAAATAACCATTTTTTAAACATATATATTTTAACAAAGGCTTAAAATTTCTTTTTTCAATATTAAATTCTCCAAATTACTCTGTGAGAGAATATCGTCAATGTAAGCTGACGTAGAGTTAATTTTCACCTCCAATGGGACACATTCTTGTGTTTTTAAGGTATAATTATAACAAAAACTAAAAGTTAAAAAAAAATTAATGCTGTCTGTCAGGATTCTCATACCTCTATTCCCATCATGTCTCCACACATGTCGGATTCTTTCTGAAAGATCATGAGAAAAAATTATGGCATTTTTCCACCAGCCACTGACTACACTTTACATTTAAAATGCACGTTTATACGCTGACTTCAACATAACTGGAGAGTTGGTTTTATAGGCTGGGTCTGCAGTGCAGTCTCTTGTGTTTTAATTTTTCCCACATAATACTGAGTTGGTGAGTGGAGTTTTCTTTCTGTTCCAATTTTTGAAAAGCAGAACAACACACGGCATAAGGAAATCGAGCTTGGGTTCTGTCCTCATTGATTCGGATGTTCTCCTCTTTACTGTTTTTAGCAGTGCCTTATCCCTGCTTCTCTCTTTTTCAAAGAATGCGTTCTCCATGGCCCCAAAGTCTGAATAATTAGGCTGCAAAAGGGTTTGGGCCACACCCAACTAAGGTCCCTGCTTTGATGGAGCAGAAAGAAGACAAGACTGGCCTGTGAAAGGGAAACAAATCCTGGCCATTTTTCTGCATTGGCAAGATGACCAGGATTTTGGTGTGCCATGCTCCACCCCTGCTAGCCATTTTGGAATCCCATGCAGAAGTTTGATTTCATTTTACACAGAAAGTTTATCCATTGCCCTGATCTCGGGTATAAGTGTTGTTTTGTGACCTTTGCTAATGAAGGCTCTTCATTGAGATGGCAATACTTTCTCATTATGTTCTGATTTCTTTCTCTGCCCTTGATTCCCTTCCTCTTAGGAACCGTATTTGGAAATAATATGTTTTCAAAGAGATCTTGTTATATGTGGTACTTTAGGCAAAGGATGTGTGAGCACTTTACAAAGACGACATTTTTTACTTAGAAAGATTGAATGCCTCAAAGTAAACTGCACGATGAAACAAATATTTATTTCACCGGTCAAGATTAAAATGTCCACTATATCACGGGGAATAAAATAATTAAATTTTGGTTATAATTTATTTTCCATAAATCAGACTGATTATTTTCCTTTACATGTGTCGGTGCAGTCTTAAAATTTTATTATGATTGATTGTATTAAATCTAATCTTACCTAGAGTCCCTTTTCAAGTCAACATTCTCTTTGGAACTAATATGCATTTCAGTTCATAATTTTAATATAAATTTTTCAACAGCTTAAAAAAATCCATGCAATGTTCACTTTGTTCACTTGATGCACTATGGGTTGAATTATCAAAAAAACTGAGAGATGAATAGAAAATATTGTTCAAGGATGGCAATCAAAGCACATATATTTGTCTGTGTCAACTAATGGATTAAGAGGTGAATAATAAGTTTTTTATTTTCTGTATTTTCTTTATTTCCTATAATTCTTAAAGATCTATTGAAAACATTTAATAATGATTGAAGAGAATAATGCACAACTCTGTGATTATTCGAAGGACAAGGAATGGTACACATGGAATGAGTATTATAGTGGTTTAATATGATTTAATAAAAGAGCTTTTTTTTAAAATTGTGGGGATGTCTGGGATTGTACACATATTTGAGCCATGGATAATAGGTATTAGTAATGTTTTAAAGATGCTCTGGCCAATTTTTAAAAAAAGAAATCACAATTCAATGTTCTGCTGGAGATATGTGTATGAGACTACTGTTAGCTGTTTTGCCCCAATATTTCCTAAGGTTGAGATTTCTGCTCTAGGTGTCAGGTTTACGTATGTTCAGAATCAATTTATATGCATCACTAAAATATATATTATGAGAAAGAGGGTGAGGAGGGACAAACGTGAAGCTTGGAATTACCTATTTATCTAAAGTGGTCTTCCTTTGTGTTTCTTCATTATCAGAGGTTTAATCTGGCATGAATAGAATGGAGGGTGGTAACCTCTGCTTGATGCAATAGGTCCTTGTCTTTTATGAAACATTCCTCTGCCACATGATAACTTGTAAACAGTTGAGGCACTCATGAATATGAAACTTGGAATTACCTATTTCTCTAAAGTGTACTTCCTTTTGTGTTTCTTTAGTATGGAGGCTGAAATCTCGCATGCATAGAGTGGACATTTCTTTCTTCACCGGTGAAATATATATTTGTTTAATCGTGCAGTTTACTTTGAGGCATTCATTCTTTCTAAGTAAAAATTGTCCTCTTTGTAAAGGGCTCACACGTCCTTTGCCTAAATTACCACACATAACAAGATCTATTATAAAATCATATTATTTCCAAATAGAGATCCTAAGAGCAGTGGAATCAAGGGCAGAGGAAGAAATTAGAGCATGGATTTTTATGAACCATTCCATATCCTGTGATATCTTGTAAACAGTCGAGTCACTCTTTCTCACCTTGTGGAACTTACAGGTCACTTATGCATTTCTGGGTGTTGGCAAAGTCCTTCATAATACATAGGAGACTTTTGAGGATCAGAGATAGATACTGTAGTTCCTTGGTTTCAATTCTTATGTGTAGATCTGTTTCTTTGTAAGAATGATTTTGATTTTTTCTTATACTACATTTATCAAAAATTAAAATATGTCAAAAGACCAGGTATTTGTCTATAGACACCTGTGTCACAATATCTGCTCCAAGGCAACAGCCCAATGATGTCCAGAATATCAGCAATGGGTTCTTTGAAAAAAAAATGCAGAGCCTGCTTAACATTCAGTAAAGAATCCTGAGGACATTTAAAAAGAGGTCCTCTGAAATATCAATTTAAAATTGTGGTTATTCAAAATGAAGTATCAGTGAGAAACAAAACTTCTACCCCATTATTTTTCTGCCATTTAGAGTAGAGTAATATTATTCCAATAACTATCAGGAAGAAAATCTAGTCAAAAAATTAAGGTATAATATGCATTCCACAAGAGTTCTCTATCTGTAGCATTTTATTAACAGAGTTTACACTTTAAAAGGCCAAAAGTAATTCCTTTCCAATTAACATTGACAGGGTATGGGGAAAAATTCTTATTTCCTAGGAACAGGTCGATTTATATACCAAAATATATAAATAACCATTCTTTAAAATGTTTGTTTTTATGAAGACTTAAAATTTATTTTTTTAATTTTAAATACTCCAAATTAGTCTATGAGAAAACACCGTCATTCTAATCAGATCTATATCTAGTTTTCAACTCCAATTGGACAAAATCTTATTTTCCTTAATATATAATTCTAACAGAATCTATAAATTAAAAAAAAAAAAACTTTTACACGGTCAGTCAGTATACTCAAAACTCTAACCCCAGTATTACACCACATGTGTTGGAATCTTTCTGACAGATAATCAGAAAATATTAGGGCATTATTCCACTAGCCACTGACCATACTTTATGTTTAAAATTCACTTTCATAAACTTCTTCAACATATCTGACTAGTTGGTGGTATTGGCAGTGTCTGTATTGAAGATTCTTGTGATTTCATTTTTTCCACATTCCCCTGAGGTGGCTAGAGGAGTTTTCTTTCTTTCCCAATTTTCAAAGAAGCCCCATACCACACTGGACAAGGAAATCCGAGTTTGGATTCTTTCCTCCAGGATTCCATTGTTCTCCACTTTTCTGCTTTAGCAGTGCCATCTCTACTGCTGCTGTCTTCTCCAAACATCCCTTTCTCCCTACCCACAAAGTCCAAATAATTAGGCTGAAAAGGTTTAGGTGACACAGAACGCTATGGTCCCTGCCTTGGAAGAGCAGAAAGAAGACAAGACTGGCCAGTAACTGGGAAGTGAATCCTGTCCATTTTTCCAGGGACTATATTGGCAGGATGACCAAGAATTTGGTGTGCCACACTCCCCCCATGTGAGCCCTTTTGGAATCCATTGCTGAAGTACGACTTTATTTTACATGCAAAGTTTTCCCATTGCCCTGATGTTGTATCTCTGTGGTGTTTGGTGGCCTTTGATAATGAAGTCTCTTCATTGAGATGGCAAGGCTTTCTCATTCTATTCTAATTTCTTCCTCTGCCTTTGATTCCATTGCTATGAGTATCTCTGGTTGGAAATAATATGGTTTTCCAAGGGATCATGTTATGCTTGATAATTTAGGCAAAGGACGTGTGTGCACTTTTCAAAGGGGACGTTTTTCACTCAGAAGGAATGAATGCCTCAATGTAAACTGCACGATGAAACAAAAATTTATTTCACCCCTTGAGATTATAACTTCCACAATTTCATGGGGAATAAATTCATTAAAAATTTTTAATCATTTATTTCCCTAAAATCATACTGATAATTTTCCTTTACATATGCCTGTGCCTCCTTAAATCTTCATTAAGATTGATTATATTAAACCTAATCTTACCTAAAATCCCTTTTCAAATCAACATTCTCTTTCAATCTAATATAGGTTTGCATTCATAATTTTAAAATAAAGTTTTTTCAATAGCTTTAAAAAAGCCATGCATTTTTCACTTTGTCCACATGATACACCATGGGATGAATTAGGAAGGTAATTGAGAGAGAAATGGAAAAAGTTGTTCAAGGATGCTACGAAATGCACCTTTGCATGGCAGTGTCAACAAATGGATTGAGAGCTGAATAATATTTTATTTATTGTTCTGGATTCTCTTAACTTATTTTAATTCTTAAAGAGCTGTTGAAAACCTTTAGTAAAGATTGAAGATAGGAATGCACACCACTGTCATTATATGAAGGACCAGGGAATGTAAACATTGGTTAATAAAGATAGTGGTTTAATATGTATTAATAAAACATATTTGATGTTAATAATCGTGGCTATGTCTGGAACTGTACACCCAGTTCAGCCATGGATACTAGTCATTAGTCATGTTTTAAAGATGTTCTTGCCAATTTTTTAAAAGGGAATCACAATTCAAGGTTCCGCTGGAGATATGTGTATGTGCCGATTGTCAGGTGTAATGCCTCTTTATTTTCTTGTGATGAGATTTCTTCTCTCAGCGTCAGGTTTCTATATTTTCCTGTATGATTGAAAAGAATCACTAAAAATATATATTAAGAGAAAACGGGGAGAGAGACAAATATGAAGCTTTGAAATTACCTATTTCTCTAAACTGGACTTCCTTTTTTGTTTCATCAGTATGGAGGCTGTAATCTGGCGTGTCTAGAGGGACATTTTATTCTTGACCGGTGAAATAAGTGTTTGTTTAATCGTGCAGTTTACTTTGAGGCATTCATTCTTTCTAAGGAAAAAATTTCTTCTTTTTAAAGTGCTCACACGTCCTTTGCCTAAATTACCACACATAACAAGATCTCTTGGAAAACCATATCATTTTCAAATAGAGATCCTAAGTGCAATGGAATCAAAGGCAGAGGAAAGAATTAGAACATTGATTTTTATGAACCATTCCTCTGCTACATGATATCTTGTATATAGTTGAATCACTCTTTCTCACCTTGGGAATTTACAGGTCCCTTTTGCATTTCTGGGTATTGGCAATTTCCTTCATGAGCGAGAAGAGAAATTTGGACACTGGGAGCTAATTTTACTCTAGTTACTTGTTTTCATTTATGTATATGTGTCGATGTTTCTTGCTAAGGATGATTTTGATTTTTTTCCCAATAATTCTCAAAAATTAAAATATGACAAAGAGCAGCTATTTGTATATGGACACCTGCATCACAATCTCTGCACCATCAGCAACAGCCCAATAATGTCTTGAAAATCAGGAATGTTTTCCTTGAAAAAAAATCCAGGACCTTGTAAACATTCAATAAACACTCATGAAGTCAAGTAAAAGAGGTCTTTTGAATTATTGATTCAAAATTGTGATTATTCCAAAAAGGAGAATCAGTGAGAAACATTTCTTGTGCTCTGATTATTTTTGTGCCATTTAGAATACTTTAAAATTATTCCAATAAATAATAGGAAGAATATGTAGTCCAAAATTTTATGTAAAATATGCATTCCACAGTAACTCTTCTTTCTGTGGTCTTTTATTTTTACAAAGTTGACTATTTAAAAGGGCTAAAGAATTTCCTTTCCAATTAACATTGACAGGGTAGGGGGAAAAATTCATCTTGCCTAAGTAAAGATTTATTTATATACCATAACATATAATTAACCATTCTTTTAAAATGTATTTTTTAATGAAGTCTTAAAATTACTTTTTTTAATTTTAAATTCCTCCAATTATTCTATGAGAGAACACTGTCATTCTATTCTGACTTATTGCTAATTTTCACGTCCAATTGGTCACATTCTTGTTTTCCTTAATATATATTTATAATAGAATCTATGAATTAAAAAAAAAAAACATTTATGCAGACGGTCGCAATTTTCAATCCTCTATACCCAGCTTGATTCCACATGTGTTTTAAACTTTCTGAAATATCATGAGTAAATATTTTTACATTTTTATCCACCAGCCACTGACTAAATTTTATGTTTAAAATTCACTTTCATACCCTTACTACAATATATCTGGATAGTTATTTTTATGGGGAGTGTCTGTATTGCAAACGTTTGAGTTTTAATATTTCCACATACTACAGTGTTGCCAATTGGAGGTTTATTCTATTTTAATTTTCAACAAAAACTACAGCACACTGTACAGATGAATCAGCACTTGGTGGCCATTGTTCAGAATTCCATTGGTCACCACATTTCTGTTTTTAGCAATACCTTCTCTCCTGCTGCTCTCTTTTCCAAACAGACCATTCATCCATGACCCCAAGGTCCAAATAATTATCCTGCAGAAGTGTTTGTGCCACATCCAGCTAAGATCCCTGCTTTGGAGGAGCAGAAAGAAGACAAACCTGGCCAGTAACAGGAAACAAATCCTGGCCATTTGTCATGGGACTGCATTGACAGGATGACCAGGATTTTATTGTTAAAACACTCCACCCCTGCGAGCCCTTTTGGAATCCAATGCAGAATTTCGATTTCATTTTACATGGAAAGGTTATCCATGGCCCTGATCTGGGATATACATGGTATCTGGTGATCTTTTATAATGAAGACTATTCACTGAGGGTCAATCCTTTCTCATTCTATTCTAATTTTTTCCTGTGCCTTGATTCCATTGCTCTTACATCTCTAATAGCAAATTATATGGTATTCCAGGTGATAGTGTTATGTGTGGTAATTTAGCCAAAGTATAAGTCAGCACTTTAAAAAGAGGACATTTTTTTACTAAGAAATAATGAATCACTCAAAGTAAACTGCATGATAAAACAAATATTTATTTCACCCATGGAGATTATAAGGTCCACTATTTCCAAGGGAATAGAATAATTAAAATCTTGTTATTATTTATTTCCCCTAAATATGATTGATTGTTTTCCTTTATACATGTCTGTGCCTTCTTAAAACTTTATTATGATTGATCATATTAAATCTAAACTTACCTAAAATCCCTTTTAAAATCAACATTCTCTTTCAATCTAATATACGTTTCAGTCCATAATTTAAAGTCCTTTCAAAAGCTTTAACACAGCCATGCATTGTTCACTTTGCCCACATCATGCACTATGGGATGAGTTATCAAAAAAACTGAGAGATAAATGGAAAAAATTGTTCAAGGATGGTGAGAAAAGCACCTTTGCATGGCAGTGTCAACAAATGGATTGAGAGGTGAATAATATTTTATTTATTTTTCTGGATTCTCTTTATTTATTTTAATTCTTAAAGAGCTGTTGAAAAGGTTTAATAATGATTGAAGAGAAGAATGCACTCCTCTGGGAATATATGACGCACCAGGGAATGTACACATTTGATCAATAAGATAGTGGTTTTATATGTATTACTATATCAGACTTGTTTTAAAAGTTGTGGGGATATCTGAAATTGTACACCCTAGTTGAGCCATGAATAATAGGCATTAGTCATATTTTAAAGATGCTTTTGCCAATTTTTAAAAAAAGGAATCACAATTCAACAATCACCTGGAGATGTGTGTACTGGAATACTGTTAGTTTTCAGGAAACTTAATTGTGTAAAGTTGAGATTTTGGCTCTCGGACTCAGCTTTTGTATGTTCATGTATGATTGACATGCATCACTAAATATATATATTAAGTGAAAGGGGTGCGGAGAAACAAATATGAACCTTTTGAATTACCTTTTTCCCTAAGGTCAAATTCTTTTAGTGTTGCTTCATTATCAAAGACTGTAATCTCCCAAGCATATAATGGAGTACGGTGCCCTCTGCTGGATGGATTTGGACCTTGACTTTGAGAACTCTTGGTCTTACCCTGATAACTTGTAAACAGTTGAGTCACTCTTGCTCACCTTGTCCATTCACGTCACTTTCCTTTCTGTGTGTTGGCATGGTCCTTTTTAAGCCGTAAGAGAATTTTGGAGGCTGTAAGTTATTTGTCCAGTAGTTTAATGGTTTCATTTTTGTATATATCGATCTGTTTCTTTGGAAAAAAATTTTTGAAAGTATTTCCAATATAATCTCAAAAATTACAATATGTCAAAAAGCAGGTTTTCCTATATGGACACCGGCATCACAATCTCTCTGCCATCGGGAACAACCCAATTGTGTCCAGAAAATCAGGAATATTTCCTTGAAACAAAACCCCGAGTTATGTAAACATTCAGTACAGAATTGTGAAGTCATGTAAAATGATGTACTCTGGATTATTGATTTAAAATTGTGATTATTCATAAAAGGAGCCTTCTGTGAGAAACATTTCTTGTCCTCTAATTATTTTTTCTCAAGTTAGAGTTGTTTAATATTATTCCAATAATTATTAGGAAGAAACACTAGTTCAAAAGATAAGGTAAAATATGCATGTCACAGTTACTCTTCTATTTGTAGCCATTTATTTTTACAGAGTTTTCTATTTAAAGGGCTAAAATCTTTCTTTTCAAATTAACACTGATAGGGTATGGGGAAAAATTCTTTCTGCCTAAGTAAGCATTTATTTATATAGCAAAACAAATAATTAACCATTGTTTTAAACATGTATAATTTAACAAAGGCTTAAAATTTCTTTTTTCAATTTTCAATTTTCCAAATTGCTCTGTGAGAGAATATCGTCATTGTAAGCTGACTTAGATTTAATTTTCACCTCCAAGGGGACACATTCTTGTTTTTTTAAAGGTATAATTATAACAGAATCTTTAAGATAAAAAAAAAAAAATTTATGCTCTCAGTCAGGATTCTCAAACCTCTATTCCCAGCATGACTTCACACATGTCAGATTCTTTCTGACAGATCATGAGAAAATATTATGGCATTTTTTCCACCAGCCACTGACTACACTTTACATTTGAAATGCCCTTTAATACCCTGACTTCAACATAACTGGCTAGTTGGTTGTATAGGATGGGTCTACAGTGCAGTCTCTTGGGTTTTAATTTTTCCCACATAATCCTGAGTTTCTGAGTGGAGTTTTCTTTCTGTTCCAATTTTCAAAAAGAAGCACACCACATGTCACAAGGAAATCACAGCTTGGGTACTGTCCTCCATGATTCCGTTGTTCTCCTCATTACTGTTTTTAGCAGTGCCTATCTCTTGCTGCTCTCTTTTTCAAAGAGTGCATTCTCCATGACCCCAAAGTCTGAATATTTAGTCTGCAAAACGGTTTGGGCCATAATCATCTAAGTTCCCTGTTTTGAAGGAGCAGAAAGAAGACAAGACTGGCCAATAAAAGGGAAACAAATCCTCGCCACTTTTCTGGGACTGCATTTGGGAGATGACCAGGATTTTGGTGGACCATGCTCCACCACTGCTATCCCTTTTGGAATCCAATGCAGAAATTCGATTTCATTTTACACAGAAAGGTTATCCACTGCCCTGATCTCGAGTATATGTGGTGTTTGGTGACCATTGATAATGGAGGCTTTTCATTGAGATGGCAATACTTTCTCATTATGTTTTCATTTCTTCCTCTGCCTTTGATTCTCTTGTTTTTAGGATCCCTATTTGGAATTAATATGGTTTTCACAGAGATCTTGTTATGTGTAGTAATTTTTGACAAAGGACGTGTGAGCACTTTACAAAGAGGACATTTTTTACTTAGAAAGATTGAATGCCTTAAAGTAAACTGCACTATGAAACAAGTATTTATTTCACTGGTCAGGATTAAAATGTCATCTATATCATGGGGAAAAAAAATAATTAAAATTTGCTTATAATTTATTTCCCATAAATCAGACTGATTATTTTCCTTTAAATGTGTCATTACATTCTGAAAATTTTATTAAGATTGATTACATTAAATCTAATCTTACCTAGAGTCCCTTTTAAAATCAACCTTCTCTTTGGAAGTAATATGCATTTCAATTCATAATTTTAAAATAAAAATTTTCAACAGCTTTAAAAAATCCATGCAATTTTCACGTTGCCCACATGATGCACTATGGGTTGAATTATCAAAAAAAATTGAGAGATAAACAGAAAAAGTTGTTCAAGGAAAGCAAGAAAAGCACATATGCATGTCAGTGTCATCAAATGTATTATGAGGTGTATAATGTATTTTTATTTTCTGAATTCCCTTTATTTCCTATATTTCTTAAAGAGCTGTTTAAAACATTTAATAATGATTGAAAAGAAGAATGCACACCTCTGTGATTATACGAAGGACCAGGGATGGTACACATTGGATAAGTATTATAATGATTTAATATGATTTAATAAAAGAGCCTTTTTAAAAAAAATTGTGGGGATATCTGGGATTGTACACATAATTTGAGCCATGGATAATAGGCATTAGTCATGTTTTAAAAATGCTCTGGCCAATTTTTAAAAAAGGAATCACAATTCAAGGTTCTACTGGAGATATGTGTATGAGACGACTGTTGGGTGTTTTGCCCCTATATTTTCTAAGGTTGAGTTTGCTGCTCTTGGTTTCAGATTTATGTATGTTCAGAAACAATTGATATGCATCACTAAAAATATATATTATGAGAAAGAGGGTGGGGAGGGACAAATATGAAGCTTGAATTACATATTTCTCTAAAGTGTTCTTCCTTTGTGTTTCTTCATTATCTGAGGTAGTAAGCTGGCATGCATTGAATGGAGGGCAGTACCCTGCAGTATCTGCAAGTCACAGGACTTGCCATATCTGCAAGCCGCAAGCCTTGCCATGGCCTCGCCCGCGCGGCATAACCCCCTCCCCCGTTCCCCTTTTCCCTCTCTCCCTCTTCCTTGTTCCTTCTCACCAATCCGAGCTCTCGCCCCAGTTATTGCCTTTTTTGGACAACCTTGCTTCACCCCTTGCCACCCCCAAATTCTGCCCCTTTCCCTAGCAACCCCTGACCCTAACCACTGCCCAATGATAAGCCTCCACCATCGGCTGAGGGACTTCCGCCAGCCTAAAGAGTATATATGCACTGTACTTCCTCAATAAAGCTCTCTCTCTCTCTCTCTTTGCTTCTTCCCCCGCACTCAGAGGTCTCGAGTCTTTCTTTCACGCGCGGTCCTTACCAGATACCCCTCACACCTGAGCAGTGGAGACCAGGGAGCCCCCAACCCCACGCCGCTCCCTGAGAACCTCCTCACCCTCGCCGTTCCCGGAGTGCGCACCGGACGGCCCATAACTAGCCAGTGTCGCCCCCCGGGCTGCAGCAGGGCTGATCACCCTCAGGCCCGGGAACAAAGCGGCAATTGGCGCCCAACGTGGGGCACTGCCGGTGGGATAGGATCATGCGCGGTCTTCCAGATCTGGTAAGCATACAGAGGTCCCTTGTAAATTTCCCCTTTTTGGCCGCGACTGTTTCCTTTCTCCTGCTGCTAGAGAACATATGTACCTTGTTATCTTCCTTTTGCTTCCTATCATTCTTCTCTTCGCCTTTTGTATCTTGCTCCACTGCTTCCCTAGCGCCTCTGAGACCCTGTTCCTGCTAACAATCTTCTCTCTCCTGCTGCTCATTCTCCTCCTTGTCCTTGTTTCCTTCTTAGCCTCCGGACATGGGGGCCTCCTTTTCCAAGCACCAGGCACCACAGGTTCGGGCTCTGGCGCATCTTCTAGCATGCCACAGCTGTAAAGCCTCCTCTAAACAGCTCCAAACTTACTGAGACCTGCGGCTTCTGATTGTTTCAGCTTCCTTTTAATCCCTGGCTCCTCATGTCTAATCTTTGGGATCCTGATACCTATCGCTTGCTCATCGACAGAGTAACATCTGCCCTGGAGCATGAGGGCAAGCGCTTCCCTCCTGGCCTCATCCCCACACTTATTACCAACCGCTCCTGTCTCCTCGGCGCTAAGCCTCTAGAAGTCTCCCTCTCGGAGCCCTCCTCTTCTGAGGAGGACTGTGAGAACTCTAACGCTCTAGTCTTCCAGCTTAACAACCTTTTGGAAGACTCCGATACTGCTTCCAAACCCCTAACAAAACCCACTAACAACCGCGCTCAAAATGGCGCACTTCCACCTTCTTCACCGCCTGAAAAGCGGAACCTTCTATATCCAGAACTCCCCTCCTCCGCTGAGGGCAAAGTTATGCTCCCCCCTAGCCCCGTCACCACACCACTTCCTGCCAAACCTCCTGACCCTCCTGCTCCCCCAATCGCTCTGTCGCACCCCCCGCCCCTTTCTCTCCCCAGCGGCCTTGGCACCTCTGCCCCGGCCACTCCCTATCCGCAATATAAAATTCTCAAAAGCAGTGAATTCAGAGATATATGTTTCTATTGACGTGTTGTAACTTGTATTGTGTTTGTCTGGTTGTTCAGTATCAGTGTATATTTTAATACCTCCGGATAGTAATATTAATCTAATAAATAAAAATTATTATAAGAGCTCTATTCATATGGCCAAAAAATTAAATAAGCACTTATATTAATAAATATGGATATTAGTTTAAAATAATAAAAATAGTTATACTCAAATTAAACCATTATTCTAACAAGTTTGTTTAATGTTAATGGTAATTGCATGTTGTCAGAAGTTTGCTTAAAAACAGTTTCTAAAATCATTGTGGTAACTTGAGTAAAGAAGGTATATAGAATGTGCTTTTATTATTAAAAGAAAGTAATTTTATCATAAGATAAAATGACTAAGTTATTAAAACAGGGTTGGAGTTTTGTTCTTTCTCGAGGTTTCTCAAGTCATTGGTCTGTTTTGGTGGAAGTTTGCACAGAATTTTTCTCCTGGGTGATCAGTGTGCAAGAGGGAAGATGTTTTATCAAAGTAGCTTCTTGTGCTTTGGCCTTGACGTTTCCTTGGAGAGACAGGTTTTGTTACTTTTGGGGGAACATGATGTTTAAACCAGCTTTCTCAAAAAAGCTTTTTGTTTCACACTGTTACAAATGGTTTGGTTTGTTCCCTGAAAGGGGATGGAATACTGAAAGTGGTTAAGTTCATGTGATAAAAGTTAAATAAAATATTTAAAAGTGTTGTACAATTAAAAGAAGTTTTCTAATTTTATGACAATTAAAGTTGTATAAATAAAAGGTTCATATAAATGCTTTAAAGGTGTATAAAATTGCTGAAAATTTAATAATGTTTCAGTATAATATTAAACAAAAGTATACTGTTATTAATCATAATTTTAATTATTTTAAAATATAATATGTTATAAAACTACCTCTCTGCCTAAAAATCAAAAGGCAGGTGCTTTAACTTAAGTTTGTCTGATTTACTCCACCTCTACTATATATAATAATAATAATAATAAATGGAAACTAAAATAGTAAGCGCATCAAAGATGTTTTGTTACAAATTAAAAAATAAATAAATAAATAAAGTGCATTTCAACTGGTGTTGTATTCCTCCCTGGAGGAGCTGGCCACTCTCCCAGGGACTGATGCATAAACCTTGAAATGTACTGCCCAAGGAGTGTTGTCTTCCTTCCTGGGGAGGCTGGCCCCTTCCTCAGGAATTAGCAAAATACTCAGTAATTGGCATATTATTATTATTGACTTAAAAGATTGTTTTTTACTATTCCTCTTAATCCAAATGATAAAGAAAAATTTGCATTTACTATTCCTTCTATTAATCATTCAGCTCCTACTGAATGATATCAGTTCAAAGTTTTACCTTAGAGAATGATAACCAGTCCTACCTACATTATGTCAATCCTTTATTCACATTCCATTACAAATTTTACAAAAACAATTTCCTAAGGTTATGATTATTCATTGTATGGATGATATTCTTTTTGCCGCTGAGCAATCTTAAGAGCTGAAACAATCATTTCAGCTGGCTAAAGAAATTCTTCCTCAACATGGGTTGCAAATAGCAGAAGAAAAAAATTCAAAAACAGGTTCCTTTTCAATATTTAGGTCATACTATTAATAGAAATGTTATAACTCCACAAAAGGTCCAGTTTCAAACTGATAATTTAAGTACTTTAAATAATTTTCAGAAATTACTGAGTGATATTAATTGGGCATGGCCTACTTTAGGAATTCCAACTTATGCTTTACCCTAACAAGAAACCCTGACTTAAATAGTCCTCGCATTTTAAGCCCAGAAGCAAAAGGGGAGTTAAATGGCTGGAAAAAGAGTGCAAAATAGCCAACTAACAAGAATAACTGTAAATCTTCCAATTTCTCTTTTAATATTTCCATCTTGCCATTCCCCTACTGGGATACTTTGACAAGAGGATGGCATAATAGAATGGATATTCCTGCCTAACAAAGATACAAAAAAAACTTCTGATTATCATAAACTTACACATACTAATGCTTCTGGCTTACGTCATAAATATCCCCACTTAACAGTAAAAGAAAGTAAGAGGATTGTTAGACAATGTACTACTTGTGGGCCCATAAATGCCCCCACTTTCTCTCCAGGGACTAATCCCCATGGAGAACATCCTAATGAAATTTGGCAAATGGATGTTACACATGTGCCTTCTTTTGGCTGCCTTCTGTATGTGCATGTGACGGTGGATACATATTTTAATTTTATTTGGGCAACTGCTCAAGCTGGTGAAAAGGCCTTACATGTACGTTCTCATTTATTACATTGTTTTGCTGTAATGGGCCTGCCAGCACAGCTAAAAACTGATAATAGGCCTGCCTATCTTAGTCAATCTTTCAAAAAATTTTGCAGTGACTGGAATATTCAACATGTTACAGGAATTTCATATAACCCCGAAGGACAAGCAATAGTAGAAAAAAAAAGTAATCACTTATTAAAATTAATGTTGTAAAAACAAAAAGGGGGAGATGGAGGAGAGTCTGCTGGGGACAGACTGTCTAGAGTATTGCTTACCTTAAATTTTCTTAATAGACAACAAATTTCTAATATCACAGCAGCAAAAAGACATTAGGATGTTAAAAAAAAAGGAATGAAAATGAAAAATATGAACAACCTGTATATTGGAAAAATGAAAGAACCAATAAATGGGAAAAAAGGAGAGGTAAACTTTTGGGGCCGAGGTTTTGCTCTTATCATTACAGAAACAGGAGAAGAGCAGTGGATCCTCTCTAGAAAAATCAAGCCTAGAGTTGAAGATGCTGCCAAGACTTAAACTATGGACATGGTGGTTTTACAATGAATTAATTGTAGGTAAAGTATTAGGTCAAGGTAAGATACCACATCATAATTACACTTATTGGACATACATAACCAACTCACCTCTTCTAGAGCTGTTAATTTGGAGTGCCTGCTACGCTCAATTTTACCGCTTCTTCCCCAAACACAACCGTCAATAATCCACTTTGGCAAATACTTAATGCTACCTTTCTTGATCTGAACGCTTCCCACCCCAACCTCACTCTTTCCATTCATAACCCTACCGATCCTTCCTGGATCACGGGTCGAACTTGGGGAATCAGGCTGTATGTATCCGGCTCTGACCCTGGCACACTCCTGCTTATAAAAAAAGAATGGGCAGGGGTAAAACATGGCCCAACACCAGTTGGCCCCAACCCCGTCCTCTAGGCCTCCGGTTTCCTCTCCTCCACCCTCACCCTCTCACGCAACTCATACTAACTCATCTAACGCAACTCATGCTCCCTCCGTCACTCCCTTCATTCTGCCTAAACCCCCCAACGTCCCCCTTTCACTTGCCAACCCGTTTATATCTCTCCTCAATGCTTCTTTTACCCAGTTAAATGCCTCCAATCCTAATCTCACCCAGGATTGCTGGTTGTGCCTCTCCTCCATTCTGCCCTACTATGAGGCGATTGCTGTTAGTGCCTCCTATAAGGATTCTTCGGAAGAGAGCCCTGCCTCTTGCAAATGGAATCATACTATGGGCCTGACTATACAATCGGTCTCTCGTAGTGGGCTTTGCGTGGTTAAAGTTAAGGGCACCGTCACCTCCTTCATGCAGTCTCTCTGCAACTATATACCTTATCTCCTATGTCAAGTTCTAAGGTTTTGGTCCCCCACAACGATACGAAATGGCTCTGCTCCTCAACAGGTCTAACACCGTGCCTGAGCGTCGCCACCCTCAACACCAGTGGAGAAACCTGTGTGCTCGTTACCATTCTTCCCCGCATTTATTTCCACACTAACGATCAATTTCTTGCATTTTGGCAGCATCAGCTACTCCCGGTCAATGTACAAAAACGTGAGATCATCACCGCTATAACTCTTGCTTCACTCCTAGGTGTTGGTGGGATCGCCCTCGGAGCTACTGCTCTCGGCACACAACAAACCGCTCTTTCCTCCTTGCGTATGGCTGTGGATGAAGATATTGCCCGTATAGAAACTTCTATCTCTCACCTGGAAAAATCCTTAAACTCTCTGTCGAAAATAGTCCTCCAAAATCGTAGAAAACTTGACCTCCTCTTCCTAAAACAGGGGGGGCTGTGTGCCGCGTTAGGAGAAAAATGTTGCTTCTATGCCAACCACTCCGGACTCATAAAAGACAATATGGCCCAGCTGAGGGAAGGCCTGGCTAAGCGCAAAAAGGAGTATGAAGCCCTTAGCAACAACACCTGGACCTCCTGGGGATTTGACAAACTCCTCCCTTACCTCCTCCCCTTCCTTGGCCCTTTAATACTCATTCTGCTCCTTCTCTCTCTAGGCCCTACCCTCTTTAAAAAACTTTTACAGGCGACCCACAACTCTCTCTTCGACAAGCCAAAGACCGTCCGTTATCAGCGAGTCCAAACCCGTGAAGTCGACTATCTACATCTCTCCAACAACAACCAATCCTTCAATCGCCCAATCCATGCCGATGACTCACCCCTCTAGGCCCCTGCCCTGTCCCTCCTCCCTTTCCAAACAAACCTCTCCACCTATTACAATTTGGCCAAGATAGAGCTGAACTGGTGAGCCAATGACGGGCAACCTAGCCAGGCACAAAAGGAAGCCAACCTAAGACAGGGCACCAGCCGCTGTTGCTTCGCTGGGCTGTTGTCCTATGACGGGCAACTGAACCTTATACTAACACCGCTGGACAACCTAAGACAGGAACCTAGGTGATTGTTGCCATGGCGCCTGGCTCAATCATTGCTGCTAGAGTCTCCAAAGACGGGTAAGATCCAGCCCCTCTTTTCTGCATGGCTATGACCTAAGACAGGCCCAGCTCCCTATCAGTTGGCCTAAAAAAGAAAAAAGGGTGGAGATGCAGTATCTGCAAGTCACAGGCCTTGCCATATCTGCAAGCCGCAAGCCTTGCCATGGCCTCGCCCGTGCGGCATAACCCCCTCCCCCGTTCCCCTTTTCCCTCTCTCCCTCTTCCTTGTTCCTTCTCACCAATCCGAGCTCTTGCCCCAGTTATTGCCTTTTTTGGACAACCTTGCTTTGCCCCTTGCCGCCCCCAAATTCTGCCCCTTTCCCTAGCAACCCCTGACCCTAACCACTGCCCAATGATAAGCCTCCACCATCGGCTGAGGGACTGCCCCCAGCCTAAAGAGTATATATGCACTGTACTTCCTCAATAAAGCTCTCTCTCTCTCTCTCTTTGCTTCTTACCCCGCACTCAGAGGTCTCGAGTCTTTCTTTCACGCACGGTCCTTACCAGATACCCCTCACACCTGAGCAGTGGAGACCAGGGAGCCCCCAACCCCACGCCGCTCCCTGAGAACCTCCTCACCCTCGCCGTTCCCGGAGTGCGCACCGGACGGCCCATAACTAGCCAGTGTCGCCCCCCGGGCTGCAGCAGGGCTGATCACCCTCAGGCCCGGGAACAAAGCGGCAGTACCCTCAGTTTGATGCAATAGGTCCTTGACTTTTATGAACCATTCCTCTTCCACATGATAACTTGTAAACAATTCAGGCACTCTTTCGCACCTTCTGGACCTTACAGGTCCCTTTTGCACTTCTGGGTGTTGGCAAGGTCCTTCATAAGCCATAGGAGACTTTTGCAGGCTCGGAGATAGTTGTACTGTAGTTCCTAAGTTTCAATTCTTATGTGTAGATCTGTTTCTTTGTAAGAATTATTTTGATTTTTCTTATACTACATTTAACAAAAATTAAAATATGTCAAAAGATCAGGTATTTGTCTATAGCACCTGTGTCACAATCTCTGCTCCAAGGGCAACAGCCCAATGATGTCCAGAAAATCAGCAATGGGTTCCTTGACAAAAAAAATGCAGAGCCTGCTAAACATTCAGTAAAGAATCCTGAGGTCACATAAAAACAGGACCTCTGAATTATCTATTTAAAATTGTGATTATTCAAAATGAAGAATCAGTGAGAAACATTACTTCTGCTCCCATTATTTTTCTGCCATTTAGAGTAGTGTAATATTATTCCAATAACTATTAGAAAGAAAATCTAGTCAAAAAATTAAGATAAAATATGCATTCCACAAGAGCTCTCTATCTGTAGCTTTTAATTTTACAGAGTTTACTCTTTAAATGGTCTAAAGTCATTCATTTCCAATTAACATTGACAGGGTATGGGGAAAAATTCTTATTTCCTATGTACAGGTCGATTTATATAACAAAATATATAAATAACCATTCTTTAAAATGTTTGTTTTTACGGATATAAAATTTATTTTTTTTATTTTAAATACTCCAAATTAGTCTATGAGAGGAACACCGTCATTCTAATCAGACCTATATCTAGTTTTCAGCTCCAATTGGACACAATCTTGCTTTCCTTAATATATATTTCTAACAGAACATGTAAAATAAAAAAAAAAAAAAAACTTTTACAAAGTCGGTCAGTATACTCAAAACTCTAACCCCAGTATCACTCCACATGTGTTGGAATCTTTCTGACAGTTCATGAGAAAGTATTATGGCTTTTTTCCACTAGCCACTGACCATACGTTATGTTTAAAATTCACTTTCATAAACTTCTTCAACATATCTAACTAGTTGGTGGTATTGGCAGTGTCTGTATTGAAGATTCTTGTGATTTCATTTTTTCCACATTCCCCTGAGGTGGCTAGAGGGGTTTTCTTTCTTTCCCAATTTTCAAAGAAGCCCCATACCACACTGCACAAGGAAATCTGAGTTTGGATTCTTTCCTCCAGGATTCCATTGTTCTCCTCTTTTCTGTTTTTAGCAGTGCCATCTCTCCTGCTGTTGTCTTTTCCAAACATCCCTTTCTCCCTGCCCACAAAGTCCAAATAATTAGCCTGAAAAAGTTTTGGTGACACACAACACTATGGTCCCTGCTTTGGAAGAGCAGCAATAAGACAAGACTGGCCAGTACCCGGGAAATGAATCCTGTCCATTTTTCCTGCGACTGCATTGTCAGGATGACCAAGAATTTGGTGTGCCACACTCCCCCCATGTGAGCCGTTTTGGAATCCATTGCTGAAGTACGACTTTATTTTACATGCAAAGTTTTCCCATTGCCCTGATGTTGTATCTCTGTGGTGTTTGGTGGCCTTTGATAATGAAGTCTCTTCATTGAGATGGCAAGGCTTTCTCATTCTATTCTAATTTCTTCCTCTGCCTTTGATTCCATTGCTATGAGTATCTCTGGTTGGAAATAATATGGTTTTCCAAGGGATCATTTTATGTTTGGTAATTTAGGCAAAGGACGTGTGTGCACTTTTCAAAGGGGACGTTTTTCACTCAGAAGGAATGAATGACTCAATGCATACTGCACGATGAAACAAAAATTTATTTCACCCCTTGAGACTATAACTTCCACAATTTCATGGGGAATAAAATTATTTAAAAATTTTAGTCATTTATTTCCCTAAAATCATACTCGTTATTTTCCTTTATATATGCCTGTGCCTCCTTAAATCTTCATTAAGATTGATTATATTAAACCTAATCTTACCTAAAATCCCTTTTGAAATCAACATTCTCTTTCAATCTAATATAGGTTTGCATTCATAAATTTAAAATAAAGTTTTTTCAATAGCTTCAAAAAAGCCATGCATTTTTCACTTTGTCCACATGATGCACCATTGGATGAATTAGGAAGATAACTGAGAGAGAAATGGAAAAAGTTCTTCAAGGATGCTACGAAATGCACCTTTGCATGGCAGTGTCAACAAATGGATTGAGAGCTGAATAATATTGTATTTACTGTTCTGGATTCTCTTAACTTACTTTATTTCTTAAAGAGATGTTAAAAACGTTTATTAAAGATTGATGAGAAGAATGCACATCACTGTAATTACATGAAGGAACAGCGAATGTACACATTGGTTAATAAAGATAGTGGTTTAATATGCATTAATAAAACAGATTTGATTTTAATAATCGTGGCTATGTCTGGAAATGTACACCCAGTTCAGCCATAGACACTAGTCATTAGTCATGTTTTAAAGATGTTCTTGCCAATTTTTTAAACGGGAATCACAATTCAAGGTTCCGCTGGAGATGTGTGTATGTGAAGACTGTTAGGTGTCATGCCCCTTTATTTTCTTGTGATGAGATTTCTTCTCTCAGCGTCAGGTTTCTCTAAGTTCATGTATGATTGACATGAATCACTAAAAATTTATATTAAGAGAAAACAGGGGGAGAGAGACAAATATGAAGCTTTGGAATTACCTATTTCTCTAAAGTGAACTTCCTTTTGTGTTTCTTCAGTACGGAGGACGTAATCTGGTGTGCCTAGAGTGGACATTTTATTCTTGACCGGTGAAATAAGTATTTGTTTAATCGTGCAGTTTACTTTGAGGCATTCAATCTTTCTAAGTAAAAAATGTCCTCTTTGTAAAGTGCTCACACGTCCTTTGCCTAAATTACCACACATGACAAGATCTCTTGGAAAACCATATTATTTCCAAATAGAGATCCTAAGTGCAATGGAATCAAGGGCAAAGGAAAGAATTAGAACATTGATTTTTATGAACCATTCCTCTGCTACATGATATCTTGTATACAGTTGAATCACTCTTTCTCACTGTGGGGAATTTACAGGTCGCTTTTGCATTTCTGGGTGTTAGCAATGTACTTCATAAGCCAGAAGAGAAATTTGGATGCTGGAAGCTAGTTTTACTCTAGTTCCTTGGTTTCATTTGTGTATATGTGGATATGTTTCTTGCTAAGAATGATTTTAATTTTTTTCCCAATTATTCTCAAAAATTAAAATATGACAAAGAGCAGCTATTTGTATATGGACACCTGCGTCACAATCTCTGCACCATCAGCAACAGCCCAATAATATCTTGAAAATCAGGAATGTTTTCCTTGAAAAAAAATCCAGGACCTTGTAAACATTCAATAAACACTCATGAAGTCAAGTAAAAGAGGTCTTTTGAATTATTGATTCAAAATTGTGATTATTCCAAAAAGGAGAATCAGTGAGAAACATTTCTTGTGCTCCCATTATTTATCTGCCAGTTAGAATACTTTAAAATTATTCCAATAAATAATAGGAAGAATATGTAGTCCAAAATTTTATGTAAAATATGCATTCCACAGTAACTCTTCTTTCTGTGGTCTTTTATTTTTACAAAGTTGACTATTTAAAAGGGCTAAAGACTTTCCTTTCAAATTAAAATTGAAAGGGTAGGGGGAAAAATTCATCTTGCCTAAGTAAAGTTTGACTTATATGCCATAACATATAAGCAACCATTCTTTTAAAATGTATATTTTAATGAAGTCTTCAATTTATTTTTTTAATTTTAAATACTTCCAATTATTCTATGAGAGAACACTGTCATTCTATTCTGACTTATTGCTTATTTTCTCATCCAATTGGTCACATTCTTGTTTTCCTTAATATATAATTATAATAGAATTTATAAATTTAAAAAAAAACAAACACTTTTGCAGTCGGTCAGAATTGTCAAACCTCTATTCCCAGCATGAGTCCACATGTGTTTTAAAATTTCTGAAAGATCATGAGTAAATATTTTTGCATTTTTATCCACCAGCCATTGACTATATTTTATGTTTAAAATACACTTTAATACCCTTACTTCAATATGTCTGGATAGTTAATTTTAATGGAAGTGTCTTTATTGAAGATGTTTGAGTTTTTATATTTCCACATACTCCTCTGTTTCCTATTGGAGGTTTATTCTATTTTAATTTTCAACCAACACTACATCACATTGTAGAGATGAATCAGCACTTGGTGGCCATTCTTCAGGAATCCATTGGTCACCACTTTTCTGTTTTTAGCAATGCCTTCTCTCCTGCTGCTGTCTTTTCCAAACAGCCCATTCTTCCATGCACATAAGGTCGAAGTTATTATCCTGCAGAAGTGTTTTTGCCGAATCCAGCTAAGTTTCCTGCTTTGGAGGAGCAGAAAGGAGACAAGCCTGGCCAGTAACAGGGAAACAAATCCTGCCCATTTGTCATGGGACTGCATTGGCAGGATGACCATGATTTTAGTGTTAAAACGCTCCAACCCTGCGAGTCTTTTGGAATCCAATTCAGAATTTCGATTTAATTTTACATGGAAAGGATATCCATTGCCTGATTTGAGATATATGAGGTGTTTGGTGACTTTTATATTGAAGACTCTCACTGAGGTGGCAATCCTTTCTCATTCTATTCTAATTTTTTCCTCTGCCCATGATTCCATTGCTCTTAGGATATCTAGTTGGAAATTATATAGTTTTCCTCGTGTTCTTGTTATGTGTGGTAATTTAGCCAAAGTATAAGTCAGCACTTTACAAACAGGACATTTTTTACTAAGGAAGAATGAATCCCTCAATGTAAACTGCATGATAAAACAAAACTTTATTCCACCCCTAGAGATTATAAGGTCCACTATTTCCCTGGGAATAGAATAATTAAAACTTTGCTTTCATTTATTTCCCCTAAACATGACTGATTATTTTCCTTTACATGTGTCTGTGCGTTCTTAAATCTTTTTTATGACTGATCATATTTAATCTAATCTTACCTGAAATCCCTTTTCAAATCAATATGCTCTTTCAATCTAATATACGTTTCAGTCCATAATTTAAAGACCTTTCACAAGCTTAAACACAGCCATGCATTGTTCACTTTGACCACATCATGCACTATGGGAAGGGTTATAAAAAAACTGAGAGATCAATTGAAAATTTTGTTCAAGGATAGTGAGAAAAGCACCTTTGCATGGCAGTGTCAACAAATGGATAGAGAGCTGAATAATATTATATTTACTGTTCTGGATTCTTTTTATTTATTATAATTCTTAAAGAGCTGTTGAAAACGTTTAATAATTATTGAAGAGAAGAATACACACCTCTGTGAATACATGACGCAATAGGGAATGTACGCATTTGATAAGTAAGATAGTGGTTTATTATGTATTAATAAAACAGACTTATTTTAAAAGTCGTTGGGATGTCTGAAATTGTACACCCGAGTTGAGCCATGAATAATAGGCATTAGTCATATTTTAAAGATTCTTTGGCCAAATTTTAAAAAAGGAATCACAATTAAACGATGTTGAGATGTGTATACTGGACCACTGTTAGTTTTCATGTCCCTTAATTTTCTATGGTTGAGATTTTGGCTCTCAGCTTCAGCATTTGTATGTTCTTGTATGATTGATATGCATCACTAAAAATATATATTAAGTAAAAGAGGTTGCGGAGAAACAAATATGAAGCTTTTGAATTACCTATTTCCCTAAAGTCAGCTTCCTTTAGTGTTGCTTCATTATCAAAGATTGTAATCTCCCAAGCATAGAAGGGAGTATGGTGCCCTCTGCCTGATGAATTCGGTCCTAGACTTTCAGAACATTTAGTCTTACCCTGATAACTTGCAAACAGTTGAGTCACTCATTCTCACCTTGTGGACCATACAGGTCACATTTTCCGTTCTGTGTGTTGGCATGGTCCTTCATAAGCTATAGGAGAATTTTGGAGGCTGTAAGTTATTTGTACAGTAGTTCAATGTTTTCATTTTTGTATATGTCAATCTCTTTCTTTGCAAAAATTTTTTTGAAAATGTTTCCAATACATTCTCAAAAATTACAACATGTCAAAAAGCAGGTATTCATACATGGACACCTGCATCATAATCTCTCTGCCATAGGGAACAGCCCAATTGTGTCCTGAAATTCAGGAATGTTTCCTTGAAACAAAACCCCGAGTGATGTAAACATTCAGTACAGAATTGTGAAGTCATGTAAAATGATATCCTCTGGATTATTGATTTAAAATTCTGATTTTTCAAAAAAAGAGTCATCTGTGAGAAGCATTTCTTGTCATCCCATTATTCTTTCTCGTGCTAGAGTTGTTTAATATTATTCCACTAATTATTAGGAAGAAACTCTGGTACAAAAGTTAAGGTAAAATATGCATGCCACAGGAACTCTTCTATTTTAAGCCTTTTATTTTTCCAGTATTTTCTATTTAATGGGCTAAAATCTTTACTTTCAAATTAACACTGACAGGGTATGGGGAATAATTCTTTCTCCCTAAGTCAGGATTTATTTTTATAACAAAACAAATAATTAACCATTTTTTTTAACATGTATACTTTAACAAAGGCTTAAAATTTATTCTTTCAATTTAAAATTTTCCAAATTGCTCTATGAGAAAATATCATCATTGTAAGCTGACTTAGATTTAATTTTCACCTCCAAGGGGACACATTCTTGAATTTTTAAGGTATAATTATAACAGAATCGATAAGTTTAAAAAAATACTTTTATGCTCTCGGTCAGGATTCTCAAATCTCTATTCCTAGCATGACTCCACACATGTCGGATTCTTTCTGATAGATCATGAGAAAATATGGCATTTTTTCCACCAACCACTGACAACACTTTACGTTTAAAATGCACTTTCATACCCTGATTTCAACATAATTGTCAATTTGTTGTATAGGATTCGTCTGCAGTGCAGTCTCTTGGGTTTTAATTCTTCCCACATAATCCTGAGTTGGTGAGTGGAGTTTTCTTTCTGTTCCAATTTTCAAAAACCATCACACCACACTACACAAGGAAATCACAGCTTGGATTCTGTCCTCCATGATTCCGTTGTTTTCCTCTTTACTGTTTTTCGCAGCGCTTTATCTCTTGCTGCTCTCTTTTCCAAACAGTGCATTCTCCATGCCCCCTAAGTTTGAATAATTAGTCTGCAAAAGGTTTTGGGCCACGTCCATCTAAGGTACCTTTTTTGATGGAGCAAAAAGACGACAAGACTGGCCAGTAAGTTGGAAACGAATCCTGGCCTTTTTCTCTGGTACTGCATTGGAAAGATGACCTGGATTTTTGTGTGACATGCTCAACCCCTGATAGTCCTTTTGGATCCAATGCAGATGATGGATTTTATTTTACATGCAAAGGTTATCCATTGCCTTGCTCTGGGCTTTATGTGGTGTTTCGTGACCTTTGATGATGAAGATTATTCAGTGAGATGGCAATACTTTCTCATTATGTTCTAATTTCTTCCTCTGCCCTTGATTCCATTGCTCTTAAGATCTCTATTTGGAAATAATATGGTTTTCCAAGAGATCATGTTATGTGTGGTAATTTAGTCAAAAGACATGAGTGCTTTACAAAGAGGACATTTTTTGCTTAGAAAGAATGAATACCTCAAAGTAAACTGCACGATTAAACGAATATTTATTTCACCGGTCAAGGTTAAAGTGTCCACTGTATCATGGGGAATGAAATAATTAAAATTTGGTTATAATTTATTTCCCACAAATCAGACTGATTATTTTCCTTTACATGTGTCAGTGCATTCTTAATATTTTATTATGATTGATTATATTAAATATAATCTTACTTAGAGTCCCTTTTCAAATCAACATTCTCTTTGGAACTAATATGCGTTTCAGTTCATAATTTAAAAAAAAAATTTCAACAGCTTTAAAAAATCCATGCAATGTTCACTTTGTCCACATGATGCACTGTGGGTTGAATTATCAAAAAAACTGTGAGATAAACTGAAAAAATTGTTCAAGGACTGCAGGAAAAGCACATAAGCATGACAGTGTCAACAAATGTATTAAGAGGTAAATAATATGTTTTTTTTATTTTCTGAATTCTCTTTATTTCCTATAATTCTTAAAGAGCTGTTTGAAAAATTCAATAATAATTGAAAAGAAAAATGCACACCTCTATGATTATACGAAGGAACAGGGATGGTACACATTGGATAAGCAACATAGTGGTTTAATAAGATTTAATAAAAGAGTCTTTTTAAGTTTTCTGAATGTCTAAGATTGTACACATAATTTGAGCCATGGATAATAGGCATTAGTCATGTTTTAAAAATGCTCTGGCCAATTTTTAAAAAAGGAATCACAATTCAAGGTTCTGCTGGAGATATGTGTATGAGACTTCTGTTAGGGGTTTTGCCCCTATATTTTCTAAGGTTGAGATTTCTGCTCTCGGTGTCAACTTTATGTATGTTCACAAACGATTGATATGCATCACTAAAAATATATATTATGAGAAAGAGGGTGGGGTGGAACAAATATAAACCTTGGAATTACCTATTGCTCTAAAGTGGTCTTCCTCTGTGTTTCTTCATTATCAGAGGTTGTAATCTGGCATGCATAGAATGGAGGGCGGTTCCCACTGCTTGATGTAATAGGTCCTTGAATTTTATGGACCTTTCTTCTTCCACATGATAACTTGTAAACAGTTGAGGCACTCTTTCTCACCTTGTGGACCTTACAGGACCCTTTTACATATCTGGGTGTTGGCAAAGTCCTTCATAAGCCATAGGAGACATTTGGAGGCTCAGAGATACCAGTACTGTAGTTCCTCGGTTTCAATTCTTATGTGTAGATCTCCTTCTTTGTAAGAATGATTTTGATTTTTTGGTCCAATACATTTATCAGAAATTAAAATATGTCAAAGATCAGGTATTTGTCTATAGACACCTGCATCACAATCTCTGCTCCAAGGTCAACAGCCCAATGATGTGCAGAAAATCGGCAATGGGTTCCTTGAAAAAAAAAATGCAGATCCTGCTAAACATTCAGTAAAGAATCCTGAGGTAACGTAAAAAGAGGCCCTTTGAATTATCTATTTAAAATTGTGGTTATTCAAAATGAAGTATCAGTGAGAAACATTGCTTTTGCACCCATTAATTTTCTGCCATTTAGAATAGTGTAATAATATTCCAATAACTATTTTGAAGAAAATCTAGTCAAAAAATTAAGGTAAAATATGAATTCCACAGGAGCTCTCTCTTTGTAGCATTTTACTTTACAGAGTTTACACTTCAAAATGGCTAAAGTTCTTTCCTTTCCAATTAACATTGACAGGTTATGGGGAAAAATTCTTATTTCCTATGTACAGGTCTATTTATATACCAAAATATATAAATAACCATTCTTTAAATTGTTTGTTTTAACGAAGACTTAAAATTTATTTTTTTAAATTTTAAATACTCCAAATTAGTCTGAGAGAACACCGTCATTCTAATCAGACTTATATCTAGTTTTCACCTCCAGTTGGACACAAACTTGTTTTCCTTAATATATATTTCTAATAGAATCTATAAATTAAAAAAAAAAAAAACTTTTACACAGTCAGTGAGGATACTCAAACCTCTATCCCCCAGTTTGACACCACATGCGTTAGAATCTTTCTGACAGATCATGAGAAAATATTATGGCATTTTCTACTAGCCACTGACCATACTTTATTTTTAAAATTCATTTTCATACACTTCTTCAACATGTCTGGCTTCTTGGTGTATTGGCAGTGTCTCTATTGAAGATTCTTGTGATTTCATTTTTTCCACATTCTCCTGAGGTGGCTCGAGGAGATTTGTTTCTATCACAATTTTCAAAGAAGCCCCATACCACACTGCACAAGGAAATCCTAGTTTGGATTCTTTCCTCCAGGATTCTATTGTGATCCACTTTTCTGTTTTTAGCAGTGCCATTTCTCCTGCTGCTGCCATCTCCAAAGATCCCTTGCACCCTGCCCAGAAGGTCCAAATAATTAGACTGAAAAACTGTTGGTGACACACAACGCTATGGTCCCTGCTTTGGAAGAGCAGAAACAAGACAAAACTGGCCAGAAACCGGGAAATGAATGCTCTCCATTTTTCCTGGGACTGCATTGGTATGATGACCAGGAATTTGGTGTGTCACACTCCCCCCCTCGTAGCCCTTTTGGAATCCATTGCAGAAATGTCATTTTATTTTACTTGCAAAAGTCTCCCATTGCCCTGATGTAGTATATATGTGGTGTTTGGTCGCCTTTGATATTGAAGGCTTTCCATTGAGATGGCAATTCTTTCTCATTATATTCTAATTTCTTCCTCGGCCTTTGAGTCCATTGCTCTGAGTATCTCTAGTTGGAAAAAATCTGGTTTTCCAAGGGATCCTTTTATGTTAGGTAATTAAGGCAAAGGATGTGTGAGCACTTTACAAAAGTGACGTTTTTTCCTCAGGAAGAATGAATGCCTCAATGCAAACTGCACGATGAAACAGAAATTTATTTCACCCCTTGAGATTATAATTCCCACAGTTTCATGGGGAATAAAATAATTAAGAATTTTTAAGGGAAGCGGCTGTGGCTCAATCAGTAGGGCTCCCGTTTACCATATGGGAGGCCCCAGGTTCGGTTCCCAGGGCCTCCTGGTGAAGGCAAGCCCGCCCGCTCGGCGTGGTTAGCTGACCCAGCGAGCACAAGCAGCAAGGGGGGGATAAATGAATAAATAAATAAAATCTTTAAAAAAAAAAGAATTTTTAATAATTTATTTCCCTAAAATCAGACTGATTATTTTCCTTTACATGTGCCTGTGCCTCCTTAAATTTTTAATAATTTTGATTATATTAAGTCTAATCTTACCTAATATCCCTTTTTAAATCAACATTCTCTTTCAATCAAATATACATTTCCGTTCATAATTTTAAAATAAAGTCTTTTCAGTAGCTTAAAAAAGCCATGCATTTTTCACTTTGTCCACATGATGCACTATGTGATGAGTTATTACGATAAATGAGAGAGAAAAGGAAAAATATGTTCAAGGATGCTGAGAAAAGCACCTTTGCATGGCAGTGTCAACAAATGGATTGAGAGCTGAATAACATTTTATTTACTGTTCTCGATTTTGTTTATTTATTATAATTCTTAAAGAGCTGTTAAGGGAAGCGGCTGTGGCTCAGTCAGTGGGGCTAACGTTTGCCATGTGGGAGGCCCCGGGTTCGGTTCCCGGGGCCTCCTGGTGGGGGCAGGCCCGCCCGCATGGCATGGTTGGCTGGCCTGGGGAGCACAAGCAGCAGGAGTTGATGAATGAATAAATAAATAAAATCTTTAAGAAAAAAAAAAAAGAGCTGTTGAAAAACATACCACATACACACAACACACATACCCCACAACAATACACAATGCACACAACACACACAACACACACAACACACAACACATACAATACACAACAAACATACCCCACACAACACACAAAACACAACCACACACAATACACAACACACACATCACACACATGCCACACAACACACATAACACTCAATACACAACACACACAATACACAACACACATACCCCACATTGTACACACAACACACACAATACAGAACGCACTACACACATACGCCACACAACAAACACAACTCAAAACACTCAACACATACTACACACAACACACATACCCCACACAAGACACACAGCACAAACAATACACAACACACTACACACACACTGCACACAACACACAACACACATAACACTCATACCCAACAAAACACACAAAATACACACTATACACAACACAAACAATACTCACAACACATACACACTACACATACAATACACAACACACACAACAACACAACACACAAAACACACACAATACACAACACACACCCCACACAACACACAACGCACAACACACACAATACCCATACTACATACACACACAATACACAACACACAACACACAAAATACACAACACACAACACACTCCCCACACAACACACACAACACACAGTACACAACACACAGAACTCACACAATCACATACCGCAGACAATACACAACACACACAACTAACAAATCCCACACAACAC
>JAKSZT010013654.1:92741-161706 GCA_026826555.1 Tolypeutes matacus | reverse complement strand
CACTCATACCCCACACAACACACATACCCCACACAATCCCCAAGACAAACAACACACACAATACACAACACACACAAAACACACAACACACAGACTGCAAACAACAAATAACACATACAATACACATCTCACACACCCCACATAACACACAACACAGACAATACACAACACCCACAATATGCAATACACATACCCCACACAACACACAACACACACAACACACATAGCCCACAAATACATGGCACACACAATACACATTCCACATACACAGAACACACATACTCCACACAATACACAACACACCCAACACACAAAACAGACAATATAAAACAGACACAAGACACACAACCACACACAATACACAAAACAGAGAATACACAAGACAGACAATACAAAAAACACAGAATACACAATACACATACCCCACACAACACACAACACACATACCACATACCACATACACAAAACACAGATACTCCACACAATAACAACACACACAACACACACAACACATACTCCTCACAATATACGACACAAACAACACACAACAAATAAAATACACAGCAAACATACCCCATACAACACACACA
Source organism: Tolypeutes matacus (assembly GCA_026826555.1). Classification (NCBI taxonomy): domain Eukaryota; kingdom Metazoa; phylum Chordata; class Mammalia; order Cingulata; family Chlamyphoridae; genus Tolypeutes; species Tolypeutes matacus. The sequence goes on along the minus strand of JAKSZT010013654.1, from coordinate 161,116 downwards.
AAACAAAAATATACAACACACAAAACACACATACCTCACACAACACACAACACACGCAATGAACAACACAAAATACACACAATACACATACCACATATACACAACACATACAATACACAACAAACATACACCACACAACACAGAAAACATAAAATACACAACACACAACACACACAATGCACAACACAAAAGACACACAGTACATATACCACTTACACACAACACATACAACACACATCACACACGACGCCCAGAACACACAACACACAAAACACATGCAACAAACATACCACACACAATACACAACACACAACACACAATACACATACCCAACACAACACACACAACACAAACAATTCACAACACAAATACCATAAACAATACACAGCACACACAACACTCAACACACACAAACGAACACAACACACATACCACATACACAAAACACACAAACAACCCAAAGTACACAATACACAACACTCACAACTCACAAACCCCACACAACACACACAATACACAACACAAATACCATACACATTACACAACACACAACACACATACCACATACACTCAAAACATACACCCCACACAATACAGAACACACACAACACACAACACTCACAAAACACAACCCACACAACTCACACACCCCACACAACACATAACACACACAACACACATCACATGCAATACACAACACACACAATACACAATACACATATCCCACACAACACACAATACACAAAACACACACAACACACAAAATAAACAAAACACACAGACAACACACAACACACAAAACACAACACACACAACTCACACACTCCACACAACACATAACACACACAACACACATCACATGCAATACACAACACACACAATACACAATACACAACACACATACCCCACACAACACACAATACACACAACATACATATCACATACACACAACACACATACCCCACACAATACACAACACACACAGCATGGACAAAACACAACAAACACACCACACACAACACACACAAAACACAACACACACAACACACACACCCACACAACACACACAACACACATACCCCACACAATACACAACACACACAGCATGGACAAAACACAACAAACACACCACACACAACACACACAAAACACACAACCACACACAAAACACAACACACACAACACACACCCACACAACACACACAACACACACAATACACAAAACACATAACCCACACTATACACACAATACAAAATACACAATACAGAGCACAAACACCACACAGAACACACAACACACACAACCCACATACCCCACACAACACACACAACACACAATATGCAACAAACACAATACACAACATACATACCCCCACAACACACACCAAACACAAAATACACAACACACAACACACACAACACACACAACACACACAACACACATACCCCACACAACACACACAGCACACACAATATGGTGAGATAACCACCTTTGCATGGCAGTGTCAACAAATGTATTGAGAGGTGAATAATATTTTATTTATTGTTCTGGATTCGCTTTATATATTATAATTCCTAAAGAGCTGTGGAAAACGTTTAATAATGATTGCAGAGAAGTATGAACACTTCTGTGATTATATGAAGGACCAGAAATGTACACCTTGGATAAGAAAGATACTGGTTAAATATGTGTTAATAAAACAAACATGTTTTAAAAATCGTGGGGATGTCTGGAATTGTACAATGGAGTTGAGCCATGGATAATAGGCATTACTCATGTATTAAAGATGATTTCACTAATTTTTAAAAAGGAATCACAATTCATAATTCTGCTGGAAATGTGTTCATGGGACCACTGTTAGGTGTTATGCCCCTTTTTTATCTAAGGTTGAGATTTCTGCTCTCAGCCTCAGGTTTATTTATACTCATGTATGATTGATATGCATCACTATAAATATATATTAAGAGAAATAGGGTGAGGAGGGATAAATATGAAGCTTTGGAATTAACTATTTTCATAAAGTGGTCTTCCTTTTGTGTTTCTTCAGTATCAGAGGTTGTAATCTGGCATGCATAGAATGGAAGGTGGTGCCTTCTGCTTGATGGAATAGGTCCTTCACTTTGGAGATCCATGCTTCTTACCTGGAGATCTTTTAAAGAGTTGAGTCACTCTTTCTCAACTTCTGGATCATACAGGACCCTTTTACTTCTGGGTGTTGGCAAGGTCCCTCATAAGCCTTAGAATAATTTTGGAGGCTGTAAGCTATTTGTAGTCTAGTTCCTTGCTTTCCTTTTTTTCTATGACGATCTGTTTCTTTTTAAGATTTTTTTTGAAATTTTTTTCAAATTATTCTCAAAAATTAAAATATATGAAAAGAGAAGGTATTCATATATGGATACCTCCATCACAGTCTCTCCACCATCAGGAGCAGCCCAATGATGTCCAGAAAATCAGGAATGATTTCCTAGAAACATAAACCTGAGCGATCTGTACATTCAGTAAAGAATCCTGAAGTCATGTAAAAAGATGTCCTCTGAATTACTGATTTAAAATTGTGATTATTCAAAAAAGGAGCCATCAGTAAGAAGCATTTCTTGTCCTCCAGTTATTTTTCTGCCAGTTAGAGTAGTTTATTATTATTTAAAAAAATATTAGAAAAAAATCTAGCCCAAAAATTAAGGTAAAATATGCATGCCTCAGGAACCCTTCTATTTGTAGCCTTTAATTTTTACAGAGTTTAATATTTAAGACGGCTAAAATCTTTCCTTTCCAATTAATACAGACAGGGTATGGGGAAAAATACTTTCTGACTAAGTAAAGATTTATTTTTGTAACAAAACCTATAGTTATCAATTTTTTGAAACATGTATATTTTAACGATGGCTTAACATTTTTTTTTAATTTTAAATTCTCCAAATTGCTCTGAGAGAATATCATCATTGTAATCTGATGTATAGTTAATTTTTACCTCCAATGGCACACATTCTTGTTTTATTTAATGTATAAGTATAACAGAATCTATAAGTTAAAAAACAAACTTTTATGCTGTAGGTCAGGATTGTCAAACGCCTATTGCCAACATGACTCCACACGTGTCAGAATCTTTCTGACAGATCATGAGAAAATATGGCATTTTTTCCACCAGCCACTGACTACACTTTATGTTTAAAATGCACTTTCATACCCTGACTTCAATATATCTGTAAAGTTCATTGTATAGCCAGGGTCTGTTGTGAAGTCTATTGGCTTTTAATGTTTCCCACGTAATCCTGAGTTGGTGAGTGGAATTTTCTTTCTGTTCCAATTATCAAGAAGCAGCACACCACACTGCACAAGAAAATCACAGCATGGATTCTGTCCTCCATGATTCCATTGTTCTCCTCTTTACTGTTTTTTGCAGTGGCTTCTCTGGTTGCCCTCATTTCCAAACAGTGCATTCTCCATGCCCCCAAGGTCTGAATAATTAGTCTGCAAAAGGGTTTGGGCAAAATCCAGCTAAGGTCCTTGCTTTGAAGGAGCAGAAGGAAAACAAGATTGGCCAGTAACATGGAAACATTTAAAAATGATTGAAGAGGAGAATGTACACCTCTGTGATTATACGAAGGACCAGGGATGGTACACATTGGATAAGTAATATAGCAGTTTAATATGAGTTAATAAAAGGGCCTATTTTTTTTTAAAGTGTGGGGATGTCTGGGATTGTACACATAATTTGAGCCATGGATAATAGGCATTAGTCATATTTTATTTATTTATCATTTATTTATTTTATTATTTTTTAAAGATTTTATTTATTTATTCATTTATCTCCCCCTTGCTGCTTGTGCTCACTGGGTCAGCTAACCACGCCGTGTGGGCCGGCTTGCCTTCACCAGGAGGCCCGGGAACCGAACCCGGGGACTCCCATATGGTAAACGGGAGCCCTACTGATTGAGCCACAGTCGCTTCCCATTTGTCATGTTTTAAAGATGCTCTGGACAAATTTTAAGAAAGGAATCAAAATTTAAGGTTCTGCTGAAGATATATGTATGAGACTACGGTTAGGTGTTTTGCCCTTATATTTTCTAAGGTTGGGATTTCTGCTCTCGGTGTCAGGTTTATGTATGTTCAGAAAGGATTGATATGCACCACTAAAAATATATATTATGAGAAACAGGGTGGGGAGGTACAAATATGAAGCTTGGATTTACCTATTTCTCTAAAGTGGTCTTCCTTTGTGTTTCTTCATTATCAGAGGTTGTAAATGGGCATGCATAGAATGGAGGGCAGTACCCTCTGCTTGATGCAATAGGTCCTTGACTTTTATGAACAATTCCTCTTCCACATGATAACTTGTAAACAGTTGAGGCACTCTTTCTCACCTTGTGGACCTTACAGGTCCCTTTTGCCGTTCTGAGTGTTGGCAAGATCCTTCATAACCCATAGGACACATTTGGAGGCTTGGACATACTTGTACTGTAATTCCTTGGTTTCAATTCTTATGTGGAGTTCTGTTTCTTTGTAGGGATGATTTTGATTTTTCTTTCAATACATTCTCAAAAATTAAAATATATCAAAAGCCCAGGTAATTGTCTATGGACACCTGCCTCACAATCTCTTTTCCAAGGGCAACAGCACCATGATATCCCAAAAATCAGCAATGGGTTCCTTGAAAAAAAAAGGCAGAGCCTTCTAAACATTCAGTAAAAGATCCTGAGGTCATGTAAAAATAGGCCCTCTGAATTATTGATTTAAAATTGTGGTTATTCAAAATGAAGAATCAATGAGAAACATTTCTTGTGCTCCTATTATTTTCTGCCCTTTAGAGTAGTGTAATATTATTCCAAGAATTATTAGGAAGAAAATCTAGTCAAAAAATTAAGGTAAAACATGCATTCCACAGGAACTCTCTATTTGTAGCATTTTATATTACAGAGTTTACTCTTTAAAAGGGCTAAAGTCTTTCCTTTCCAATTAACATTGAACAGGGTATGGGGAAAAATCCTTATTTCCTATGTACGGGTCTATTTATATACCAAAATGTATAAATAACCATTCTTTACAATGTTTGTTTTAACGAAGAATTATAATTTATTTTTTTTTATTTTAAATACTCCAAATTAGTCTATGAGAGGACACTGTCATTCTAATCTGACTTACAGCTAGTTTTCACCTCCAGTTGGCCACAATCTTATTTTCCTTAATATATATTTCAAACAGAATCTATAACTTAAAAAAAAAAAAAAACTTTTACGCGGTCAGACTGGATACTCGATACTCTATCCCCCAGTATGAAGCCACAAGTGTTGCAATCTTTCTGAGAGATCATAATAAAATATTTTTGCAATTTTCCACAAGCCACTGACCATACTTTATGTTTAAAAGACACTTTGAAACCCTTCTTCAACTCCTCTGGCTAGTTGGTTTTATTGGCAGTGTCTGTAGTGAAGACTCTTGTGATTTCATTTTTTCCACATAATCCTGAGGTGTCTAGAGGAGTTTTCTTTCTTTCACAATTTTCCAAAAAAAGCACCAAACAACATTGCACAAGGAAATCTGAGTTTGGATTCTTTCCTCCAGGTTTCCATTGTTCTCCTCGTTTCTGTTTTTAGCAGTGCCATTTCTCCTGCTGCGGTCTTCTCCAAACATCCCTTTCTCCCTGCCCACAAGGTTGAAATAATTAGGCTGATAAAGTGTTGGTGACACACAACGCTAAGGTTCCTGCTTAGAAAGAGTAGAAAGAAGACAAGACTGGCCAGTAACCGGGAAATGAATCCTGTCCATTTTTCCTGGGACTGCATTGGCAGCATGACCACAATTTTGGTGTGCCACACTACCCCACTGCGAGCCCTTTTGGAATCCATTGCTGAAGTGTGATTTTATTTTACATACAAAGTTTTCACATTGCCCTAATATAGAATATATGTGGTGTTTTGTGGCCTTTGATAATGAAAGCTCTTCATTGAGATGGCAATAATTTCTCATTCTATTCTAATTTCTTCCTCTGCCTTTGATTCCATTGCTCTGAGGATCTCTAGTGGGAAATAATATGGTTTTCCAAGGGATCCGGTTAGGTTTGGTAATTTATGCAAAGGACGTGTGAGTACTTTACAAAGGGGATATTTTTTACTCAGAAAGAATTAATGCCTCGGTGCAAACTGCATGATGAAACAAAAACTTATTTCACCCCTTGAGAGCATAATTTCCACAATTTCATAGGGAAGAAAATAATTAAAATTTTTTAATAATTTCTTTCCCTAAAATCAGACTGATTATTTTCCTTTACATGTGCCTGTGCCTTCTTAAACCTTTATTATGATTTATTGTATTAAATCTAATCTTAACTAAAATCCCTTTTCAAAACAACATTCTCTTTCAATCTAATATGTTTCCGTTCATAATTTTAAAATAAAGTCTTTTCAATAGCTTTACAAAAGCCGTGGATTTTTCACTTTGTCAACATGATGCAATATGGGAGGAGTTATTAAAATAACTGAGAGAGAAATGGAAAAAGTTGTTCAAGGATGCTGAGAAAAGCACCTTTGCATGGCAGTGTCAACAAATGGATTAAGAGCTGAATAATATTTTATTTACTGTTCTGGATTCTTTTTATTTATTATAATTCTTAAAGAACTGTTGAAAATGTTTAATAATGATTGAAGAGAATAATGCACCCCTCTGTGATTATATGAAGGAACAGGGAATGTACACATTGGATAACAAAATTATTGGTTTAATATGTGTTAATAAAACAGATTTGTTTTTATAATCGTGGGTATGTCTGGAACTGTACACCTAGTTAAGCCATGCATACTATTCATTACTCATGTTTTAAAGATGTTCTTGCCAATTTTTAAAAAGGGAATCGCAATTCAAGTTTCCGCTGCAGATGTGGGTATGGGACGACTGTTAGGTGTTATGCCCCTTTTTTTCTTATGATGAGATTTCTACTCTCGGCGTCAGGTTTATATATGTTCATGAATGATTGACATGCTTCACTAAAAATATATATTAAGGGAAATCAGGGGGAGAAAGACAAATATGAAGCTTTGGAATTACCGATTTCTCTAAAGTGGTATTCCTTTTGTGTTTCTTCATTATGGAGGCAGTAGTCCTGCGTGCATAGAATGGAGGACCGTCGACTCTGCTTGATGGTAATGGTCCTTGATTTTTATGAACCGTTCCTCTTCTACGTGATATCTTGTTAACAGTTAAGTCACTCTTTCTCACCTTGGGGACCTTACAGATTCCTTTTGCATTTCTAGGTTTTGGCAAATTCCTTCATAAGCCAGAAGAGAAATTTGGACCCTGGGAGCTAGTTTTACTCTGGTTCTTTGTTTCATTTGTGTGTATGTGGATCTGTTTCTTGGTAAGAATGATTTTGATTTTTTTCCCAATAATTCTCAAAAATTACAATATGACAAAAGAGCAGCAATTTGTATATGGACACCTGCACCACAAACTCTGTGACATCAGCAACAGCCCAATAATGTCTTGAAAATCAGGAATGGTATCCTTGAAAAAAAATCCAAAACCTAGTAAACTTTCAATAAACACTCATGAAGTCATGTAAAAAGAGGTCCTCTGAATTTCGATTCAAAGCTGTGATTACTCCAAAAAGGAGAAGCAGTGAGAAATATTTCTTGTGCTCCCATTATTTTTCTGCCAATTAGAGTAGTTTAAAATTATTCCAATAAATAACAGGAAGAAAATGTAGTCCAAAATTTAACATAAAATATGCATTCCACAGGAACACTTCTTTCTGTGGTCTTTTATTTTTACAGAATTTACTATTTAAAAGGGCTAAAGAATTTCCTTTCCAATTAACATTGACAGGGTAGGGGTAAAAATTCATTTTCCCTAAGTAAAGATTGACTTATATACCAGAATATATAATTAACCATTCTTTTAAAATGTACATTTTAATGAAGTCTTAAATTTTTTTATTTTATTTTAAATACTCCCAATTACTCTATGAGAGAACACTGTCATTCTCTTCTGACTCTTTGCTAATTTTCACATCCAAATGATCACATTCCTGTTTTCCTTATTACATATTTATTATAGAATCTATAAATTAAAAAAACAAACAAATATTTATGCAGTCGGTCAGAATTGTCAAACCTCTATTCCCAGCATGACTCCACATGTGTTTTAAACTTTCTGAAAGATCATGAGTATATATTTTTACAATTTTTCCAACAGCCACGGACTAAATTTTAAGTTTAATGTACACTTTCATTCCCTGATTTCAACAGATCTAGATAGTTGTTTTTATGGGAAGTGTCTTTACTGAAGATGCTTGAGTTTTAATTTTTTCACATACTCCTGTGTTGCCTATTGGATGTTTCTTTCTATATTAATTTTCAAGCAGCACTGGAGCAGGCTGTACAGATGGTTGCTATTGTTCAGGATTCCATTGGTAACCTCTTTTCTGTTTGTCACAATGCCTTCTCTCCTGCTGCTATCTTTTCCAAACAGCCCATTCCTCCATGCCCGCAAGATCCAAATATTATCCTGCAGAAGTGTTTGTGCCACATCCAGCTAAGGTCCTTGCTTTGGAGGAGCAGAAAGAAGACAAGCCTGGCCAGTAACAGGGAAACAAATCCTGGCCATTTGTCATGGGACTGCATTGGCCTGATGACCAGGATTTTAGTGTTAAAATGCTCTTGTTATGTGTGGTAATTTAGCCAAAGTATAAGTGAGCACTTTACAAGAGGACATTTTTAACTAAGAAAGAATGAATCCCTCAAAGTAAACTGCATGATAAAACAAAAATTTATTTCACCCATAGAGATTATAAAGTCCACTATTTCCAGGGGAATAGAATAATTAAAGTTTTGTTATTATTTATTTCCCCTAAATATAACTGATTATTTTCCTTTACATGTGTCTGTGCCTTCTGAAATCTTTATTATGACTGATCATATTAAATCTAATCTTACCTAAAATCTCTTTTCATATCAACATTCTCTTTCAATCTAATATACGTTTCAGTCCATAATTTAAAGTCCTTTCAACAGCTTTAACACAGCCATGTATTGTTCACGTTGCCCACATTATGCACTATGGGATGAGTTATAAAAAACTGAGAGATAAACGGAAAAATTTGTTCAAGGATAGTGAGAAAAGCACCTTTGCATGGTAGTATCAACAAATGGATTGAGAGGAGAATAATATTTTATTTCTTCTTCAGGATTCTCTTTATTTATCTTAAATCTTAAAGAACTTTTGAAAATGTTTAATTATGATTGAAGAGAAGAATGCACACATCTGTGAATATATGATGCACCAGGGAATGTACGCATTTGATAAGTAAGATACTGGTTTAATATGTTTTAATAAAACAGACTTGTTTTAAAAGTAGTTGGGATGTCTGAAATTTTACACCCTATTTGTGCCATGAATAATAGGCCTTAGTCATATTTTAAAGATGCTTTGGCCAATTTTTAAAAAAGGAATCACAATTCAATGATTTCCTGGAGATGTGTGTACTGGAACACTGTTTGGTGTCATGCCTCTTAATTTTCTAAAGTTGAGATTTTGGTTCTCATTTCAGCTTTTGTATGTTCATGTATGATTGATATGCATCACTAAAAATATATATTAAGTGAAAGATGGTGTGGAGAAACAAATATGAAACTTTTGAATTACCTGTTTCCCTAAATTCAGCTTCCTTTAATGTTGTTTCATTATCAAAGATTGTAATCTCCCAAGAATAGAAGGGAGTACGGTGCCCTCTGCTGGATGGATTTGGTCCTTGACTTTGAGGACATTTCATCTTACCCTAATAATTGTTAACAGTTGAGTCACTCTTTCTAAACTTGTGGATCATACACGTCCCTTTTTCCCTTCTCTGTGTTGGCATGGTCGTTCATAAGCCAGAGGAGAATTTTGGAGGGTGTAAGTTATTTGTACAGTAGTTCAATGGTTTCATTTTTGTATATGTGGATCTGTTTCTTTGCCAAAAAAATTTTTTTGAAAATATTTCCAATACATTCTCAAAAATTACAATATGTCAAAAAGAAGGTATTCATATATGGACACCTGCATCACACACTCTCTGCCATCAGGAACAGCCCATTTGTGTCCAGAAAATCAGGAATGTTGCCTTGAAAAAAAAATACAGTGGTGTAAACATTCAGTGCAGAATTGTGAAGTCATGTAAAATGATGTCCTCTGGATTATTGATTTAAAATTGTGATTATTCAAAAAAGGAGTCACCAGTGAGAAGCATTTCTTGTCCTCCCATTTGTTTTTCTCGAGTTAGAGTTGTTTAATGTTATTCCAATAAGTATTAGGAAGAAACTCTAGTCCAAAAGTTAAGGTCAAATATGCATGCCACAGGAACTCTTCTATTTGAAGCCTTTTATTTTTCCAGAATGTTCTTTTTAACAGGATAAAACCTTTCCATTCAAATTAACACTGACAGGGCATGAGGAAAAATTCTTTCTGCCTAATTAAGGATTTATTTTTGTAGCTAAATAAATAATTAACCTTTTTTTAAAACATGTATACTTTAACAAAGGTTTAAAATTTCTTTTTTCAATTTTAAATTCTCCAAATTGCTCTATGAGAGAATATCATCATTGAAAGCTGATGTAGAGTTAATTTTCACCTCCAATGGAACACATTCTTGTTTTTTTATGGTATATCTATAACGGAATCAATAAGTAAAAAAAAAAAAACTTATATGCTGTCGGTCAGGATTCTCAAACCTCTATTCCCAGTATGACTCCACACAGGTCAGATTCTTTCTGACAAATTATGAGAAAATATTATGGCATTTTTTTCCACCAGCCTCTGGCTACACTTTATGTTTTAAATTCACTTTCATACCTTGACTTCATCATAACTGGATAGTTGGTTGTATAGGCTCACTCTGTACTGAATTCTCCTTAGTTTTAATTTTTCCCACATAATCCTGAGTTGGTGAGTGGAGATTTCTTTCTGTTCCAATTTTCAAAAAGCAGCACACCACACTGCACAAGGAAATCACAGCTTGGATTCTGTCATCCATGATTCCGTTGTTCTCCTCTTTACTGTTTTAAGCAGTGACTTATCTCTTGCTGCTCTCTTTTCCAAACAGTGCATTCTCCATGGCCCCAAACTCTGAATAATTAGTGGGCAAAATGGTTTGGCCCACACCCAACTAAGGTCCCTGCTTTGAAGGAACAGAAAGAAGAGAAGACTGGCCAGTAAAAGGGAAAGAAATCCTGGCTATTTTTCTTGGACTGCATTAGCAAGATGACCAAGATTTTGGTGTGCCCCGCTCCACCCCTGCAAGCCCTTTTGGAATCCAATACACATGTTCGATTTCATTTTACATGGAAAGGTTATCCATTGCCCTGATCTGGGGTATATGTGGTGTTTGGTGACCTTTGATAATGAAGGCTCTTCATTGAGATGGCAACACTTTCTCATTATGTTCTGATTTCTTTCTCTGCCCTTGATCCCTTGCACTTAGGATCCGTATTTGGAAATAATATGGTTTTCAAAAAGATCTTGTTATGTCTGCTAATTTAGGCAAAGGACGTGTGAGCAATTTACAAAGATGACATTTTTTACTTAGAAAGATTGAATGCCTCAAAGTAAACTGCACGATGGAACAAATATTTATTTCACCGGTCAAGATTAAAATGTCCACCATATCATGGGGAATAAAATAATTAAAATTTGGTTATTATTTATTTCTCATAAATCAGACTGATTATTTTCTTTACATGTGTCAGTGCATTCTTAAAATTTAATTGTGATTCATTATATTAAATCTAATTTTACCTAGAATCGCTTTTCTAATCAACATTCTCTTTGGAATAAATATGCGTTTCAGTTCATAATATTAAAATAAAAAGTTCAGGATCTTTAAAAAATCCAAGCAATCATCACTTGGTCCACATGATGCACTATGGGTTGAATTATCAAAAAAACTGAGAGATAAACCGAAAAAGTTGTTCAAGTATGGCAAGCAAACTGATATGCATGTCAGTGTCAACTAAAAGATTAAGTGGTGAATAATATGTTTTATTTTCTGTATTCTCTTTATTTCCTATAATTCTTAAAGAGCTATTGAAAACATTTAATAAAGATTGAAGAGAAGAATGCACACCTCTGTGATTATATGAAGAATCAGGGATGGTACACATTGGATAAGTAATATTGTGGTTTATTAGGATTTAATAAGGAGCCTTTTTTTTAATTGTGGGGTTGTCTGGGATTGTACACATAATTTGAGCCATGGATAATAGGCATTAGTCTTGTTTTAAAGATGCTCTGTCCAATTCTTAAAAAAGGAATCACAATTCCAGGTTCTGCTGGAGATATGTGTATGAGACTACTGTTAGGGGTTTTGCCTCTATATTTTGTAAGGTTGAGATTTCTGCTCTTGGTGTCCAGTTTATGTATGTTCAGAAACGATTGACATGCATCCCTAAAATATATATATTATGAGAAAGAGGGTGGGGAGGGACAAATATGATGCTTGGAATTACCTGTTTCTCTAAAGTGGTCTTCCTTTGTGTTTCACCATTATCAGAGGTTGTAATCTGGCATTCATCGAATGGAGGGTGGTACCCTCTGATTGATGCAATAGGACCTTGATTTTATGAACCATTCCTCTTCCACATGATAACTTGTAAACAGTTGAGACAGTGTTTCTCACCTTGTGGACCTTACCGATCCCTTTTGCATTTCTGGTGTTGGCAAGGTCCTTCATAAGCCATAGGAGACATTTGGAGGTTGGGAGATACCTGTACTGTAGTTCCTTGGTTTCAATTATTATGTGTAGTTCTGTTTCTTTGTAAGAATGATTTTGATTTTTATTTCCAATACATTTATCAAAAATTAAAATATGTCAAAAGACCAGGTATTTGTCTACAGACACCTGCTTCACAATCTCTGCTCCAAGGGCAACAGCCCAATGATGTCCATAAAATCAGCAATGGGTTCCTTGAAAAAAAAAATGCAGAGCCTGCTAAACATTCAGTAAAGAATCCTGAGGTCATGGAAAAAGAGGTCCTTTGAATTATCGATTTAAAATTGTGGTTATTCAAAATGAAGAATCAGTGAAAAACATTTTTTGTGCACCCATTATTTTTCTGTCATTTAGAGTAGTGTAATATTATTCTTATAACTATTAGGAAGAAAATCTAGTCAAAAAATTAAGGTAAAATATGCATTCCCCAGGAGCCCTCTAGTTGTAGCATTTTATTTTACAGGGTTTACCCTTTAAGAAGGCTAAAGTCTTCCCTGTCCAATTAACATTGACAGGTTATGGGGAAAAATTCATCTTTCCTATGTACAGGTCGATTTATATACCAAAATATATAAATAACAATTCTTAAAAATGTTTGTTTTAACGAAGACTTAAAATTTATTTTTTTTTATTTTAAATACTCCAAATTAGTCTATGAGAGTACACCATCATTCTCATCAGACTTATATCTAGTTTTCACCTCCAATAGGACACAATCTTGTTTTCCTTAATATATATTTCTAAAAGAATGTATAGATTAAAAAAAAAAAAAACTTTTAAACCATCAGTCAGGATACTCAAACCTCTATCTCCCAGTATGACACCACATGGTTTGGAATCTTTCTGACAGATCATGAGAAAATATTATGGCATTTTTCCTCTAGCCACTGACCATACATTATGTTTAAAATTCACTTTCACATATTACTTCAACATATCTGGCTAGTTGGTGGTATTGGCAGTGTGTGTATTGAAGATTCTTGTGATTTCATTTTTTCCACATTCTCCTGATGTGGCTAGAGGAGTTTTCTTTCTTTCACAATTTTCAAAGAAGCCCCATACCACACTGCACATGGAAATCTGAGTTTGGAATCTTTCCTCCAGGATTCCATTTTTCTCCCCTTTTCTGTTTTTAGCAGTGCCATCTCTCTTGCTGCAGTCTTCTGCAAACCTCCCTTTCTCCCTGCCCTCAAGGTCCAAATAATTAGACTGAAAAAGTTTTGGTGAGACACAACGCTTTGGTCCCTGCTTTGGAAGAGCAGAAAGAAGACAAGACTGGCCAGTAACCGGAAAATGTTTCCTGTCCATTTATCCTTGGACTGCATTGGCAGGATGAGCAGGAATTTGGTGTGCCACACTCCCCCTCTGTGAGCACTTTTGGAATCCATTGCTGAAGTACAATTTTATTTTACATGCAAAGGTTTCCCATTGCCCTGGTGTCGTGTATATGTGGTGAATGGTGGCCTTTGATAATTAAGGCTCTTCATTGAGATGCAATACTTTCTCATTCTATTCTAGTTTCTTCCTCTGCCTTTGATTCCATTGCTCTGAGTATCTCTAGTTGGAAATTATATTGTTTTCCAAGGGATCCTGTTATGTTTGGTAATTTAGGCAAAAGACCTGTGAGCAGTTTACAAAGGGAAGATTTTTACTCAGAAATAATGAATGCCTCAATGCAAACTGCACGATGAAACAAAAATTTATTTCACCCCTTGAAATTATAACTTCCACAATTTCATGGGGATTAAAATAATTTAAAAATTTTAATAATTTATTTCCCTAAATTCAGACAGATTATTTTCCTTTACATGTGCCTGTGCCTCCTTAAATCTTTATTAAGATTGATTATATTAAATCCAATCTTACCTAAAATCCATTTTCAAATCAACATTCTCTTTCTATCTAATATACAATTCTTTTCATAATTTTAAAATAAAGTCTTTTCAACAGCTTTAAAAAACACATGTAGTTTTCACTTTGTGATCCCTGGCCCCGCACCTCATTTTTGGGAGGGGGGTCGGATAGCTTCAGCTGGTCCAACCGAGGTGGGCTCTGGCAGTGTGGCCACTTTAGCGAGCTCATTAGGTACAGCTGTGGCTTGTCGTTGCGCATCTTAACACCTGTGTGTGTTTTGCCTGTAGTGCAGGAGGCCGTGTTTGCAAAGTCTGACCAGAGATTGCACAGGTGCAGTAACTGCTGGGTTAGAAATATTGTGAATGACCCAGCGTTCCGAAGACTGATGCAGTGTCACAAAGGAGACCAGTGTTTCCAAGTTACAGACATAGAAGTCGGTACAGGCTAGGTGTGGAAATGGAAATGGGCATGAGGGAGCGGGAGAGAGAAATGTAAACTCTTAGAGAAGATCATTTACTTGGGAGGCCTTTATTCTCGTTTTTAACAAGGTGGAGGAGCTGAGTTGTATTCTTTGCTAGCAGGCAGGTTGAAACTGCTGTGGAAAGACCCCAGAAATTATCTGTTGGAAGGACTTAATTTTTTCTCCTTGGGGTTGACGGCACAAGGAGGAGGAGGAGGAATTCAGAACTGCCCCACTCTCTGAGCTGGACCACAGGTAGACTAAGGGTGCTTTATCCCACCTGCAGCCGTTCCAGGAGATTCTTTTTAAACCCCTGAAAAACCATGCCACACTTTGTGAGCGAGGTTTAATCTCACCAGATTGTTCGACGCATGTCTCAGAGCAGATGCTTCTGCAGGGCTGTTGGAGGGGGGAACCTGAACTCGCCGTTCCTTCCCCGCCACCGCCACTGTGGGAGCCAGTGCGGGGTCCCTGCGGCTGCTGGGCTCTCCGCCAGAGGCCCGGGGCCTGCTCACCGTGCTGCAGGCTGGCGTGGTGGCCGCCTGCCTCCCTGCGATGCCGGGGACCAGCCGGGGCAGAAGCCGACTTTTGGAGCCCTCCCCCTTCCTCCGAGTCTGGGATGTTGGCAGTCAGTCCGCAGGTAAGGCCTCGAAACGGGAAGGAAGAGAGAAGGGAAGCAAGCGTCAGCCTGCGGGTCTGCGGGTGGGGACATCTGGGTGGAAAGACGATGCCTTGACACTAGTGAGGAGGAAGCGACAAGAAGGACAGACGGTGCTGACGGAGCCCAGCAAGTGGAATTCCTCTCCCGTCTTTTCTTTTGGAGGTGAGTGCTGCTGTTCGTGGAACCGAGAAGCTGCTTTACTCTTTGTGCCGCGGCAGGTGGGCTCTGGAGGACCCCTGTCCACAGAAGAGCCAGCGGGAGCCAGGCCCTGGCCGGGCTGACGTCGGGGCAGGCGGCCGTGCTAGAGGCGGGACCCCTTCAAGGGCCCGGGAAGGGCATCCGCTCGCCTCCTCCAGGTGCTGGAGGCCATGGGTGTCCCCTCGCAGAGCGGGGACATCTCCGCTGTGGCGTCCCCGCAGCCTTCCTCGTTTCATTCTCGGCGGAGCCCTGAGCGTGATCATTTCAATGATCTATGGGATGAGTTATTAAGATAACTGAGAGAGAAACAGAAAAAGGTGTTCAATGATGCTGAGTAAAGCACCTTTGCATGGGAGCTTCAACAAATGGATTGAGAGCTGAATAATATTTTATTTACTGTTCTGGATTCTGTTTATTTATTATAATTCTTAAAAGGCTGTTGAAAACGGTTAGTAATGATTGAAGAGAAGAATTCGCACCACTGTGAATATATGAAGGACCTGGGAATGTACACATTGGATAAGAAAAGTAGTGGTTTAATATGAATTGGTAAAACAGATTTGTTTTAATAATCGTGAGTATGTCTGGAACTGTACACCCTGTTAAGCCATGGATACTAGAACTTAGTCATGTATTAAAGATGTTCTTGCCAATTTTTTGAAAGGGAATAACAATTCAAGTTTCCGCTGGAGATGTGTGTATGGGAAGACTGTTAGGTGTTATGCCCCTTTATTTTCTTATGATCAGATTTCTACTCTCGGCGTCAGGTTTATATATGTTCATGTATGATTGACATGCATAAATAAAAATATATATTAAGGGAAAGCAGGGGGAGAGAGACAAATATGAAGCTTTGGAATTACTATTTCTCTAAAGTGGACTTCCTTTTGTGTTTCTTCATTATGGAGCCTGAAATATGGCATGTATAGAGTGGACATTTTATACTTGACTGGTGAAAAATATGTTTGTTTTATCGTTCAGTTTACTTTCAGACATTCATTCTTTCTAAGTAAAAAATGTTCTCTTTGTAAATTGCTCACAGGTCCTTTGCCTAAATTTCCACACATAACAAGATCTATTGGAAAACCATATTATTTCCAAATAGGGATCCTAAGAGCAATGGAATCAAGGACAGAGGAAGTAATTAGAACATTGATTTTTATGAACCATTCCTCTTCTACATGATATCTTGTAAACAGTCGAGTCGCTCCTTCTCAATTTGGGATCTTACACATCCCTTTTGCATTTCTGGGTTTTGACAAGTTCCTTCATAAGCCAGAAGAGAAATTTGGACGCTGTGAGCTAGTTTTCATATAGTTCCTTGGTTTCATTTGTGTAGATGTGGATATGTTTCTTGGTAAGAATGATTTTGATAATTTCCCAATAATTCTTAAAAATTACAATATGACAAAAGAGCTGCTATTTGTATATAGACACCTGCATTACAATCTCTGCACCATCAGCAACAACCCAATAATGTCTTGAAAATCAGGAATGGTTTCCTTGAAAAAAATTTCAGGATCTTGAAACATTCAATAAACACTCATGAAGTCATGAAAAAAGAGGTCCTCTGAATTATCGATTCAAAGTTGTGATTATTCCAAAAAGGAGAATCATCGAGAAACATTACTTGTGCTCCCATTATTTTTCTGCCATTTAGAGTAGTTTAAAATTATTCCAATAAATAATAGGAAGAAAATGTAGTCCAAAATTTTATGTAAAATATGCATTCCACAGGAACTCTTCTATCTGTGGATTTTTATATTTATAGAGTTTACTATTTAAAAGGGCTAAAAATTTTCCTTTCCAATTGACATTGACAGGGTAGGGGAAAAATTCATTTTGCCTATGTAAAGATTGATTTATATACCCTATTTTAAAATTAACCATTCATTTAAAATATATGTTTTAATGAAGTCTTAAATTTATTTTTTTGTGTTTTAAATACTCCCAATTACTCTATGAGTGAACACTATCATTCAATTCTGACTTACTGGTAATTTTCACGTCCAATTGTTCACATTCTTGTTTTCCTTAATATATATTTATAATAGAATCTATAAATTAAAAAAACAAACAAACATTTATGCAGTCGGTCAGAAATGTCAAACCTCTAATCCCAGCATGTATCCACATGTGTTTTAAACTTTCTGAAAGATCATGATTTAATATTTTTGCATTTTTTTCCACCAGCCACTGTCTATATTTTATGTTTAAAATACACTTTCATACCCTGACTTCAACATATCTGGATATTTGTTTTTAGGGAAGTGTCTTTATTGAAGACGGTTGAGTTTTAATTTTTCCACATACTCCTGTGTGGGCTATTGGAGGTTTCTTTCTGTTTAATTTTCAACCAGCACTGGAGCACACTGCACAGATGGTTGCCATTGTTTAGGGTTCCATTTTTCACCTCTTTTCTGTTTTTAGGAATGCCTTCTCTCCTGCTGCTGTCTTTTCCAAAGAGCCCATTTTCCATGCACCCAAGGTCCAAATTATTATCCTGCAGAAGTGTTTGTGCTCTATCCTGCTCAGGTCCCTGCTTTGGAGTAGCAGAAAGAAGACAAGCCTGGCCAGTAACAGGGAAACAAATCCTGGCCATTAGTCATGGGGCTGCATTGGCAGGATGACCAGGATTTTAGTGTAAAAACGCTTCACCCCTGCCGGCCATTCTGGAATCCAATGCAGAACTTCGATTTCATTTTACATGGAAAGGTTATCCATTGCCCTGCTCTGGGGTATATGTGGAGTTTGGTGAACTTTGATGATGAAGGTTCTTCATTGAGATGGCAATACTTTCTCATTATATTCTAATTTCTTCCTCTGCCCTTGATTCCATTGCTCTTAGTATCTCTATTTGGAAATTAGATGTTTTTCCAAGAGATCTTGTTATGTGTGGTAATTTAGGCAAAGGACGTGTGAGCCCTTTACAAAGAGGACATTTTTTACTTATAAAGAATGAATGGCTCAAATTAAACTGCACGATTAAACAAATATTTTTTCACCAGTCGAGATTAAAATATCCACTATATCATGGGGAATAAAATTATTAAAATTTTGTTATAAATTATTTCCCATAAATATGACTGATTATTTTCCTTTACACATGTCAGTGCATTCTTAAAATTTTATTATGATTGATTATATTAAATCTAATCTTTCCTAGAGTCCCTTTTCAAATCAACATTCTCTTTGGAACTAATATGCGTTTCAGTTGATAATTTTATAATTTTTTTTCTTTTTTTTTTATTATGGGTAAAAATAAAAATTCTCACAATACATACAAACATTTGCAAAATGATATATAAATATATATGCATATATATGTATTTGCTTACAGAAATGTTATTTAAATATATATATATATATACATATATTTTAAGAGGTGCTTAGATTAACCAAAATATTACATGGAACCCACTGGGATTCCCATGTTGCCCACCTCCCACACCTCCCACCACATCCCACTGAAAATTTTCAACAGCTTTAAAAAATCCATTCAGTGTTCACTTTGTGCACATGATGTGCTATGTGTTGAATTATCAAAAAACCTGATAGATAAATGGAAAAATTTGTTCAAGGATGATAAGAAAAGCACATATGCATGTCAGTGTCAGCTAATGCATTAAGAGTTTTTTAATTTTCTGTATTCTCTTTATTTATTATAATTCTGAAAGAGCTATTGAAAACATTTAATAATGATTGAAGAGAAGAATACACACTCCTGTGATTATATGTAGGACCAGGAATGGTACACATTGGATAAGTAATATAGGGGTTTAATATTATTTAATAAAATAGTTTTTTTTTAAGTTGTTGGGATGTCTGGTTGTACAAATAAGTTGAGGCATCAATAATAGGCATTAGTCATGTTTTAAAGATGCTCTGGCCAATTTTTAAAAACGGCAATCACAATTCAATGTTTTGCTCAAGATATGTGTATGAGACTTCTGTTAGGTGTTATGCCCTTTGATTTTCTAAGGTTGAGATTTCTGCCCTCGGTGTCAAACTTATGTATGTTCAGAAACGATTGATATGCATCACTAAAAATATATATTATGAGAAAGAGGGTGTGGAGTGACAAATATGAAGCTTGGAATTACCTATTGCTCTAAAGTCCTCTTCCTTTGTGTTTCTTCATTATCAGGTTGTAATCTCTTGTGCACAGAATGGAGGGCGGTACCCTCTACTTGATGCAATAAGTCCTTGAATTTTATGAACCATGCCCATTCACATGAAAACTTGCAAACATTTGAGGCACTCTTTCTCACCTTGTGGACATTACACATCCCTTTTGCACTTCTGGGTGTTGGCAAGGTCCTTCATAAGCCATAAGAGAAATTTGGACGCTGGGAGCTATTTTTACTGTGGTTCCTTGTTTTCATATGTGTATATGTTGATCTGTTTCTTGGTAAGAATGATTTTAATATTTTTCCCAACTATTCTCAAAAATTACAATATTATAAAATAGCAGTTATTTGTATATGGACACCTGCGTCACAATCTGCACAATATGCAACACCCCAATAATGTCTTGAAAATCGGAATGGTTTCCTTGAAAAAAAAAATCCTGAGCTTTGTAAATATGCAGTAAAGAATCGTGACATCATGTAAAAAGAGGTCCTCTGAATTTTCGAATTAAAATTGTGATTATTCAAGAAAGGAGAATAAGTGAGAAACATTTCTTGAGCTCCCTTCATTTTTCTGCCAGTAAAAGTAGTTTAATATTATTGCAATACCTATAAGGAAATAAACCTAGCCCAAAAATTTATGTAAAATATGCATTGCACAGGAACTCTTCTAGTTGTAGCATTTTATTTTAACAGTTTATTATTTAAAAGGGTTAAAGCCTTTCCTTTCCAATTAACATTGACAGGGAACCAGGAAAAATTCTTTTTGCCTAATTAAAGATTGATTTATATGCCAAAATACAGAATTAATTATTCTTTTATAATGTATGTCTTAACAAAGATTTAAAATTGATTTATTTTTATTTTAAATACTCCCAATTACTCTATGTGAGAACACTGGCATTCTAATCTGACTTATTGTTAATTTTCACCTCCAATTGGCCACATTCTTGTTTTCCTTAATATATATTTCTAACAGAATCTATAAATAATTAAAAAAAAAAAACATTATTACAGTCAGTTAGGAAACGGAAACTTTTATACCCCAGCATGACTCCACATGTGTTGGAATCTTTCTCACAGCTCAGGAGAATATGTTATTGCATTTTTTCCACCACCCACTGACCATACTTTGTGTTTAATATAAAATTTCATACCCTGACTTCAAAATATCTGGTAGTTGGGTTTTTTAAGTTGTGTCTATAGTGAAGTCTCTTGGGTTTTAATTTTTCCACATACTCCTGAGTTGTGTAATGGTGTATTCTCTCTGTTTCAATTTTTATAAAGCACAGCACCACACCGCAGAAGGAAATCAGAGCTTGGATTCTTTCGTCCAGGATTTCATTGTTCTACTCTTTTATGATTTTAGCAGTACCTTCTCTCCTGCTGCTGTCATTTCCAAACAGCCTGTTCTCCATGCACACAAGGTCTGAATAATTATTCTGCAAAAGTGTTTGGGTCACACCCAGCTAAGTTTCCTGCTTTGAAGGAGCATAAAGACAAGACTGGCCAGTAAAAGGGACATGAATCCTGGCCATATGTCCTGGGATTGCATTGGCCAGATGGCCAAGATTTTGGTGCCACACTCCAACTGGCGAGTCCTTTTGGAATCCAATGCAGAAATTCGATTTCATTTCAAATGGTAATTTTATCAATGGCCCTGGTCTGAGATATATTGGTGATTGGTGAACTTTGATTATGAAAGCTCTTCATTGAGATGGTAGTACTTTCTCATTCTCTTCTAATTACTTCCTCTGCCTTTGATTCCATTGTGTTTAAAATACACTTTCATACCCTTACTTCAACATATCTGGCTAGTTGGTTGTATAGGCAGTGTCTGTAGTGAAGTCTCTTGGGTTTTAATTTTTCCTGATACTCATGAGCTGCTTAATGCTATTTTCTTTCTATTCTAAATTTTAAAAAGCGCCACACCACACCACCCAAGAAAATCAGAGCTTGTTTTATTTCCTCCAGGATTCCATTTTCTCCTCTTTTCTGTTTTTAGCAGTGCCATCAGTCCTGCTGCTGTCTTCTCCAAACATTCCTTTCTCCATGCCCACAAGGTTCAAATAATTAGGTGGTAAAAGTGTTGGTCACAAACAACGCTCTGGTCCCTGCTTTCAAAGAGCAGAATGAAGACAAGTTTGGCCAGTAAGCAGGAAATGAATCCTGGCCACTTTTCCTGGGACTGCATTGGCAAGATGACCTGGAGTTTGGTGTGCCACGCTCCACAACTTCTAGCCCTTTTGGAATCCAATTCAGAAGTTCGATTTCATTTTAAATGGAACGCTTATCCATTGCCCTGATCTAGGGTATATGTGGTGTTTGGTGACCTTTGATAATGAAGGCTCTTCATTGAGATGGCAATACTTTCTCATTATGTTCTAATTTATTCATCTGCCCTTGATTTGCTTGCTGTTAGGATACCTATTTGGAAATAATATGGGTTTCAAAGAGATATTGTTATGTATGGTAATTTAGGCAAAGGACTTGTGAGCACTTTACAAATAGGACATTTTTTACTTAGAAAGATTGAATGCCTCAAAGTAAACTGCACGATGAAATAAATATTTATTTCACTGGTCAAGATTAAAATGTCCAATGTAACACAGGGAACAAAATAATTAAAATTTTGTTATAATTTATTTCCCATAAATCAGACTGATTATTTTCCTTTACATGTGTCAGTGCATTCTTAAAATTTTATTATGATTGATTATATTAAATCTAATCTTACCTAGAGTCCCTTTTCAATGCAACATTCTCTTTGGAACTTATATGCATTTCAGTTGATAATTTTAAAATAAAAATTTTCAACAGTTTTAAATAATCCATGCAATGTTCACTTTATCCACATGATGCACTATAGGTTGAATTATCAAAAAAACTGAGATATAAACTGAAAAAGTTGTTCAAGGACGGCAGGTAAAGCACATATGCATGTCAGTGACAACTAATGGATTAAGAGTTGAATAATATGTTTTTAATTTTCTGTATTCTCTTTATTTCCTGTAATTCATAAAGAGCTATTGAAAACATATAATAATGATTGAAGAGAAGAATGCAAACCTCTGTGATTATACGGAGGACCAAGGATATTACACATTGGATAAGTAATAAGGTGGTTTAATATGATTTAATAAAAGTGCCTTTTTTTAAATTGTGGGCATGTCTGGGATTGTACACATAATTTGAGCCATGGATAATAGGCATTAGTCATGTTTTAAAGATGCTCTGGCCAATTTTTAAAAACGGCAATCACAATTCAATGTTCTGCTGGAGATGTGTTTATGGGACATCTGTTAGGTGTTATGCCCTTTGATTTTCTTATGATGAGATTTCTACCCTTGGCGTAATGTTTATATATGTTCACGAATGATTGACATGCATCACAAAAAACAGATATTAAGGGAAAGGAAGGGGAGAAAGACAAAAATGAAGCTTTGGAAATACCTGTTTCTCTAAAGTGGTTTTCCTTTTGTGTTTCTTCAGTATGGAGGATGTAATCTGGAGTGCATAGAATGGAGGGCGGCCAACTCTGCTTGATGGAAATGGTCCTTGATTTTTATGAACCATTCCACTTCTACATGATATCTTGAAAACAGTTGAGTCATTCTTTCTCCCCTTTTGGACCATACACGTCCCTTTTTCCCTTCTGTGTGTTGACATGATCCTTCATGATCCATAGGAGAGTTTTGGAGACTGTAATTTATTTGTACAGTAGTACAATGGTTTCATTTTTTTATATGTAGATCTGTTTCTTTGCAAAAATTTTTTTGAAAATATTTCCAATACATTTTCAAAAATTACAGTATGACAAAAAGCAGTTATTCATATATGGACCCCTGCATCACAATCTCATTGCCATAGGGAACAGCCCAATTGTGTCCAGAAAATCAGGAATATTGTCTTGAAACAAAATTGTGAGTGATGTAAAAATTCAGTGCAGAATTGTGAAGTCATGTAAAATGATGTCCTCTGGGTTATTGATTTAAAATTGTGATTATTCAAAAAAGGAGTCATCAGTGAGAAGCATTTCTTGTTCTCCCATTATTTTTCCTCGAGTGAGTGTTGTTTAATATTATTCAAATAATTTTGAGAAAGAAGCTCTAGTCCAAAAGTTAAGGTAAAATATGCATGCCTCAGGAACTCTTCTATTTGAAGCCTTTTATTTTTCAGAGTTTTCTATTTAACGGGCTAAAATCTTTCCTTTCAAATTAACACTGACAGGGTATGGGGAAAAATTCTTTCTGACTAAGTAAGGATTTATTTTTATAGCAAAACAAATAAAAAAACATTTTTTAAATATTGTATACTTTAACAAAGGCTTAAAATTACTTTTTTCAATTTTAAATTCTCCTAATTGCTCTGTGAGAGAATATCGTCATTGTAAGCTGACGTAGAGTTAATTTTCACCTCCAATGGGACACATTCTTGTTTTTTAAAGGTATAATTATAACAGAAACTATAAGTTAAAAAAAAAAACTTGGGAAGCGGCTGTGGCTCAATCAGTGGGGCTCCCGTTTACCATATGGGAGGCCCCGGGTTCGGTTCCCGGGGCCTCCTGGTGAAGGCAAGCCCGCCCGCACGCCGTGGTTAGCTGACCCAGCGAGCACAAGCAGCAAGGGGGGGATAAATGAATAAATAAATTAAAAAAAAAAAAAAAAACTTTTATGATGTCGGTCAGTATTCTCAAACCTCTATTCCCAACATGACTCCACACATGTCGTATTCTTTCTGACAGATCATGAGAAAATATTATGGCATTTTTTCCACCAGCCACTGTACACTTTACATTTAAAATGCACTTTCATACCCTGACTTCAACATAACTGCCTAGTTGGTTGTATAGGCTGCGTCTGCAGTGCAGACTCTTGGCTTTTAATTTTTCCCACATAATACTGAGTTGGTGAGTGGAGTTTTCTTTCTGTTCCAATTTACAAAAAGCAGCTTACAAGATGGCACAAGGAAATCACAGCTTGGATTCTGTCCTCCATGATTCTGTTGTTCTCCTCTTTACTGTTTTTAGCAGTGCCTTATCTCTTGCCACACTCTTTTTCAAACAGTGCATTCTCCATGCCTCCAAAGTCTGAATAATTAGTCTGCAAAAGGTTTGGGCCACACCCAACTAAGGTCCCTGCTTTGAAGGATGAGAAAGAACACAAGATTGGCCAGTAAAAGGGAAATGAATCCTGGCCATTTTTCTGGGACTGCATTGGCAAGATGACCTGGATTTTGGTGTGCCACGCTTCCCCATGCTAGACCTTTTGGAATCCAATGCAGAAGTTCAATTTCATTTTACACGGAAAGGTTATCCATTGCCCTGATCTGGGGTATATGTGGTGTTTGGTGGCCTTTGATAATGAAGGCTCTTCATTGAGATGGCAATACTTTTTCATTATATTCTAATTTCTTCCTCTGCACTTGATTCCATTGCTCTTAAGATCCCTATTTGTCAATAATATGGTTTTCAAAGAGATCTTACTATGTGGGGTAATTTAGGCAAAGGACGTGTGAGCACTTTACAAAGAGGACATTTTTTGCTTAGAAAGATTGAATGACTCAAAGTAAACTGAACGATGAAACAAATATTTATTTCACTGGTCAAGATTAAAATGTCCACTCTATTATGGGGGATAAAATAATTATAATTTGGTTAGTATTTATTTTCCATAAATCAGACTGATTATTTTCTTTTACATGTGTCAGTGCATTCTTAAAATTTTATTATGATTGATTATATTAAATCTAATCTTACCTAGAGTCCTTTTCAAATCAACATTCTCTTTGGAACTAATATGCGTTTCAGTTCATAATTTTAAAATAAAAATTTTCAACAGTTTTAAAAAATCCATGCAATGTTCACTTTGTCCACATGATGCACTATAGGTTGAATTATCAAAAAAAATTGAGGGATAAACAGAAAAATTTGTTCAAAGACGGCAAGCGGGAAGCGGCTGTGGCTCAATCAGTGGGGCTCCCGTTTACCATATGGGAGGCCCCGGGTTCGGTTCCCGGGGCCTCCTGGTGAAGGCAGGCCCACCCGCACGGCGTGGTTAGCTGACCCAGCGAGCACAAGCAGCAAGGGGGGGATAGATGAATAAATAAATAAAAAAAAAAAAAAAAAAAAGACAGCAAGCAAAGCACATATTCATGTCAGTGTCAACTAATGGATTGAGGTGAATAATAAGTTTTTTAATTTCTGTATTCTCTTTATTTCCTGTAATTCTTAAAGAGCTATTGAAAACATTTAATAATGAATGAAGAGAATTATGCACACGTCTGTGATTATACGAAGGACCAGGGATGGTACACATTGGAGAAAAAATATAGTGGTTTATTAAGATTTAATAAAAGATCCTTTTTTTTATTGTGCGGATGTCTGGGATTGTACACATAATTTAAGCCATGGATAATAGGTATTAGTCATGTTTTGAAGATGCTCTGGCCAATTTTTAAAAAAGGAATCACAATTCAAGGTTCTGCTGGATATATATGTGTGAGACTACTGTTAGGTGTTTTTGCTCTCGGTGTCCGGTTTATGTGTGTTGAGAAACGATTGATATGCATCACTAAAAATATATATTATGAGAAAGAGGGTGGGGAGGAACAAATATGATGCTTGGAATTTCCTTTTTCTCTAAGTTGGTCTTCTTTTGTGTTTCTTCATTATCAGAGGTTGTAATCTGGCATGCATAGAATGGAGGGCAGTACCCTCTACTTGATGCAATAGGTCCTTGACTTTTATGAAACATTCCTCTTCCACATGATAACTTGTAAACAGTTGAGGCACTCTTCCTCATCTTGTGGACCTTACAGGTCCCTTTTGCAATTCTGGGTGTTGGCAAGGTTCTTCATAAGCCATAAGAGAAATTTGGACACTGGGAGCTACTTTTACTCTAGTTCCTTGGTTTCATTTATGTATATGTGGATCTGTTTCTAGGTAAGAATGATTTTGATTTTTTTCCCAACAAATCTCAAAAATTACAATATGATAAAATAGCAGCTATTTGTATATGGACACCTGCGTCACAATCTTCACAATATGCAACAGCCCAATAATGTCTTGAAAATCAGGAATGTTTTCCTTGAATAAAAAATCCTGAGCTTTGTAAACTTGCAGTAAAGAATCAGGAAATCATGTAAAAAGAGGCCCTCTGAATTATCGATTTAAAATTGTGATTATTCAACAAAGTGGTATAAGTGAGAAACATATCTTGTGATCCCATTATTTTTCTGCCAGTGAAAGTAGTTTAATATTATTCCAATAACTATTAGGAAAAAAATCTTGCCCAAAAATTAAGGTAAAATATGCATTTCACAGTAACTCTTCTATTTGTAGCCTTTTATATTTACAGGGTTTACTATTCAAATAGGCTAAAGACTTTCCTTTCCAATTAACATTGACAGGGAAGCAGGGAAAATACTTTTTGCCTAATTAAAGATTGATTTATATACCATAATATATAATTAACAATTCTTTTAAAATGTATGTTTTAATGAAGTTTTAAATTTATTTTTTTTTTATTTTAAATAATCCCAATTACTCTATTAGAGAACACTGGCATTCTAATCAGACTTATTGCTAATTTTCACCTCCAACTGGCCACATTCTTGTTTTCCTTATTATATATTTCTAACAGAAACTATAAATAAAAAAAACAAAAACATTATTGCAGTTGGTTAGGAAACTCAAGCCTTTATACCCCAGCATGATTCCACATGTGTTGGAATCTTTCTCACAGCTCAGGAGAAAATATTATTACATTTTTTCCACCAGCCACTGACAATACTTTGTGTTTAAATTACACTTTCATACCCTGACTTCAACATATCTGGCTAGTTGGTTGTATAGTTTGTGTCTGTATTGAAGCCTCTTGGGTTTTAATTTTTCCACATACTCCTGAGTTGTGTTATGGTGTTTTCTCTCTGTTCTAATTTTTAAAAAGCACTGCTCCACAACACACAAGGAAATCAGAGCTTGGATTTTTTTCCTCCAGGATTCCGTTGTTCTCCTCCTTTCTGTTTTTAGCAGTGCCTTCTCTCCTGCTGCTGTCATTTCCAAAGAGCCTGTTCTCCATGCCACCAAGGTCAGAATAATTATCCTGCAAAAGTGTTTGTGTCACACCCAGCTAAGGTCCCTTCTTTGAAGGAGCAGAAAGAAGACAAGCCTAGGCCGTTTAAGGGACACGATTCCTGGCCATATTTCCTGGGATTGCATTGGCCAGATGACCAGGATTTTGATGTGCCACACTCCACCACACCGAGTCCATTTGGAATCCAATGCAGAACTATGATTTCATTTCAAATGGTAAGTTTATCCAAGGTCCGGATCAGAGATATATTGGTAATTGGTGAACATTGATAATGAAGGCTCTTCATTGAGATGGCAATACTTTGTCATTCTATTCTAATTTCTTCCTCTGCCTTTGATTCCATTGCTCTGAGCATCTCTAGTTGGAAAGGATATGGTTTTCAAAGGGATCATGTTTGGTTTGGTAATTTAGGCAAATGACGTGTGAGCACTTTTCAAAGGGGAAGTTTTTTACTCAGAAATAATGGATGCCTTAATACAAAATGCATGATGAAACAAAAATTTATTTCACCCCTTGAGATTATAATTTCCACAATTTCATAGGGAATAAAATAATTAAAATTTTTTTTTATAATTCATTTCCCTAAAATCAGACTGATTAATTTCCTTTACATGTGCCTGTGCCTTCTTAAATCTTTATTATGATTGATTAAAGTAAATCTAATCTCATCTAAAATCCCCTTTCAAAAAAACATTCTCTTTCAATCTAATATAAGTTTCCGTTCATAATTTTAAAATAAATTATTTTCATTAGCTTTTAAAAAGCCATGCATTTTTCACTTTGCCCACATGATGCACTATGGGATGAGTTATTAAGATAACTGAGAGAGAAATGGTAAAATTTGTTCAAGGATTTTGAGGAAAGCACTTTTGCATGGCAGTGTCAACAAAATGGATTCAGAGGTGAAAAATATTTTATTTACTGTTCTGGATTCTGTTTATGTATAATAATTCTTAAAGAGATTTTGAAAACTTTTAATAATGATTGAAGAGATGAATGCGCACCTCTGTGATTATATGAAGGACCAGGGAATGTACACATTGGAGAAGAAAGTTAGTGGGTTAATATGTATTAATAAAACAGATTTGTTTTAATAATCGTGGCTATGTCTGGAACTGTACACCCAGTTAAGCCATGGATACTAGGCATTAGAAATGTTTTAAAGATGTTCTTGCCAATTTTTTGAAGGGAATCACAATTCAAGGTTCCGCTGGAGATGTGTGTATGGGATGACTGTTAGGTGTTATACACCTTTATTTTCTTATGATGAGATTTCTACTCTCGGCACTAGGTTTATATATGTTCATGTATGATTGACATGCATCACTAAAATATATATATTAAGGGAAAGCAGGGGGAGAGAGACAAATATGAACCTTTAGAATTACCTTTTTCTCTAAAGTGGTCTTCATTTTGTGTTTCTTCAGTATGGAGGCTGTAATCTGACATGCATATAATGGAGGGCCATCCACTCTGTTTGATGGAAATGGTCCTTGATTTTTATGAACCATTCCTTTTCTACATGATATCTTGTAAACATTTGATTCACTCTTTCTCACCTTGGGAACCTTACAGGTTCCTTTTGCATTTCTGGGTGTTGGTAAGGTCCTTCATAAGCCAAAAGAAAAATATGGACACTGGGAATTAATTTTACTCTAGTTCCTTTGTTTCATTTGTGCATATGTGGATATGTTTCTTGGTAAGAATGATTTTGATTTTTTTCCCCATAATTCTCAAAAATTACAATATGCCAAAAGAGCAGCTATATGCACACATGCATCACTATCCCTGCACCATCACCAACAGTCCAATAATGTTTTGAAATTCTGGAATGTTTTCCTTGAAAAAAAAACAGAACCTTGTAAACATTAAATAAACACTCAAAAAGTCATGTAAAAAGATGTCTTCTGAATTATCAATTCAAAAATGTGATTATTCCAAAAAGGAGAATCAGTGAGAAACATTTCTTGTGCTCCTATTATTTTTCTGCCAGTTAGAGAAGTTTAAAATTATTCCAATATATAATAGGAAGAAAATATAGTCCAAAATTTGAGGTAAAATATGCATTCCACAGGAACTCTTCTATCTGTGGTGTTTTATTTTTACAGAGTTTACTATTTAAAAGGGATAAAGGCTTTCCTTTCCAATTAACATTGACAGTGTAGGGGGAAGATTCATTTTCCCTAAGTAAAGATTGATTTATATACCATAATATATAATTAACAATTCTTTTAAAATGTATGTTTTAATGAAGTCTTAAATTTATTTATTTTTTTTTTTATTTTAAATATACCCAATTACTCCATGAGAGATCACTGGCGTTCTATTCTGACTTATTGCTAATTTTCATGTCCAATTGGTCACATTCTTGTTTTCCTTAAAATATATTTATAATAGAATGTATAAATTAAAAAAAAAAAAAAACATTTATGCAGTCGGTCAGAATTGTCAAACCTCTATTCCCAACATGACTCCACAAGTGTTTTAAACTTTCTGAAAGATCATGAGTAAATATTTTTGCATTTTTTCCACCAGCCACTGACTATAATTTATGTTTAAAATACACTTTCATACCCTGACTTCAACATATCTGGATAGTTGTTTTTATGGGAAGTGTCTTCATTGAAAACACTTGAGTTTAATTTTTCCACATACTCCTGAGTTGCTTATTGGAGGTTTCTTTCTATTTTAATTTTCAACCAGCACTGCAGAACACTGTACAGATGAATCGATGAATCAAACTTGGTTGCCATTGCTCAGGATTCCATTGTTCACCTCTTTTCTGTTTTTAGCATTGCCTTCACTCCTGCTGTTTTCTTTTCCAAACATCCCATTCTTCCATGACCCAAGGTCCAAATTATTTTCCTGCAAAAGTGTTTGTGCCCCATCCAGATAAGTTCCCTACTTTGGAGGAGCAGAAAGAAGACAAGCCTGGCCAGTAACAGGAAAGCAATCTTGGCCATTTGTCATGGGACTGCATTGGCAGGATGACCAGGATTTTAGTGTTAAAAGGCTCCACCCCTGTGAGCCCTTTTGGAATCCAATGCAGAAGTTAGATTTCATTTTAAATGGAAAGGTAATCCATTGCCCTGATCTGGGATATACATTGGTTCTGGTGACCTTTTATAATGAAGACTCTTCACTGAGGTGGCAGTCCTTCCTCATTCTATTCTAATATTTTCCTCTGCCCGTGATTCCATTTCTCTTTGGATCTCAAGTTGGATATTATATGGTTTTCAAAGTGATCTTGTTCTCTGTGGTAATTTAGCCAAAGTATAAGTGAACACTTTACAAAGGAGGCATTTTTTACTAAGAAAGAATCAAACCCTCAAAGTAAACTGCATGATAAAACAAAAATTTATTTCACCCCAGAAATTATGAGGTCTAATATTTCCCAGGGAATAGAATAATTAAAATTTTGTTATTATTTATTTCCCCTAAATATGACAGATTATTTTCCTTTACATGTGTCTGTGCTTTCTTAAATCTTTATTATGACTGATCATATTAAATTTAATCTTACCTAAAATCCCTTTTCAAATCAACATTCTCTTTCAATCTAATATACGTTTCAGTCCATAATTAAAAATTAAAATAATTTCAACAGCTTTAACACAGCCATGCATTGTTCACTTTTCCCACATCATGCACTAGGGGATGAGTTATCAAAAAGACTTTGAGTTAAATGGAAAATTTTTTTCAAGGATGGTGAGAAAGCATCTTTGCACATCAGTGTCAATGAATGGATTGAGAGGTGAATAATATTTTATTTATTCTTCCAGATTCTCTTTATTTATTTTAATTCATAAAGAGTTGTATAAAACGTTTAATAATGATTGAAGAGAAAAATTCACACCTCTGTGAATATGTGATGCAACAGGGAATGTACGCATTTGATAAGTAAGATAGTGGTTTAATATGTATTAATAAAACAGACTTGTTTTAAAAGTCATGGGGATGTCTGAAATTTTACACCTGAGTTGAGACATGAATAATAGGCATTAGTCATATTTTAAAGATGCTTTGGCTAATTTTTAAAAGAAGGAATCACAATTCAATGATCTCCTGGAGATGTGTGTACTGGACCACTGTTAGATTTCATGTCCCTTAATTTTCTAAGGTTGAGATTTGTCTCTCGGCTTCAGATTTGTATGCTCATGTATGATTGATATGCATCACTAAAAATACATATTAAGTGAAAGAAGGTGTGGAAAAACAAATATGAAGCTTTTGAATTACCTATTTCCCTAAAGTCAGCTTCCTTTAGTGTTGCTTCCTTATCATCGATTGTAATCTCCCAAGCATAGAAGGGAGTATGTTGCCCTCTGCTGGATGAATTTGGTCTATGACTTTCAGAACATTTCATCTTGCCCTGATAACTTGTAAACAGTTAAGTCACTCTTTCTCCCTTTGTGGACCATACATGTCCCTTTTTCCTTTCTGTGTGTTGGCATGGTTCTTCATGAGCCATAGGAAAATTTGGAAGGCTGCAAGTTATTTGTACAGTAGTACAATGGTTTCATTTTTGTATATGTCAATCTGATTCTTTGCAAAACTTTTTTGGAAAATATTTCCAATACATTCTCAAAAATTACAATATGTCAAAAAGCAGGTATTCATATATGGACACCTGCATCACAATCTCTCTGCCATCGGGAACAGCCCAATTGTGTCCAGAAAATCAGGAATATTTCCTCGAAACAAAACTCTGAGTGATGTAAACATTCTGTACAGAATTGTGAAGTCATGTAAAATGATGTCCTCTGGATTATTGATTTTAAATCGTGATTATTCAAAAAAGGAGTCATCTGTGAGAAGCATTTCTTGTCCTCCCATTATTTTTCCTCGAGTTAGAGTTGTTTAATATTATTCCAATAATTATTAGGAAGAAACTCTAGTCCAAAACTGAAGGTAATATATGGATGCCACAGGAACTCTTCTACTTGAAGCCTTTTATTTTTACAGAGTTTTCTATTTAAAGGGCTAAAATCTTACCTTTCAAATTAACACTGACAGGGTATGGGGAAAAATTCTTTCTGCATAAGTAAGGATTTATTTTTATAGCAAAACAAATAAATAAACATTTTTTTAAAAAATATATACTTTAACAAATGCTTAAAAATTCTTTTTTCAATTTTAAATTCTCCAAATTACTCTTTGAGAGAATATCGTCATTGTAAGCTGACGTAGAGTTAATTTTCACCTCCAATGGTACACATTCTTTTTTTTGAAGGTATACTTATAACAGAAACTGTAGGTTAAAAAAAAAAAAACTTTTATGCTGTCGGTCAGGATTTTCAAACCTCTGTTCCCAACATGACTCCACACATGTCAGATTCTTTCTGACAGATCATGAGAAAATATTATAGCATTTTTTCCACAAGCCACTGACTACACTTTACGTTTAAAAAGGCACTTTATATCCTGACTTCAACATAAGTGGCTAGTTGGTTGTATAGTTTGTGTCTGCAGTGCAGTCTCTTGGGTTTTAATTTCTACCACATAATCCTGAGTTGGTGAGTGGAATTTTCTTTCTGTTCCAATTTTCCAAAAGCAGCACATCACACGGCATAAGGAAATCACAGCTTGGGTTCTGTCCTCCATGATTTGGATGTTCTCCACTTTACTGTTTTTAGCAGTGCCTTATCTCTTGCTGCTCTCTTTTTAAAACAGTGCATTCTCCATGCCCACAAAGTCTGAATAATTAGTATACAAAAGGGTTTGGGCCACACCCAACTATGGTCCCTGCTTTGACAGAGCAGAAAGAAGACAAGACTGGCCAGTAAAAGGGAAATGAAACCTGGCCATTGGTCTGGGACTGCATTGGCAAGATGACCAGGATTTTGATGTGCCACGCTCCACCACTGCTAAACATTTTGGAATCCAATGCAGAAGTTCGATTTCATTTTACATGGAAAGGTTATTCATTGCCCTGACCTGGGGTATATGTGGTGTTTCTTGACCTTTGATAATGAAGGTTCATCATTGAGATGGCAATTCTTTCTCATTATGTTCTGATTTCTTTCTCTGCCCTTGATTCCTTGCTCTTAGGATCCGTATTTGGAAATAATACGGTTATCAAAGAGATCTTGTTATGTGTGGTAATTTTTGATAAAGGGCATGTGAGCCCTTTACAAAGAGGATATTTTTTACTTAGAAAGATTGAATGCTTCAAAGTAAACAAATATTTATTTCACCCGTCAAGATTAAAATGTCCACTATATCATTGGAAATAAAATAATTAAAATTTTGTTATAATTTATTTCCCATAAATCAGTCTGATTATTTTCCATTAAAAGTGTCAGTGCATTCTTAAAATTTTATTAAGATTGGTTATATTTAATCAAATCTTACCTAGAGTCCCTTTTATAATCAACATTCTCTTTGGAACTAATATGCATTTCAATTCATAATTTTAAAATAAAAATTTTCAACTGCTTTAAAAAATCAATGCAATGTTTACTTTGTCCACATGATGCACTAATGGGTAAATTTAAAAAAAAAATTGAGAGATAAACAGAAAAAGTTGTTCAAGGACTGCAAAAAAATCAAATATGCAAGTGAGTGTCAACAAATGTATTAAGAGTTGAATAATCTGTTTTTTTATTTTCTGATTTCTCTTTATTTCCTATAATTCTTAAAGAGCTGTTTAAAACATTTAATAATGATTGAAAAAAGGAATGCACAGCTCTGTGATAATACGAAGGACCAGAGATGGTACATATTGGATAAGTATTAGAATGATTTAATATAATTTAAAAAAAGAGCCTTTTTTAAAAATTGTGGGGATGTCTGTGATTGTACACATAATTTGAGCCATGGCTAATAGGCATTAGTCATGTTTTAAAGATGCTCTGGCCAATTTTTGAAAAAGAAATCACAATTGATGGTTCTGCTGGAGATATGTGTATGAGACTACTGTTGGGTGTTTTACCCCTATATTTTCTAAGGTTGAGATTTCTGCTTTCAGTGTCAGGTTTATGTATGTTCAGAAATGATTGATATGCATCACTACAAATATAAATTATGAGAAAGAGGGTGGGGAGGGACAAATATGAAGCTTGGAATTACCTATTTCTCTAAAATGGTATTCCTTTGTGTTTCTTCATTATCAGAGGTCGCAATCTGGCATGCATATATTGGAGGGTGGTACCATCTGATTGATGCAATAGGTCCTTGACTTTTATGAACCATTCCTCTTCCACATGATAACTTGTAAACAGTTGAGGCACTCTTTCTCACCTTGTGGACCTTAGAGGTCCCTTTTGCACTTTTGGGTGTTGGCAAGGTTCTTCATAAACCACAGGAGTCTTTTGGTGGCAAGGAGATAGTTGTACTGTATTCTTTGGCTTCAATTCTTATGTGTAGATCTGTTTCTTTGTAAGAATGATTATGATTTTTTATTATACTACATTTATCAAAAATTAAAATATGTCAAAAGACCAGGTATTTGTCTATAGACATCTGCATCACAATCTCTGTTCCAAGGACAACAGCCCAATGATGTCCAGAAAATCAGCAATGTGTTCCTTGAAAAAAACATGTGTAGCCTGCTAAACATTCGGTAAAGAATACTGAGGTCATGTAAAAAGAGGTCTTCTGAATTATCGATTTAAAATTGTGGTTATTCAAAATGAAGAATCAGTGAGAAACATTACTTCTGCTCCCATTATTTTTCTGCCATTTAGAGTAGTGTAATATAATTCCAATAACTATCAGGAAGAAAATCTAGTCAAAAAATTAAGGAAAAATATCATTCCATAAGAGCTCTCTATCTGTAGCATTTTATTTTACAGAGTTTCCTCTTTAAAAGGACTAAAGTCATTCCTTTCCAATTAACATTGACAGGGTATGGGGAAAAATTCTTATTTCCTGTGCACAGATCGATTTATATACCAAAATATATAAATAACCATTCCTTAAAATGTTTGTTTTAACGAAGACTTAAAATCTATTTTTTTTTTAATTTTCAATACTCCAAATAAGTCTATGAGAGAGCACCGTCATTCTAAACAGATCTATATCTAGTTTTCAACTCCAATTGGACAAAATCTTGTTTTCTGTAATATGTATTTCTAACAAAATCTATAAATTAAAAAAAATAAATTTCACACTTTCAGTCAGGATACTGAAACCTTTATCCCCCAGTATGGCACCACATGTGTTGGAATCTTTCTGACAGATCATGAGAAAATAATATGGCATTTTTCCACCACCAACTGACCATACTTTATTTTTAAAATTCACTTTAATACACTTCTTCAACATATCTCACTAGTCGGTGGCTTTGGCAGTGTTTGTTTTGAAGATTCTTGTGATTTCATTTTTTCCACATTCTCCTGAGGTGGCTAGAGGAATTTTCTTTCTTTCACAATTTTCAAATATGCCCCATACCACAC
The DNA here is from genome assembly GCA_026826555.1 of Tolypeutes matacus. NCBI lineage: Eukaryota > Metazoa > Chordata > Mammalia > Cingulata > Chlamyphoridae > Tolypeutes > Tolypeutes matacus. The sequence continues at coordinate 124,584 of JAKSZT010013654.1, read as the reverse complement.
TGAACAAGGAAATCTGAGTTTGGATTCATTCCTCCAGGATTCCATTTTTCTCCTCTTTTCTGTTTTTAGCAGTGCCATCTCTGCTGCTCCTGTCTTCTCCAAACATCCCTTTCATCCTTCCCACAAGGTCCAAATAATTAGACTTAAAAAGTGTTGGTGACACACAACGCTATGGTCCTTGCTTTGGAGGAGCAGAAAGAAGACAAGACTGGCCAGTAACTTGGAAATGAATCCTGTCCATTTTTCCTGGGACTGCTTTGGCAGGATGACCAAGAATTTAGTGAGCCACACTCCACCCCTGCGAGCCATTTTGGAATCCATTGTTAAAATACGATTTTATTTTACATGCAAAGGTTTCCCATTGTCCTGATATACTACATATGTGGTTTTTGGCTGCCTTTGATAATGAAGGCTCTTCATTGAGATGGCAATACTTTCTCATTCTATTCTAATTCCTTCCTCTGCATTTGATTCCATTGCTCTGAGTATCTCTAGCTGGAAATAATATGGTTTTCAATGGATCCTGTTATGTATGGTAATTTAGGCAAAGGACACATGAGCACTTTACAAAGGGGACGTTTTTCACTCAGAAAGAATGAAAGCATTAATGCAAACTGCACGATGAAACAAAAATATATTACACCCCTTGATATTATAATTTCCACAATTTCATGGGGAATAAAATAATTAAAAATTTTTAATAATTTGTTTCACTAAAATCAGACTGATTATTTTCCTTTCCAATTGCCTATGCCTCATTAAAACTTTATTAAGACTGATTATATTAAATCTAATTTTACCTAAAATCCCTTTTCAAATCAACATTCTCTTTCAATCTAATATACATTTCCATTCATAATTTTAAAATAAAGTCTTTTAAATAGCTTTAAAAAAGCCATGCATTTTTCACTTTTTCCTAATGGTGCACTATGGGATGAGTTATTAAGATAACTGAGAGAGAAACGGCAAAATTGTTCAAGGATTCTGAGAAAAGCACCTTTGCATGGCAGTGTCAACAAATGGATTAAGAGCTGAATAATATTTTATTTACTGTTCTGGATTCTGTTTATTTATTATAATTCTTAAAGCGCTGTTGAAAACGTTTAATAATGATTGAGGAGAAGAATGCACACCACTGTGATTATATGAAGGACCAGGGAATGTACACATTGGATTAGAAAGATAGTGGTTTAATATGTATTAATAAAACAGATTTGTTTTAATAATCATGAGTATGTCTCGAACTGTACACCCAGTTAAGCCATTGATACCAGGTATTAGTCATGTTTTAAAGGTGTTCTTGCCAATTTTTAAAAGGGAATCGCAATTCAAGTTTCCGCTGTAGATGTGTGTATGTGACGACTGTTAAGTATTATGCCCGTTTATTTTCTTATGATGAGATTTCTACTCTCGGTGTCAGGTTTATATATGTTCATGTATGATTGACATGCATCACTAAAAATATATATTCAGGGAAAGCAGGGGGAGAGAGACAAATATGAAACTTTAGAATTACCTATTTCTCTAAAGTGGACTTCCTTTTGTGTTTCTTCTGTATGGAGGCTGTAATCTGGCATGCCTAGAGTGGACATTTTATTCTTGAACGGGGAAATAAGCATTTGTTCAATTCTGCAGTTTACGTTGATGCATTCATTTTTTCTAAGTAAAAAATGTCCTCTTTATAAAGTGAACACATGTCCTTTGCCTAAATTACCACACATAACAAGATCTCTTGGAAAAGCATATCATTTCCAAATAGAGATCCTAAGAGCAATGGAATCAAGGGCAAAGGAAGAAATTAGGACATTGATTTTTATGAACCATTCCTCTTCTACATGATATCTTGTAAACAGTTGAGTCACTCTTTCTCACCTTGGGGAACTTACTGGTTCTTTTTGCATTTCTGGGTGTTGACAATGTCCTCATTAGCCAGAAGAGAAATTTGGACGCTGGGAGCTAGTTTTACTCTAGTTCCTTGGTTTCATTTGTGTATATGTGGATATGTTTCTTGGTAAGAATGGTTTTGATTTTTTTCCCAATAATTCTCAAAAATTACACTATGATAAAAGAGCCGCTATTTGTATATGGACACCTGCATCACAATCTCTGCACCATCAGCAACAGCCCAATAATGTCTTGAAAATCAGGAATGGTTTCTTTGACAAAAAAATCCAAAACTTTGTAAACATTCATTAAACACTCATGAAGTCATGTAAGAAGAAGTCCTCTGAATTATCGATTCAATATTGTGATTATTAAGTGAGAAACATTTCTTGTGCTCCCATTATTTTTCTGTCCATTAGGGTAGTTTAAAATTTTTCTAATAAATAATAGGAAGAAAATGTAGCCCAAAATATAACGTAAAATATGCTTTCCACAGTAATTCTTCTAACTGTGTTCTTTTATTTTTACATAGTTTACTATTTAAAAGGGCTAAAGACTTTCCTTTCCAATTAATATTGACAGGGTAGCAGGAAAAATACATTTTGCCTAAGCAAAGATTGATTTATATACCATTATATAGTATTAACCATTCTTTTTAAATGTATGTTTTAATGAAGTCTTAATTTTTTTTTATGTATTTTAAATACCCCCAATTACTCTATGAGAGAACACTGTCATTCTATTCTAACTTTTTGCTAATTTTCATGTCCAATTGGTCAGATTCTTGTTTTCCTTAATATATATTTATAATAGAATCGATAAATTAAAAAAAAAACAAACCCTTATGCAGTCGGTCAGAATTGTCAAACCTCTATTCCCAGCATGAATCCAAATGTCTTTTAAACTTTCTGAAAGATCATGAGTAAATATTTTTACATTTTTTTCCACCAGCCACTGACTCTATTTTATGTTTAAAATACACTTTCAGGGAAGCGGCTGTGGCTCAATCAGTAGGGCTCCCATTTACCATATGGGAGGCCCTGGGTTCGGTTCCCGGGGCCTCCTGGTGAAGGCAAGCCCGCCCACATGGCATGGTTAGCTGACCCAGTGAGCACAAGCAGCAAGGGGGGGATAAATGAATAAATAAATAAAATCTTTAAAAAATAAAAATAAAAATAAAATAAAATAAAATACACTTTCATACCCTTACTTCAACATATCTGGAGAGTTATTTTTATGGGAAGTGTCTTTATTGAAGACGCTTGAGGTTTAATTTTTCCACATACTCCTGTGTTGCCTATTGGAGGTTTATTCAATTTTAATTTTCAACCAAAACTACAGCACACTGTACAGATGAATCAGTACTTGGTGGCCATTGTTCAGGATTCCATTGATCACCTCTTTTCTGTTTTTAGCAATGCCTTCTCTCCTGCTGCTGCCTTTTCCAAACAGCCCATTCTTCCATGCCCCCAAGATCCAAATTATTATCCTGCAGAAATGTTTGTGCCACATCCAGCTAAGTTCCCTGCTTTGGAGGAGCAGAAAGAAGACAAGCCTGGCCAGTAACAGGGAAAGAAATCCTGGCCATTTGTCATGGGACTGCATTGGCAGGATGACCAGGATTTTAGTGTTAAAACGATCCACCCATGCGAGACTTTTGAAATCCAATGCAGAATTTTGCTTTCATTTTACATGGAAAGGTTTTTCATTGCTCTGAATACACGTGGTGTCTGGTGATCTTTTATAATGAAAACTCTTCACTGAGGAGTCATCATTGAGAAGCATTTCTTGTCCTCCCAATATTTTTCCTAGAGTTAGAGTTGTTTAATATTATTCCAATAATTATTAGGAAGAAACTCGAGTCCAAAAGTTAAGGTAATATATGCATGCCACAGGAACTCCTTTATTTGAAGCCTTTTATTTTTACAGCGTTTTCTATTTAACAGGCTAAAATCTTTCCTTTCATATTTACACTGACAAGGCATGGGGAAAAATTCTTTCTGCCTAAGTAAGGATTTATTTTTATAGCAAAACCAATAAATAACAATTTTTTAATACATATATACTTTAACAAAGACTTAAAATTTCTTTTTTCAATTTTAAATTCTCCAAATTTCTCTGTAAGAGTATATCGTCATTGTAAGCTGACGTACAGTTAATTTTCACCTCCAATGGGACACATTCTTGTATTTTTAAGGTATAATTATAACAGAAAGTATAAGTTAAAATAAAATAAAAACTTTTATGCTGTCGGTCAGGATTCTCATACCTCTATTCCCAACATGACTCCACACATGTCGGATTCTTTCTGACAGATCATGAGAAAATATTATGCCATTTTTCCACCACCCACTGACTACACTTTACATTTAAAATGCACTTTCATACGCTGACTTCAACCTAACTGGCTAGTTGGTTGTATAGGCTGGGTCTGCAGTGCAGTCTCTTGGGTTTTAATTTTTCCCACATAATCTTGAGTTGGTGAGTGGAGTTTTCTTTCTGTTCTAATTTTTAAAAAGCCAAAAACAACACGGCATAAGGAAATCGAGCTTGGGTTCTGTCCTCATTGATTCGGATGTTCTGCTATTTACTGTTTTTAGCAGTGCCTTATCCCTGCTTTTCACTTTTTCAAACAGTGCATTCTCTATGGCCCCAAAGTCTGAATAATTATTCTGCAAGAGGGTTTGGGCCACACCCAACTAAGTTCCCTACTTTGATGGAGCAGAAATAAGACAAGACTGGCCAGTAAAAGTGAAACGAGTCCTGGCCATTTTTCTGGGACTGCATTGGCAAGATGACCAGTATTTTTGTGTGCCACGCTCCACCCCTGCTAGCCATTTTGGAATCCAATGCAGAAGTTCGATTTCATTTTACACAGAAAGGTTATCCATTGCCCTGATCTGGGGTATATGTGTTGTTTTGTGACCTTTGATAATGAAGGCTCTTCATTGAGATGGGAATAGTTTCTCATTATGTTCTGATTTCTTTCTCTGCCCTTGATTTCCTTCTTCTTAGGATCCGTATTTGAAAATAATATGGTTTTCAAAGAGACCTTGTTATGTGTGGTAATTTAGGCAAAGGACGTGTGAGCACTTTACAAAGGTGATATTTTTTACTTAGAAAGATTGAATGCCTCAAAGCAAACTGCACGATGAAACAAATATTTATTTCACCGGTTAAGATTAAAATGTCCACTATATCACGGGGAATAAAATAATTAAAATAATTTATTTTCCATAAATCAGACTGATTATTTGCCTTTACATGTGTCAGTGCATACTTAAAATTTTATTATGTTTGATTATATTAAATCTAATCTTACCTAGAGTCCCTTTTCAAGTCAACATTCTCTTTGGAAATAATAAGCATTTCAGTTCATAATTTTATTATAAATTTTTCAACAGCTTTAAAAAATCCATGCAATGTTCACTTTGTCCACTTGATGCACTATGGGTTGATTAATCAAAAAAACAGAGAAAAATGGAAAATGTTGTTCAAGGACAGCAATCAAAGCACATATGGATGTCTGTGTCAACTAATGGATTAATAGGTGAATAATATATTTTTTATTTTCTGTATTCTCTTTATTTCCTATAATTCTTAAAGATCTACTGAAAACATTTAATAATGATTGAAGAGAAGAATGCACACCTCTGTGATTATTCGACGGACCAGGCATGGTACACATTGGATGAGTATTACAGTGGTTTAATATGATTTAATAAAAGAGCCTTATTTTTTAAATTGTGGGGATGTCTGGGATTGTACACATAATTTGAGCCATGGATAATAGGCATTAGTCATGATTTAAAGATGCTCTGGCCAATTTTTAAAAAAGAAATCAAAATTCAATGTTCTGCTGGAGATAAGTGTATAAAACTACTGTTAGGTGTTTTGCCCCTATATTTCCTAAGGTTGAGATTTCTGCTCTAGGTGTCAGGTTTACGTATGTTTAGAATCGATTTATATGCATCACTAAAAATATTTATTATGAGAAAGAGGTTGAGGAGGGACAAATATGAAGCTTGGAATTACCTATTTCTCTAAAGTGGTCTTCCTTTGTGTTTCTTCATTATCAGAGGTTGTAATCTGGCATGCATAGAATGGAGGATGGTACACTCTGCTTGATGCAATAGGTCCTTGTCTTTTATGAACCATTCCTCTTCCACATGATAACTTGTAAGCAGTTGAGGCACTCTTTCTCACCTTGTGGCCCTTACAGGTCCCTTTTGCACTTCTGGGTGTTGGCAAGGTACTTCATAAGCCATAGGACACATTTGGCGGCTTGGAGATACTTGTACTGGAGGTCCTTGGTTTGAATTCTTACGTGTAGTTTGCTTTGTTTGTAAGAATGATTTTGATTTTTTCTTTCAATATATTTATCAAAAATTATAATATATCAAAAACCAGGTATTTGTCTATAGACACCTGCGTCACAATCTCTGCTCCAATGCACACTCCAATGATGTCCAGAAAGTCAGCAATGGGTACCTTGAAAAAAATGCAGAGCCTACTAAACATTCAGTAACGAATCCTGAGGGCATGTAAAAAGAGGTCCTCTGAATTATCGATTTAAAATTGTGGTTATTCAAACCGAAGAATCAGTGAGAAATATTTCTTGTGCTCCCATTATTTTTCTGCCATTTAGATTAGTGTAATAATATTCCAATAACTAATAGGAAGAAAATTTAGTCAAAAACTTAATGTAAAATATGCATTCCACAGGAGCTCTCTATTTGAAGCCTATTATTTTACAGAGTTTACACTTTAAAAGGGCTAAAGTCTTTCAATTCTAATTAACTTTGACAGGGTAGGGGGAAAATTTTTATTTCCTATGTACAGTTCATTTTATAAACCAAAATATATAAATAACCATTCTTTAAAATGTTTGTTTTAATGAAGACATAAATTTATTTTTTTTTTAATTTTAAATACTCCAAATTAGATTATGAGAGTACACCATCATTCTATTCGGACTCATATCTCATTTTCACCTCCAATTGGCACAGTCTTCTTTTCCTTAATATATATTTCTAACAGAATGTATAAGTTAAAAAAAAAAACAAACCTTTTTCCCAGTCAGTCGTTATACTCAAACCTCTATCCCCCAGTAAGACAACACATGTCTTGGAATCTTTAAGACAGATCATGAGAAAATATTATGGCATTTTTCCCCTAGCCACTGACCATATTTTATGTGTAACATTCACTTTCATTCACTTCTTCAACATATCTGGCTAGTTGGTGGTATTGGCAGTGTCTGTATTGAAGATTCTTCAATTTCATTTTTTCCACATTCTCCTGAGGTGGCTAGAGGAGTTTTCTTTCTTTCACAATTTTCAAAGAATCCCCATACCACTCTTCACAAGGAAATCTGAGTTTGGATTCTTTCTTCCAGGATTCCATTGTTCTCCTCTTTTATGTTTTTAGCAGTGCCATCTCTCCTGCTGCTGTCTTCTCCAAACATCCCTTTCTTCCTGCTCACAAGGTCCAAATAATTAGGATGAAAAAGTTTTGGTGACCCACAATGCTATGGTCCCTGCTTTGAAAGAGCAGAAAGAAGACAAGACTGGCCAGTAACCGGGAAATGAATCCTGTCCATTTTTCCTGGGACTGCATTGGCAGGATGACCAGGAATTTGGTGTGACACACTGCTCCCCTGCAATCCATTTTGGAATCCATTGCTGAAGTATGATTTTATTTTACATGCAAAGTTTTCCCATTGACCTGATGTAGTATATATGTGGTGTTTGGTGGCCTTTGATAATGAAGGCTCTTCATTGAGATGGCAAGACTTTCTCATTCTATTCTAATTTCTTCCTCTGTCTTTGATTCCATTGCTCTCAGTATCTCTAGTTGGAAATAAAATGGTTTTCAAAGGGATCCTGTTATGTTTGGTAATTTTGGCAAAGAACGTGTTAGCACTTAACAAAGGGGACGTTTTTTACTCAGATAGAATGAATGACTCAATGCAAACTGCACGATAAAACAAAAATTTATTTCACCCCTTGAGATTACAACTTCCACAATTTCATGCGGAATAAAATAATTAAAAAATTTTAATAATTCATTTCCCTAAAATCAGACTAATTATTTTCCTTTACACGTGCCTGTGCCTCCTTAAAACTTTATTAAGATTGATTATTTTAAATCTGAACTTACCTAAAATCACTTTTCTAATCAACATTCTCTTTCAATTTAATAGATGCTTCCGTTAATAATTTTAAAATAAAGTCTTTACAATAGCTTTTAAAAAGCCATGCATTTTTCACTTTGTTCACATGATGCACAATGGAATGAGTTATTAAGATAATTGCAAGAGAAATGGAAAAAGTTGTTCAATGATCCTGAGAAATGCACCTTTGCATGGCAGTGACAACAAATGGATTGAGAGCTGAATAATATTTTATTTACTGTTCTGGATTCTGTTTATTTATTATAATTCTTAAAGAGCTGTTGAAAACGTTTAGTAATGATTGAAGAGAAGAATGTGCACCACTGTGATTATATGAAGGAACAGGGAATGTACACATTGGATAAGAAAGAAAGTTGTTTAATATGTATTAATAAAAATGATTTGTTTTAATAATCATGTGTATGTCTGGAACTGTACACCCAGTTATGCCATGATTTTTAGGCATTAGTCATGTTGTAAAGATGTTTTGCCAATTTTTAAAAAGCGAATCACAATTCAAGGTTCCACTGGAGATGTGTGTATGGGACGAATGTTAGGTGTTATGCCCCTTTATTTTCTTATGATGAGATTTCTACTCTCGGAGCCAGGTTTATATATGTTAATGTATGATTCACATGCATCACTAAAAACATATATTAAGGGAAATCTTGGAGAGAGAGACAAATATGAAGCTTTGGAATTACCTATTTCTCTAAAGTGTACTTCCTTTTGTGTTTCTTAAGTATGGAGGATGAAATCTGGCATGCATAGAGTGGACATTTTATTCTTCAATGGTGAAATATATATTTGTTAAATCGTGCAGTTTACTTTGAGGCATTCATTCTTTCTAAGTAAAAAAATGTCCTCTTTGTAAAGTGCTCACACGTCCTTTGCCTAAATTAACACACATAACAAGATCTATTGAAAAACCATATTATTTCCAAATACAGATCCTAAGAGCAATGGAATCAAGGGCAGAGGAAGAATTTAGAGCATTGATTTTTATGAACCATTCCATATCCTGTGATATCTTGTAAACAGTCGAGTCACTCTTTCTCACCTTGGGGAGAAAGGACAGAGAAAGAAATTAGAACATTGATTTTTATGAAAATCTTTCTCACCTTGGGGACCTTATAGGTCCTTTTTGCATTTCTGGGTGTTGGCAAGTTCCTTCATAAGCCAGAAGAGAAATTTGGATGCTGGGAGCTAGTTTTGCTCTAGTTCCTTGTTTCATTTGTCTATATGTGGATATGATTCTGGGTAAGAAGGATTTTGATTATTTTTTCCAATAATTCTCAAAAATTACAATATGACAAAAGAGCAGCTATTTGTATTTGGACCCCTGCATCACAATCGCTGCACCATCAACAACAGCCCAATAATGTCTTGAAAATCACGAATGTTTTCCTTGAAAAAAAATCCAGGACCTTGTAAACATTCAATAAACACTCATGAAGTCATGCAAAAAGATGTCCTCTGAATTATCGATTCAAAATTGTGATAATTCCTAAAAGGAGAATCAGTGAGAAATATTTCTTGTGCCCCCATAATTTTTCTGCCAGTTAGATTATTTTAAAATTATTCCAAGAAATAAGAGGAATAAAATATAGGCCAAAATTTTATGTAAAATATGCATTCCACAGGAACTCTTTTATCTGTGGTCTTTTATATTTACAGAGTTTACTATTTAAAATGGCTAAAGACTTTCCGTTCTAATTGACATTGACAGGGTAGGGGAAAAATTCATTTTGCCTAAGTAAAGATTGATTTATATACCATAATATATAATTAAACATTCTTTTAAAATATATGTTTTAATGAAGTCTTAAATTAATTTTTTTGTTTTTTAAATAATCCCAATTACTCTATGAGAGAACACTGTCATTCTATTCTGATTTTCACATGTTTTAACTTTCAACCATCACTGCAGCACACTGTACATATGAATCAACACTTGGTTGCCATTGTTCAAGATTCCATTGTTCACCTCTTTTCTGTTTTTATCAATGCCTTCTCTCCTGCGGCTGATTTTCCAAACAGCCCATTTTCCATGCCCCCAAGGTCCAAATAATTATCCTGCAGAAGTGTTTGTGCCACTTCCAGCTAAGGTCCTTGCTTTGGAGTAGAAGAAAGAAGACAAGCGTGGCCAGTAAGAGGAAACAAATTCTGGCCATTTGTCATGGGACTGCATTGGCAGGATGACCAGGATTTTAGTGTTAAAACACTCCCCCCCTACGAGCCCTTTTGGAATCCAATGCAGAAGTTCAAATTCATTTTACATGGAAAGGTTATCCCTGGCCCTGATCTCGGATATACATGGTGTCTCGTGACCATATATAATGAAGACTCTTCACTGAGGGGGCAATCTTTTCTCATTCTATTCTAATTTTTTCCTCTGTCTTGATTCCATTGCTCTTATATCTCTAATAGGAAATTGTATGGTTTTCTTTGGATTCTCTTTATTTATTTTAATTCTTAAAGAGCTGTTGAAAACGTTTAATAATGATTGAAGAGAAGAATGCACACCTCTGTGAATATATGACGCACCAGGGAATGTACACATTTGATCAATAAGATAGTGGTTTAATATGTATTACTATATCAGACTTGTTTTAAAAGTCGTGGGGATGTCTGAAATTGTACACCTTAGTTGAGCCATGAATAATAGGCATTAGTCATATTTTAAAGATGCTTTTGCCAATTTTTAAATAAGGAATCACAATTCAACGATCTCCAGGAGGTGTGTACTGGAACACTGTTAGTTTTCATGCCCTTTTATTTTCTAAGGTTGAGATTTTGGCTCTCGGCCTCAGCTTTTGTATGTTCATGTATGATGGACATGCATCACTAAACATATATATTAAGTGAAAGGGGGTGCTGAGAAACAAATATGAACCTTTTGAATTACCTATTTCCCTAATCTCAACTTCCTTTAGTGTTGCTTCATTATCAAAGATTGTCATCTCCCAATCATATAATGGAGTACGGTGCCCTCTGCTGGATGGATTTGGTCCTTGACTTTGAGAACCCTTGATCTTAACCTGATGACCTGTAAACAGTGGAGTCACTCTTTCTCACCTTGTGGTCCATTCATGTCACTTTTTCCTTTCTGTGTGTTGGCATGGTCCTTCATAAGCCATAGGAGAATTTTGGAGGCTGTAAGTTATTTATCCAGTAGTTCAATGGTTTCCTTTTTGTATATGTCAATCTGTTTCTTTGGAAAAAAATTTTGAAAGTATTTCCAATATAATCTCAAAAATTACAATATGTCAAAAAACAGGTATTCCTATATGGACACCTGCATCACAATCTCTCTGCCATTGGGAAAAACACAATTGTGTCCAGAAAATCAGGAATATTTCCTTGAAACAAAACCCTGAGTGTTGTAAACATTCAGTACAGAATTGTGATGTCATGTAAAATGATGTCCTCTGGATTATTGATTTAAAATTCTGATTAATCAAAAAATGAGTCATCTGTGAGAAGCATTTCTTGTTCTCCCATTATTTTTTATAGAGTTGGAGTTGTTTAATATTATTCCAATAATTATTAGGAAGAAACTCTAGTCCAAAAGTTAAGGTAAAATATGCATGCCACAGGAAGTCTTGTATTTGAAGCCTTTTATTTTTCCAGAGTTTTCTATTTAAAGGGCTAAAATCTTTCCTTTCAAATTAACACTGACAGGGTATGGGGAAAAATGATTTCTGCCTGAGTAAGGATTTATTTTTATAGCAAAACAAATAATTAACCATTGTTTTAAACATGTATACTTTAACAAAATCTTAAAATTTCTTTTTTCAATTTTAAATTCTCCAAATTGCTCTATGAGAGAATATCGTCATTGTATGCTGACTTAGATTTAATTTTCACCTCCAATGGGACACATTCTTGTTTTTTTAAGGTATAATTATAACAGAATCTTTAAGTTAAAAAAAAAAAAAAACTTTTATGCTCTCCATCAGGATTCTCAAACTTCTATTCCCAGCATGACTCCACACATGTCGGATTCTGTCTGACAGATCATGAGAAAATATTATGGCATTTTTTCCACAAGCCACTGACTACACTTTACATTTGAAATGCACATTCATTCCCTGACTTCAACATAACCGGCTAGTTGGTTGTATAGGATGGGTCTACAGTGCAGTCTCTTGGGTTTTAATTTTTCCCACATAATCCTGAGTTTCTGAGTGGAGTTTTCTTTCTGTTCCAATTTTCATAAAGAAGCACACCACACGGCACAAGGAAATCACAGCTTGGGTTCTGTCCTCCATGATTTCGTTGTTCTCCACATTACTGTTTTTAGCAGTGCCTATCTCTTGCTGCTCTCTTTTTCAAAAGTGCATTCTCCATGGCCCCAAAGTCTGAATAATTAGCCTGCAAAAGAGTTTGGGCCACACATAAGTAATTCCATGTTTTGAAGGAGTAGAAGAAGACAAGTCTAGCCAGAAAAAGGGAAACAAATCCTGGCCACTTTTCTGGGACTGCATTGGGAAGATGACCAGGATTTTGGTGGGCCATGCTCCACCACTGCTAATCCTTTTGGAATACAATGCAGAAGTTTGATTTCATTTTAAACGGAAAGGTTATCCACTGCCCTGATCTGGAGTATATGTGGTGGTTGGTGACCATTGATAATGAATGCTTTTCATTGAGATGGCAATACTTTCTCATTATGTTCTCATTTCTTCCTCTGCCCTTCATTCTCTTGCTTTTAGGATCCCTATTTGGAAATAATATGGTTTTCAAAGAGATCTTGTTATGTGTGGTAATTTTTGACAAAGGACTTGTGAGCACTTTACAAAGAGGACATTTTTACTAAGAAAGATTGAATGCCTTTAAGTAAACTGCTCGATGATACAAATATTCATTTCACCGGACAAGATTAAAATGTCCACTATATCACAGGGAAAAAAATAATTAAAATTTGGTTATAATTTATTTCCCGTATATCAGACTGATTGTTTTCCTTTAAAAATGTCAGTGCATTCTTAAAATTTTATTAAGATTGATTATATTAAATCTAATCTTACCTAGAGTCCCTTTTAAAATCAACCTTCTCTTTGGAAGTAATATGCATTTCAATTAATAATTTTAAAATACAAATTTTCAACAGCTTTAAAAAATCCTTGCAATGTTCACGTTGTCCACATGATGCTCTATGGGTTGAATTATCAAAAAAAAAATTGAGAGATAAACAGAAAAAGTTGTTCAAGGATGGCATGTAAAGCACATATGCATGTCAGTGTCAACATATGCATGTCAGTGTCAACAAATGTATTAAGAGGTGAATAATCTTTTTTTATTTTCTGAATTCCCTTTATTTCCTATAATTCTTAAATAGCTGTTTAAAACATTTAATGATTGAAAAGAAGAATGCACATCTCTGTGATTATATGAAGGACCAGGGATGATTCACATTGGATAAGTATTATAGTGATTTTATATGATTTATTAAAAGAGACTTTTTAAAAAATTGTGGGGATGTCTTGGATTGTACACATAATTTGAGCCATGAATAACAGGCATTAGTCATGTTTTCAAGATGCTCTGGCCAATTTTTATTAAAGAAATCACAATTCAAGGTTCTGCTTCAGATATATGAGACTACTGTTGGGAGTTTTACCCCTCTATTTTCTAAGGTTGAGTTTGCTGCTCTCGGTGTCAGGTTTATGTATGTTCAGAAACGATTGATATGCATCACTACAAATATAAATTATGAGGAAGAGGGTGGGGAGGGACAAATATGAAGCTTGGAATTACCTATTTCTCTAAAGTGGTCTTTCTTTGTGTTTCTTCATTATCTGAGATTGTAAGCTGGCATGCATTGAATAGAGGGCGGTACCCTCAGCTTGATGCAATAGGTCCTTGAATTTTATAGACCTTTCCTCTTCCACATGATAACTTGTAAACATTTGAGGCACTCTTTCTCACCTTGTGGACCTTACAGGGCCCTTTTGCACTTCTGGGTGTTGGCAAGGTCCTTCATAAGTCATAGGAGACTTTTGCAGGCTCGGAGATAGTTGTACTGTAATTCCTTGGTTTCAATTCTTATGTGTAGATCTGTTTCTTTATAAGAATGATTTTGATTTTTCCTTATATTTCATTTATCAAAAATTAAAATATGTCAAATGACCAGGTATTTGTCTATAGACACCTGCGTCATAATCCCGGCTCCAAGGGCAACAGCCCAATGATGTCCAGAAAATCAGCAATGGATTCCTTGAAAAAAAAATGCACAGCCTGGTAAACATTCAGTAAAGAATCCAGAGGTCACATAAAAAGAGGTCCTCTGAATTATCATTTTAAAAATGTGGTTATTCAAATTGAAGGATCAGTGAGAAACATTACTTCTGCTACCATTATTTTTCTGCCATTTAGAGTAGTGTAACATTATTCCAACAACTATCAGGAAGAAAAACTAGTCAAAAATTAAGGTAAAATATGCATTCCACAAGAGTCTCTATCTGTAGCATTTTATTTTTCAGAGTTTCCTCTTTAAAAGGGCCAAAATCATTCATTTCCATTTAACATTGACAGGGTATGGGGAAAAATTCTTATTTCCTATGTACAGGTCGATATATATCCCAAAATATATAAATAACCATTCTTTAAAATGTTTGTTTTTACGAAGACTTAAAATTTATTTTTTTTAATTTTAAATACTCCAAATTAATCTATGAGAGAACACCGTCATTCTAATCAGACCTATATCTAGTTTTCAACTCCATTTTGACAAAATCATGTTTTCCATAATATATATTTCTAACAGAATCTATAAATTAAAAAAAAAAAAAAAAAACTTTTACACAGTCAGTCAGGATACTCAAAACTCTAACCCCAGTAAGACACCACATGTGTTGGAATCTTTCTGACAGATCATGAGAAAATATTATGGCATTTTTCCACTAGTCAATGACCATAATTTATGTTTAAAATTCACTTTCATAAACTTCTTCAACATATCTAACTAGTTGGTGGTATTGGCAGTGTCTTTATTGAAGATTCTTGTGATTTCATTTTTTCCACATTCCCCTGAGGTGGCTAGAGGAGTTTTCTTTCTTTCACAGTTTTCAAAGAAGCCCCATACTGCACTGCACAAAGAAATCCAAGTTTGGATTCTTTCCTCCAGGATTCCACTGTTCTTCTCTTTTCTGTTTTTAGCAGTGCCATCCCTCCTGCTGTTGTCTTCTCCAAACATCCCTTTCTCCCTGCCCACAAAGTCCAAATAATTAGGCTGAAAAAGTTTTGGTGACACACAACGCTATGGTCCCTGCCTTGGAAGAGCAGAAATAAGACAACACTGGCCAGTAACCAGGAAAAGAATCCTGCCAATTTTTCCTGGGACTGCATTGACAGGATGACCAAGAATTTGGTGTGCCACACTCCCCCCCTGTGAACCCTTTTGGAATCCATTCCTGAATTACCTCTTTATTTTACATGCAAAGATTTTCCATTGGCCTGATATAGTATATATGTGGTGTTTGGTGGCCTTTGATAATGAAGGCTCTTCACTGAGATGGCAAGGCTTTCTCATTCTATTGTAATTTCTTCCTCTGCCTTTGATTCCATTGCTATGAGTATCTCTAGTTGGAAATATTATGATTTTCCAAGGGATCATGTTACGTTTGGTAATTTAGGCAAAGGACGTGTGTGCACTTTTCAAAGGGGACGTTTTTCACTCAGAAGGAATGAATGCCTCAATGCAAACTGCAAAATGAAACAAAAATTTAATACACCCTTTGAGATTATAACTTCCACAATTTCATGGGGAATCAAATTATTAAAAATTATTAATCATTTATTTCCCTAAAATCATACTGATTATTTTCCTTTACATATGCCTGTGCCTCCATAAATCTTCATTAAGATTGATTATATTAAACATAATCATTCCTAAAATCCCTTTTCAAATCAAAATTCTCTTTCAATCTAATATAGGTTTGCATTCATAATTTTAAAATAAAGTTTTTTCAATAGCTTTAAAAAAGCCATGCATTTTTCACTTTTTCCACATGATGCACAATAGGATGAATTAGGAGATAACTGAGAGAGAAACGGAAAAAGTTGTTCAAGGATGCTACGAAATGCACTTTTGCATGGCAGTGTCAACAAATGGATTGAGAGCTTAATAATATTTTATTTACTGTTCTGGATTCTCTTAGATTATTTTAATTCTTAAAGAGCTGTTGATATCGTTTATTAAAGATTGAAGAGAAGAATGCGCACCACTGTGATTATATGAAGGACCAGGGAATGTGCACATTGGTTAAGAAAGAGAGAGGTTTAATATGTATTAATAAAACAGATTTGATTTTAATAATCGTGGCTATGTCTGGAAATGTACACCCTGTTCAGTCATGGTTACTAGTCATTAGTCATGTTTTAAAGATAATCTCGACAATTTTTTAAAAGGGAATCACAATTCAAGGTTCCGCTGGAGATGTGTGTATGTCACGTCTGTTAGGTGTTAAGCCCCTTTCTTTTCTTATGATGAGATTTCTTCTCTCAGCGTCAGGTTTCTATATGTTTATGTATGATTGAAATGAATCACTAAAAATATATATTAAGAGAAAACAGGGGGAGAGAGACAAATATGAAGCTTTTGAATTACTTAATTCTCTAAAGTGTGCATCCTTTATTGTTTCTTCAGTATGGAGGCTGTAATCTGGAGTGCCTAGAGTGTACATTTTATTCTTGACGGGTGAAATAAGTATTTGTTTAATCATGCAGTTTACTTTGAGGCATTCATTCTTTCTAAGCAAAAAATTTCTTCTTTGTAAAGTTCTCACACGTCCTTTGCCTAAATTACCACACATAACACTTCCTCTTGGAAAACCATATTATTTCCAAATAGAGATCCTAAGTGCCATGGAATCAAGGGCCGAGGAAGGAATTAGAACATTGATTTTTATGAACCATTCCTCTGCTACATGATATCTTGTATACAGTTGAGTCATTCTTTCTCACCTTGGGGAATTTACAGGTCCCTTTTGCATTTCTGGGCTTTGGCAATGTCCTCCTTAAGCCAGAAGAGAAATTTGGATGCTGGGAGCTAGTTTTACTCTAGTTCCTTGGTTACATTTGTGTATATGTGGATATGTTTCTTGGTAAGAATGATTTTGTTTTTTTTCCCAATTATTCTCAAAAATTGCAATATGACGAAAGAGCAGCTATTTGTATATGGACACCTGCATCACAATCTCTGCACCATCAGCAACAAGCCAATAATGTCTTGAAAATCAGGAATGTTTTCCTTGAAAAAAAATCCTGGACCTTATAAACATTCAATAAACACTCATGAAGTCATGTAAAAAGAGGTCCTTTGAATTATTGATTCAAAATTGTGATTATTCCAAAAAGGAGAATCAGTGAGAAACATTTCTTGTGCTCCCATTATTTTTCTGCCAGGTAGTATACTTTAAAATTATTCCAATAAATAATAGGAAGAATATGTAGTCCAAAATTTTTAGTAAAATATACATTCCACAGTAACTCTTCTTTCTGTGGTCTTTTATTTTTACAAAGTTGACTATTTAAAAGGGCTAAAGACATTCCTTTCCAATTAAGATTTACAGGGTAGGGGGAAAAATTCATCTTGCCTAAGTAAAGATAGATTTATATACCATAACATATAATTAACCATTCTTTTAAAATGTATATTTTAATGCAGTCTTAAATTTATTTTTTTTTCATTTTAAATGCTTCCAATTATTCTATGAGAGAACACTGTCATTCTATTCTGACTTATTGCTTATTTTCACGTCCAATTGGTCTCATTCTTGTTTTACTTAATATATATTTATAATAGAATCTATAAATTAAAATTAACAAACACTTATGGAGTCGGTCAGAATTGTCAAACCTCTATTCCCAGCATTAGTCCACAAGTATTTTAAACTTTCTGAAAGATCATGAGTAAATATTTTTGCATTTTTATCCACCAACCACTGACTATATTTTATGTTTAAAATACCATTTTCATACACTTACTTCAATATATCTGGATAGATATTTTTATTGGAAGTGTCTTTATTGAAGGTGTTTGAGTTTTAATATTTCCACATACTACTGTGTTGCCTATTGGAAGTTTATTCTATTTTAATTTTCAACAACACTACAGCACACTATACAGATGAATCAGGACTTGTTGGCCATTGTTCAGGATTCCATTGGTCAGCACTTTTCTGTTTTAGCAATGCCTTCTCTCATGCTGCTGTCTTTTCCAAACAGCCCATTCTTCCTTGACCCCAAAGTCCAAATAATTATCCTGCAGAAGTGTTTGTGCCACATCCAGCTAAGTTCCCTGCTTTGGAGAGGCAGAAAGAAGACAAGCATGGCCAGTAACAGGAAACAAATCCTGGCCATTTGTCATGGGACTGCATTGGCAGGATGACCAGGATTTTAGTGTTAAAACACTACACACCTGTGAGCCCTTTTGGTATCCAATGCAGAAGTTCGATTTCATTTTACATGGAAAGGTTATCCATGGCCCTGATCTTGGATATCCATAGTATCTGGTGATCTTTTATAATGAAGACTTTTCCCTTAGGGGGCAATACTTTCTCATTCTATCCTAATTTTTCCTCTGCCTTGATTCCATTGCTCTTACATCTCTAATACGAAATTATATGGTTTTCCAAGTGATAGTGTTATGTGTGGTAATTTAGCCAAAGTATAGGTCAGCACTTTACAAAGAGGACATATTTTTACTAAGAAATAATGAATCCCTCAAAGTAAACTGCATGATAAAACAAAAATTTATTTCACCCATGGAGATTAAAAGCTCCACTATTTCCAAGGGAATAGAATAATTAAAATCTTGTTATTATTTATTTCCCCTAAATATGACTGATTGTTTTCCTTGACACATGTCTGTGCCTTCTTAAAACTTTATTATGATTGATCATATTAAATTTAATCTTACCTAAAATCTCTTTTCAAATCAACATTCTCTTTCAATCTAATGTACGTTTCAGTCCATAATTTAAAGTCCTTTCAAAAGCTTTAACACAGCCATGCATTGTTCACTTTGCACACATCATGCACTATGGGATGTGTTATCAAAAATAATGAGAGATAAATGGAAAAATTTGTTCAAGGATGGTGAGAAAAGCACCTTTTCATGGCAGTGTCAACAAATGGATTGAGAGGTGAATAATATTTTATTTATTTTTCTGGATTCTCTTTATTTATTTTAATTCTTAAAGAGCTGTTGAAAACGTTTAATAATGATTGAAGAGAAGAATGCACACCTCTGTGAATATATGACGCACCAGGTAATGTACACATTTGATCAATAAGATAGTGGTTTAATATGTATTACTATATCAGACTTGTTTTAAATGTCGTGGGGATGTCTGAAATTGTACACCCTAGTTGAGCCATGAATAATAGGCATTAGTCATATTTTAAAGATGCTTTTGCCAATTTTTAAAAAAGGAATCACAATTCAACGGTCTTCTGGAGATGTGTGTGCTGAAACACTGTTAGTTTTCATGCCACTTAATTTTCTAAGATTGAGATATAGGCTCTCGGCCTCAGCTTTTGTATGTTCATGTATGATTGACCTGCATCACTAAATATATATATTAAGTGAAAGGGGGTGCTGAGAAACAAATATGAGCCTTTTGAATTACCTATTTCCCTAAAGTCAGCTTCCTTTAGTGTTGCTTCATTATCAAAGATTGTCATCTCCCAAGCATATAATGGAGTACGGTGCCCTCTGCTGGATGGATTTGGTCCTTGACTTTGAGAACCCTTGGTCTTACCCTGATAACTTGTAAACAGTTGAATCACTCTTTCTCACCTTGAGGTCCATTCACGTCACTTTTTCCTTTCTGTGTGTTGGCATGGTCCTTCATAAGCCATAGGAGAATTTCGGAGGCTTTAAGTTATTTGTCCCGTAGTTTGATGGTTTCCTTTTTGTATATGTCGATCTTTTTCATTGGAAAAACATTTTTGAAAGTATTTCCAATATAATCTCAAAAATTACAATAAGTCAAAAAGCAGGTATTCCTATATGGACACCTGCATCACAATCTCTCTGCCATCGGGAACAGCCCAATTGTGTACAGAAAATCAGGAATATTTCCTTGAAACAAAACCCTGAGTGATGTAAACATTCAGTACAGGATTGTGAAGTCATGTAAAAAGATGTCCTCTGGATTATTGATTTAAAATTCTGATTATTCAAAAAATTAGTCATCTGTGAGAAGCATTTCTTGTCCTCCCATTATTTTTTCTCAAGGTAGAGTTGTTTAATATTATTTAAATTATTAATAGGAAGAAACTCTAGTCCAAAAGTTAAGGTAAAATATGCATTTCACAGGAGCTCTTCTATTTGAAGCCGTTTATTTTTACAGAGTTTTCTATTTAACGGGCTAAAATCTTTCCTTTCAAATTAACACTGAAAGGGTATGGGGAAAAATTCTTTCTGCATAAGTCAGGATTTATTTTTATAGCAAAACAAATAATTAACCATTATTTTAAACATGTATACTTTAACAAAGTCTTAAAATTTCTTTTTTCAATTTTAAATTCTCCAAATTGCTCTATGAGAGAATATAGTCATTGTAAGCTGTCTTAGATTTAATTTTCACCTCCAATGGGACACATTCTTGTTTTTTAAGGTATAATTATAACAGAATCTTTAAGTTAAAAAAAAAATAACTTTTATGCTGTCTGTCAGGATTCTCAAACCTCTATTCCCAGCATGACTCCACACATGTCGGATTCTTTCTGACAGATCATGAGAAAATATTGTGGCATTTTTTCCACAAGCCACTGACTACACTTTACATTTGAAATGCACATTCATACCCTGACTTCAACATAACTGGCTAGTTGGTTGTATAGGATGGGTCTACAGTGCAGTCTCTTGGGTTTTAATTTTTCCCACATAATCCTGAGTTTCTGAGTGGAGTTTTCTTTCTGTTCCAATTTTCATAAATAAGCACACCACGCGGCACAAGGAAATCAGACCTTGGGTTCTGTCCTCCATGATTCTGTAGTTCTCCTAATTACTGTTTTTAGTAGTGCCTATCTCTTGCTGCTCTCTTTTTCAAAAGTGCATTCTCCATGCCCCCAAAGTCTGAATAATTACTCTGCAAAAGAGTTTGGGCCACACTCACATAAGTTTCCTGTTTTGAAGGAGCAGAAAGAAGACAAGACTGGCCAATAAAAGGGAAACAAATCCTGGCCACTTTTCTTGGACTGCATTGGGACGATGACCAGAATTTTGGTGGGCCACGCTCCACCACTGCCATTCCTTTCAGAATCCAATGCAGAAGTTCGATTTCATTTTACACAGAAAGGTTATCCACTGCCCTGATCTGGGGTATATGTGGTGTTTGGTGACCATTGATACTGAAGGCTTTTCATTGAGATGGCAATACTTTCTCATTATGTTCTCATTTCTTCCTCTGCCCTTGATTCTCTTGCTTTTAGGATCCCTATTTGGAATAATATGGTTTTCAAAGAAATCTTTTTATGTGTGGTAATTTTTGAAAAAGGATGTGAGAGCACTTTTCAAAGAGGACATTTTTTACTTAGAAAGATTGAATGCCTTAAAGTAAACTGCACGATGAAACAAATATTTAGTTCACCGGTCAAGATTAAAATGTCCACTATATCATGGGGAAAAAATAATTAAAATTTTGTTATAATTTATTTCCCATAAATCAGACTGATTATTTCCCTTTAAATGTGTCAGTGCATTCTTAAAATTTTATTAATATTGATTATATTAAATCTAATCTTACCTAGAGTCCCTTTTAAAGTCAACCTTCTCTTTGGAAGTAATATGCATTTCAATTCATAATTTTAAAATAAAAATTTTCAACAGCTTTAAAAAATCCATGCAATGTTCACATTGTCCACATGATGCACTATGGGTTGAATTATCAAAAAAAATTGAGAGATAAACAGAAAAAATTATTCAAGGACTGCAAGAAAAGCACATATACATGTTAGTGTCATCAAATGTATTATGAGGTGTATAATCTGTTATTTTATTTTCTGAATTCCCTTTATTTCCTATAATTCTTAAAGAGCTGTTTAAAACATTTAATAATGATTGAAAAGAAGAATGCACACCTCTGTGATTATACGAAATACCAGGGATGGTACACACTGGATAAGTATTATAGTGATTTAATATGATTTAATAAAAGAGGCTTTTTAAAAAAAATTGTGGGGATGTCTGGGATTGTACACATAATTTGAGCCATGGATAATAGGCATTAATCATGTTTTAAAGATGTTTTGGCCAATTTTTAAAAAAGAAATCACAATTCAAGGTTCTGCTGGAGATATGTGTATTAGACTACTGTTCGGTGTTTTGCCCCTATATTTTCTAAGGTTGAGATTGCTGCTTTCGGTGTCAGGTTTATGTATGTTCAGAAATGATTGATATGGGAAGCAGCTGTGGTTCAATCAGAAGGGCTCCCTTTTACCATGTGGGAGGCCCCAGGTTAGGTTCCCGGGCCTCCTAGTGAAGGCAAGCCCACCCTCCAGGCATGGTTAGGTGACTCAGCGAGCACAAGCAGCAAGGGGTGGATAAATGAATAAATAAATAAAATCTTTAAAAAAAAAAAGAAATGATTGATATGCATCACTAAAAATATATATTATGATAAAGAGGGTAGGAAGGAACAAATATGAAGCTTGAAATTATGTATTTATCTAAAGTGGTCTTCCTTTGTGTTTCTTCATTATCAGAAGTTGTATTCTGGCCTGCATTGATTGGAGGGCGGTTCCCTGTGGTATTCGCAGTGTCTGTATTGAAGATTCTTGTGATTTCATTTTTTCCACATTCTCCTGAGGTGGTTAGATGGGTTTTCTTTCTTTCACAATTTTCAAAGAAGCCCCATGCCACACTGCACAAGAAAATCTGTGTTTGCATTATTTCCTCCAGGATTCCATTGTTCTCCTCTTTTCTGTTTTTAGTAGTGCCACTTCTCCTGCTGCTGTCTTCTCCAAATATCCCTTTCTCCCTGCCCACAAGGTCCATAATTAGACTGAAAAAGTGTTGGTGATACACAACGCTATGATCCCTGCTTTGGAAGAGCAGAAAGTAGCCAAGACTGGCCAGTAACCGGGAATTGAATCCTGTCCATTTTTCCTGGGGACTGCATTGGCAGGATGACCAGGAATTTGGTGTGCCACACTCCCACCTCTGAGAACACTTTTGGAATCTATTGCTGAAGTACGATTTTATTTTACATGCAAAGGTTTCCCATTGCCCTTATGTAGTATTTATGTGGTGTTTGGTGTCCTTTGATAATGAAGGCTCTTCATTGAGATGGCAATACTATCTCATGCTATTCTAATTCCTTCCTCTGCCTTTGATTCCATTGCTCTGAGTATCTCTAGTTGGAAATAATATGGTTTTCCAAGAGATCCTGTTATGTTTGTTAATTTAGGCTAAGGACGTGTGATCAATTTACAAAGGGGAAGTTTTTTACTCAGAAAGAATGAATGCCTCAATGCAAACTGCACGATGAAACAAAAATTTATTTCACCCCTTGAGATTATAATTTCCACAATTTCATGGGAATAAAATAATTAAATACTTTTAATGATTTATTTCCCTAAAATCAGACTGATTATTTTCCTTTACCTGTGCATGGTCCTCCTTAAATCTTTATTAAGATTGATTATAATAAATCTAATTTTACCTAAAATCCCTTTTCAAATCAACATTCTCTTTCAATCTAATATACATTCCTAATCATAATTTTAAAATAAAGTCTTTTCAATAGCTTTTAAAAATCCATGCATTTTTAATTTTGTCCACATAATGCACTATGGGATGAGTTATTAAGATAACTGAGAGAGAAAGGGAAAAATTTGTTCAGGATGCTGAGAAAAGCACCTTTGCATGGCACTGTCAACAAATGGATTGAGAGTTGAATAATAATTTATTTACTGTTCAGGATTCTGTTTATTTATTATAATTCTTAAAGAGCTGTTGAAAATGTTTAGTAATGATTGAAGAGAAGAATGCGCACCACCTTGATTATATGAATGAATAAGGAATGTACAGATTGGATAAGAAAGATAGTGGTTTAATATGTATTAATAAAACAGATTTGTTTTAATAATCATAGGTATGTCTGGAACTATACACATTGTTAAGCCATGGATACTAGGCATTAGTCATGTTTTAAAGATGTTCTTTTCAATTTGTTAAAACGGAATCACAATTCATGTTTCCACTGGAGATGTGTGTATGGGACGACGCTTAGGTGTTCTGCCCCTTTATTTTTTTATGATGAGTTTTCTACTCTCGGCGTCAGGTTTATATATGTTCAAGTATGATTGACATACATCACTAAAAATATATATTAAGGGAAAGCAGGGAGAGAGAGACAAATATGAAGCTTTGGAATTGCCTATTTCTCTAAAGTGGACTTCCTTTTGTGTTTCTTCAGTATGGAGGCGGTTATCTCTGCTTGTATAGAGTGGACATTTTATTCTTGAACGGTGAAATAAATATTTGTTTAATCGAGCAGTTTACTTTGAGGCATTCATTCTTTCTAAGTAAAAATGTCCACTTTGTAAGTGCTCACACGTCCTTTGCCTAAATTACCACACATAACAAGATCTCTTGGAAAACCATATTATTTCCAAATAGAGATTCTAATAGAAATGGAATCAAGGGCGGAGGAAGGAATTAGAACATTGATTTTTATGAACCATTCCTCTTCTACATGATATCTTGTAAACAGTTGAGTCACTCTTTCTCACCTTGAGGACCTTACCGGTCCCTTTTGCATTTCTGGGTGTTGGCAATGTCCTTCATAAGGGAGAAGAGAAATTTGGATGCTGGGAGCTAGTTTTATTCTAGTTTCTTGGTTTCATTTGTGTATATGTGGATATGTTTCTGGTAAGAATGATTTTGATTTTTTTCTCAATAAATCTCAAAACTTACAATATGACAAAAGAGAAGCTATTTGTATATGGACACCTGCATCACAATCTCTGCACCATCTGCAACAGCCCAATAATGTCTTGAAAATCATGAATGGTTTCCTTGAAAAAAAATCCAGAACCTTGTAAACATTCAATAAACACTCATGATGTCATGTAAAAAGAGGTCCTCTAAATTAACATTTCAAAATAGTGATTATTCCAAAAAGGAGAATCATTGATAAACATTTCTTGTGCTCCCATTATTTTTCTGCCAGTGAGAGAAGTTTAAAATTATTCCATTAAATAATAGGAAGAAAATGTAGCCCAAAATTTTATGTAAAATATGCATTCCACAGGATCACTTCTATCTGTGTTCTTTTACTTTTACAGAGTTTACACTTTACAAGGGCTAAAGACTTTCCTTTCCAATTGACATTGACAAGGTAGGGGAAAAATTCATTTTGCTTGAAAAAATATTAATTTATATACCATAATATGTAATTAACCATTCTTTTAAAATGTATGTTTTAATAACATCTTAAATTCATTTTTTAAAATTTTAAATATGCCCAATTACTCTATAGAGATCAACATCATTCTATTCTGACTTATTGCTAATTTTCACGTCCAATTGTTTACATTCCTGTTTTCCTTAATTTATATTTATAATAGAATCTATGAATTAAAAAAAAAAAAACAAACATTTATGCAGTCGGTCAGAATTGTCAAACCTCTATTCCCAGCATGATTCCACATGTGTTTTAAACTTTCTGAAAGATCATGAGTAAATATTTTTTTTTATTTTTTCACCAGCCACTGACTATATTTTATGTTTAAAATACACTTTCATACCCTGACTTCAACATATCAGGATAGATGTTTTTATGGGGAGTGTCTTTATTGAAGACGCTTAAGTTTTAATTATTCCAAATACCCCTGTGTTGCCTATTGGAGGTTTCTTTTTATTTTAATTTTCAACCAGCACTCCAGCACACTGTATAGATGAATCAGCACTTGATTGTCATTGTTCAGGATTCCATTGTTCACCTCTTTTCTGATTTTAGCAATGCCTTCTCTCCTGCTGTATTCTTTTCCAAACAGACCATTCTTCCATGCCCCCAAGGTCCAAATTATTATCCTGCAGAAGTATTTGTGCCACATCCAGCTAAGGTGCCTGCTTTGGAGGAGTAGAAAGAAGACAAACCTGTCCAGTAACATGGAAACAAATCCTGGCCACTTGTCAAGGGACTGCATTGGCAGGATGACCAGAATTTTAGTGTTAAAACACACCACCCCTGCGAGCACATTAGGAATCCAATGCAGAAGTTTGATTTCATTTTACATGGAATTTTTATCCATTGCCCTGATCTGGGATGTACGTGGTGTCTGGTGACCTTTTATAATGAAGACTCTTCACTGAGGTGGCAATACTTTCTCATTCTATTCTAATTTTTTCCTCTCCTCTTGATTCCATTGCTCTTAGACCTCTAGTAGGAAATTATATGGCTTTCCAAGTTATCTTGTTATGTGTGGTAATTTAGACAAAATATAAGTGAGCACTACATAGAGGACATTTTTTACCAGGAGAGAATGAATCCCTCAATGTTAATTGCATGATAAAACAAAAATTTATTTCATCCATGGAGATTATAAAGTCCACTATTTCCCGAGGAATAAAATAATTAAAATCTTGTTATTATTTAGTTCCTCTTAATATGACTGATTATTTTCCTTTCCATGTGTCTGTGCCTTCTTAAATCTTTATTATGACTGATTACATTAAATCTAATCTTAGCTAATATCCCTTTTCAAATCAACATTCTCTTTCAATCTAATATACTTTTCAGTCCATAATTTAAAGTCCTTTCAAAAGCTTTAACACAGCCATGCATTGTTCACTTTGCCCACATCAAGCACTCTGGCAAGAGTTATCAAAAAAACTGAGAGATAAATGGAAAAATTTATTCAAGGATGGGGAGAAAAGCAGCTTTGCATGGCAGTGTCAACAAATGGATGTAGAGGTGAATAATATTTATTTATTTATTTATTTATTTATTTATTTTACCGGGAGGTACCGGGGATCGAACCCGGGTCTCTCCAAATGGGAGATGGATGCCCAACCACTTGAGCCACATCCGACCCTCTGAATAATATTTTATTTATGCTTCTGGATTCTCTTTATTTATTTTAATACTTAAAGAGCTGTTGAAAACATTTATTAATGATTGAAGAGAAGAATGTACACGTCTGTGAATATATGAATCACAAGGGACTGTGCGCATTTGATGAGTAAGATAGTGGTTTAATATATATTAATAAAACAGACTTGTTTTATAAGTCGTGGGGATGTCTGAAATTGTACACCTGAGTTGAGCCATGAATAATAGGCATTAGTTATATTTTAAAGATGCTTTGGCCAATTTTTAGATAAGGAATCATATTTCAATGATCTCTTGGAGATGCGTGTACTGGACCACTGTTAGTTTTCATGCCCCTTAATTTTCTAAGGTTGAGAATTTGGCTCACCTTCAGCATTTGTACGTTCATGAATGATTGATATGCATCACTAAAATATATATTAAGTGAAAGAGGGTGCGGAGAAACAAATATGAAGCTTTTGAATTACCTATTTCCCTAAAGTCAGCTTCCTTTAGTGTTGCTTCATTATCAAAGATTGTAATCTCCCAAGCATAGAAGGGAGTATGGTGCCCTCTGCTGGATGAATTTGGTCTTTGACTTTCAGAACCTTTCGTCTTACCCTGATAACTTGTAAACAGTTGAGTCACTCTTTCTCACCTTGTGGACCATACACGTCACTTTTTCCTTTCTTTGTGTTGGCGTGGTCCTTCATAAGCCATAGGAGAATTTTGGAGGCTCTAAGTTATTTGTACAGTAGTTCAATGGTTTCATATTTGTATATGTCCATCTTTTTCTTTGCAAACATTTTTTTGAAAATGTTTCCAATACATTCCCAAAAATTACAATATTTCAAAAAGCAGGTATTCCTATATGGACACCTGCATCACAATCTCTCTGCCAATGGGAACAGCACAATTGTTTCCAGAAAATCAGGAATATTTCCTTGAAAGAAAACCCCGAGTGATGTAAACATTCAGTACAGATTTGGAAGTCATGAAAAATGACGTCCTCTGTATTACTGATCTAAAATTGTGATTATTCAAAAAAGGAGTCATCAGTGAGAAGCATTTCTTGTCCTCCCATTATTTTCCTCGACTTAGAGTTGTTTCATATGAATCCAATAATTATTAGGAAGCAACTCTGGCCCAAAAGTTAAGGTAAAATATGCATGCCATAGGAACTCTTTTATTTTTCCAGAGTTTTATATTTAACAGGCTAAAATCTTTCTTTTCAAATGAACACTGACAGGGTATGGGGAAAATTCTTTCTGCCTGAGTCAGGATTTATTTTTGTAGCAAAAGAAATAATTAACCATTTTTTTAAACATGTATACTTTAACAAACTCTTAAAATTTCTTTATTCAATTTTAAAATTTCCAAATTGCTCTATGATAGAATATCGTCATTGTGAGCTGATGTAGAGTTAATTTTCACCTCCAATAGGACACATACTTGTCTTTTTAAGGTATAATTATAACAGAATCTATAAGTTAAAAAAAAAATTTTATGCTGTCAGTCAGGATTCTCAAAGCTCTATTCTCAGCATGACTCCACACATGTCAGAATCTTTCTGACAGATCATGAGAAAATATTATGGCATTTTTCCACCAGCCACTGACTACACTTTACATTTGAAATACACATTCATACCCTGACTTCAACATAACTTGCTAGTTGGTTGTATAGGCTGTGTCTGCAGTGCAGTCTCTTGGGTTTTAATTTTTCCCACACAATCCTGAGTTGGTGAGTGGAGTTTTCTTTCTGTTCAAATTTTCCAAAAGCAGCACACCACACAGCACAAGGATATAACAGCTTGGATTCTGTCCTCCATAATTCCTTTGATCTCCTCTTTACTGTTTTTAGGAGTTCCTTATCACTTACAGCTCTCTTTTCCAATCAATGCATTCTCCATGACCCCAATTCTGTATAATTAGTCTGCAAAAGATTTTGGGCCATACCCAACTAAGTTCTCTGCTTTGAAGGAGCAGAAAGAAGACAAGACTGCCCAGTAAAAGGAAATGAATTCTGGCCATTTTTCTGGGACTGCATTAGCAAGATAACCTGGATTTTGGTGTGCCATGCTCCACCCCTGCTAGCACTTTTGGAACCCAATGCAGAAGTTCGATTTCATTTTACACGGAAAGTTATCCATTGACCTGATCTGCGGTATATGTGGTGTTTGGTGACCTTTGATAATAAAGGCTCTTCATTGAGATGGCAATACTTTCTCATTATGTTTTAATTTCTTCCTCTGCCCTTGATTCAATTACACTTAGGATCCCTATTTGGAAATAATATGGTTTTCAAAGAGATCTTGCTATGTGTGGTAATTTAGGCAAAGGATGTGTGAGCAATTTACAAAGAGGTCATTTTATACTTTGAAAGATTGAATGCCTCAAAGTAAACTGAACGATTAAACAAATATTTATTTCACTGGTCAAGACTAAAATGTCCACTATATCACAGGGAATAAAATAATTAAAATTTTGTTATAATTTATTTCCCAAAAATGAGACTGATTATTTTCATTTACATGTGTCAGTGCATTCTTAAAATTTTATTATGATTGATTATATTAAATCTAATCTTACCTAGATTCCCTTTTCAAATCAACATCCTCTTTGGAACAAATATGCGTTTCAGTTCATAATTTTAAAATAAAAATTTACAACAGCTTTAAAAAAATCCATGCAAAGTTCACTTCATCCACATGATGCACTATGGGTTAAATTATCAACAAAACTGAGAGATAAACAGAAAAATTTGTTCAAGGATGGCAACCAAAGCACATATGCATGTCCGTGTCAACTAATGGATGAAAAGGTGAATAATATGTTTTTTATTTTCTGTATTGTCCTTATTTCCTATAATTCTTATAGCGCTATTGAAAACATTTAATAATGATTGAAGAGAAGAATGCACACCTCTGTGATTATATGAAGGACCAGGGATGGTACACATTGGATAAGTATTATAGTGGTTTAATTTGATTTAATAAAAGAGCCTTTTTCTTTTATTATGGGGATGTCTGGAATTGTACACATAATTGAGCCATGGATAATAGGCATTAGTCATGTTTTAAAGTTGCTCTGGCCAATTTTAAAAAAGGAAATCACAATTCATGGTTCTGCTGGAGATATATCTGTGAGACTATTGTTAGGTGTTTGCCCCTATATTTTCTAAGGTTGAGAATTCTGCTCTGGGTGTCAGGTTTATATATGTTCAGAAATGAATGATATGCATCGCTAAAAATGTATATTATGAGAAAGAGTGTGGGGAGGGACAAATATGAAGCTTGGAATTACCTATTTCTCTAAAGTGTTCTTCCTTTGTGTTTCGTCATTTTCTGAGGTTGTAATCTGGCATGCATAGAATGGAGGGCGGTACCCTCTGCTTGATGTAATAGGTTCTTGAATTTTATGAATCATTCCTCTTCACATGATAACTTGTAAACAGTTGAGGCACTCTTTCTCACCTTGTGGACCTTACACGTCCCTTTTGCACTTCTGGGTGTTGGCAAGTTCCTTCGTAATCCATAGGAGACATTTGGCGTTTGGGAGATACTTGTACTCTAGTTCATTGGTTTCAATTCTTATGTGTAGATCTGTTTCTATGTAAGAATAATTTTGATTTTTTCTTCCAATACATTTATCAAAAATTAAAAATATATCAAAAGACCAAGTATTTGTCTATAGACACCTGCATCACAATCTCTGCTCAAAGGGAAACAGCCCAATGATGTCCAGAAAATCAGAAATGGGTTCCTTGAAAAAAAATGCAAAGCCTGCTAAACATTCTGTAACGAATCCTGAGGTCATGTAAAAAGAGTTCCTCTGAATTATCGATTAAAAATTATGGTTATTCAAAATGAAGAATCAGTGAGAACCATTTCTTGTGCTCCCATTATTTTTCTGCCATTTAGAGTAGTGTAATATTATTCCAATAACTATTAGGAAGAAAATCTAGTCAAAAAATTAAGGTAAAATATGCATTCCACAAGAGCTCTCTATTTGTAGTATTTTATTTTACAGAGTTTACTCTTTAAAAGGGCTAAAGTCTTTCCTTTCCAATTAACATTGAAGGGTTTGGGGAAAAATCCTTATTTCCTATGTACAGGTCATTTTATATAGCAAAATATATAAATAAACATTCTTAAAATGTTTGTTTTAACGAAGACATAAAATTTAGTTTTTTTTTAATTTTAAATATTCCAAATTAGTCTATGAGAGATCACCATCATTGTAGTCAGACTTATATCTAGTTTTCACCTCCAATTGGACACAATCTTGTTTTCCTTAATATATATATATACAGAATCTATAAATTAAAAAAAAAAAAAACAACTTTTACAAAGTCAGTCAGGGTACTCAAATCTCTATGCCCCGGTACGACACCACATGTGTTGGAATCTTTCTGACAGATCATGAGAAAATATTATGGCATTTTGCCACTAGTCACTGACCATACTTAATGTTTAAAATTCACTTTCATACACTTCTTCAACATATCTGGTTAGTTGGTGGTATTGGCTGTGTCTCTATTGAAGATTGTTGTGATTTCATTTTTACCACATTCTCCTGAGGTGGCTAGAGAAGTTTTCTTTCTTTCACAATTTTCAAAGAAGTCCCATAACACACTGCACTAGGAAATCTGAGTTTGGATTCTTTCCTCCAGTATTCCATTGTTCTCCTCTTTACTGTTTTTAGCAGTGCCATCTCTCGTGCTGCTG
>JAKSZT010013654.1:69132-92641 GCA_026826555.1 Tolypeutes matacus | reverse complement strand
AATCTTTTTTATGACTGATCATATTAAATTTAATCTTACCTAAAATCTCTTTTCAAATCAACATGCTCTTTTAATCGAATATACATTTCAGTCCATAATTTAAAGTCTTTTCACAAGCTTTAACACAGCCATGCACTGCTCACTTTGCCCACATCATGCAATATGGGATGAGTTATCAAAAAAACTGGGAGATAAATGGAAAAATTTGTTCAAGGATGGTGAGAAAAGCACCTTTGCATGGCAGTGTCAACAAATGGATTGAGAGGTGAATAATATTTTATTTATGCTTCCGGATTCTCTTTATTTATTTTAATTCTTAAAGAGCTGTTGAAAACGTTTAATAATGATTGAAGAGAAGAATACACACCTCTGTGAATACATGACGCACCAGGAAATGTACGCATTTGATAAGTAAGATAGTGGTTTATTATGTATTAATAAAACAGACTTGTATTAAAAGTCTTGTGGATGTCTGAAATTGTACAACAGAGTTGAGCCATGAGTAATAGGCATTAGTCATATTTTAAAGATGCTTTGGCCAATTTTTAAAAAAGGAATCACAATTAAACGATCTCCTGGAGATGTGTATACTGGACCAATGTTAGTTTTCATGTCCCTTAATTTTCGAAGGATGAGATTTTGGCTCTCGGCTTCACCTGTTGTATGTTCATGTATGATTGATATGCATCACTAAAAATATATATTAAGTGAAAGAGGGTGTGGAGAAACAAATATGAAGCTTTTGAATTACCTATTTCCCTAAAGTCAGCTTCCTTTAGTGTTGCTTCATTTTCAAAGATTGTAATCTCCCAAGCATAGAAGGGAGTACGGTGCCCTCTGCTGGATGAATTTGGTCCTTGACTTTCAGAACATTTCATCTTACCCTGATAACTTGTAAACAATTGAGTCACTCATTCTCACCTTGAGGACGATACACATCACATTTTCCTTTCTTTGTGTTGGCATGGTCCTTCATAAGCCATAGGAGAATTTTGGAGGCTGTAAGTTATTTGTACAGTAGTTAAATGGTTTCATTTTTGTATATGTCGATCTGTTTCTTTTCAAAAATTTTTTTGTAAATATTTCCAATACATTCTCAAAAATTACATGTCAAAAAGCAGGTATTCATACATGGACACCTGTATCTTAATCTCTCTGCCATCAGGAACAGCCCAATTGTGTCCAGAAAATCAGGAATGTTTCCTTGAAAGAAAACCCTGAGTGATGTAAACATTCACTGCAGAATCATGAAATCATGTAAAATGATGTCCTCTGGATTATTGATTTAAGATTCTGATTATTCAAAAAAGGAGTCATCTGTGAGAAGCATTTCTTGTCCTCCCATTATTTTTTCTCGAGTTAGAGTTGTTTATTATTTTTCCAATAATTAGTAGGAAGAAACTCTGGTACAAAAGTTAAGGTAAAATATGCATGCCACAGGAACTCTTGTATTTGAAGCCTTTTATTTTTCCAGAGTTTTCTATTTAACGGGCTAAAATCTTTCCTTTCAAATTAATACTGTCAGAGTATGGGGAAAAATTCGTTCTTCCTAAGTCAGGATTTATTTTTAGAGCAAAACATATAATTAACCATTTTTTTTAACATGTATACTTTAACAAAGGCTTCAAATTTCTTCTTTCAATTTTCCAAATATCTCTGAGAGAATATCATCATTGTAAGCTGACGTAGAGTTAATTTTCACCTCCAAAGTGACACATACTTGTTTTTTTAAGGTATAATTATAACAAACTCTATAAGTTAAAAAAAAAAAAAAACTTTTATGCTGTCGGTCAGGAATCTCAAACCTCTATTCCCAGCATGACTCCATACATGTAGGATTCTTTCTGAGAGATCATGAGAAAATATTATGGCATTTTTTCCACCAACCACTGACTACACTTTACGTTTAAAATGCACTTTCATACCCTGACTTCAATATAACTGGCTAATTTGTTGTATAGACTTCGTCTGCAGTGCAGTCTCTTGGGTTTTAATTTTTCCCACATAATCCTGAGTTGGTGAGTGGAGTTTTCTCGCTATTCCTATTTTCAAAAACCATCACACCACACTACACAAGGAAATCACAGCTTGGATTCTGTCCTCCATGTTTCCATTGTTTTCCTCTTTACTGTTTTTCACAGCATTTTATCTCTTGCTGCTCTCTTTTCCAAACAGTGCATTCTCCATGTCCCCAAAGTCTGAATAATTTGTCTGCAAAAAGTTTTGGGCCACACCCATCTAAGGTCCCTTCTTTGATGGAGCAAAAAGAAGACAAAACTGGCCCATAAATGGGAAACAAGTCCTGGTCTTTTTCTCTGGTACTGCATTGGAAGGATGACCTGTATTTTTGTGTGCCACACTCCACCCCTGCTAGTTCTTTTGGATCCAATGCAGATGTTGGATTTTATTTTACATGGAAAGGTTATCCATTGCCTTGCTCTGGAGTTTATGTGGTATTTCATGACCTTTGATGATGAAGGTTTTTCAGTGGGATGGCAATACTTTCTCATTATGTTCTAATTTCTTCCTCTGCCCTTGATTCCATTGCTCTTAAGATCTCTATTTGGAAATAATATGGTTTTCCAAGAGATCTTTTTATGTGTGGTAATTTAGTCAAAGGACATGAGCACTTGACAAAGAGGATAATTTTTATTAGAAAGAATGAATACCGCAATGTAAACTGCATGATTAAACAAATATTTATTTCACCGTGTCCAATGTATCATGGGGAATAAAATAATTGAAATTTTGTTATAATTTATTTCCCACAAATCAGACTGATTATTTTTCTTTATATGTGTCAGTGCATTCTTAAAATTTTATTATGATTGATTATATTAAATCTAATGTTACTTAGAGTCCCTTTTCAAATCAACATTCTCTTTGGAACTAATATGTGTTTCAGTTCATAATTTTAAAATAAAAATTTTCAATAGCTTTAAAAAATCCATGCAATGTTCACTTTGTCCACATGATGCACTATGGGTTGAATTATCAAAAAAACTGAGAGATAAACTGAAAATTTTTTCAAGGACTACAGGAAAAGCACATATGCATGACTGTGTCAACAAATATATTAAGAGATGAATAATACGTTTTTTTTATTTTCTGAATTCTCTTTATTTCCTATAATTCATAAAGAGCTGTTTGAAAAATTTAATAATAATTGAAAAGGAAAATGTACACCTCTGTGATTATATGAAGGAACAGGGATGGTACACATTGGATAAGAAATATAGTGGTTTAATATGATTTAATAAAAGAGTCTTTTTTTTTTTTAATTTTGGGGATGTCTAAGATTGTACACATAATTTGAGCCATGGATAATAGGCATTAGTCATGTTTTAAAGATGCACTGGCCAATTTTTAAAAAAGGAATCACAATTCAAGGTTCTGCTGGAGATATGTGTATGAGACTTCTGTTAGGGGTTTTGCCCCTATATTTTCTAAGGTTGAGATTTCTGCTCTCGGTGTCAGGTTTATGTATGTTCAGAAACGATTGATATGCATTACTAAAAATATATATTATGAGAAAGAGGGTGGGGTGGGTCAAATATGAAACTTGGAATTACCTATTTCTCTAAAGTGGTATTCCTTTGTGTTTCTTCATTATCAGAGGTTGTAATCTGGCATGCATAGAATGGAGGGCGGTACCCTCTGCTTGATGCAATAGGTCCTTGACTTTTATGAACCTTTCTTCTTCCACATGATAACTTGTAAACAATTGAGGCACTCTTTCTCATTTTGTGGACCTTCAAGGACCCTTTTACATTTCTGGGTGTTGGCAAGGTCCTTCATAAGGCATAGGAGACACTTGGAGGCTGGTAGATACTTGCACTGTAGTTCCTCCATTTCAATTCTTATGTGTAGATCTGTTTATTTGTAAGAATGATTTTTATTTTTTCTTCCAATTCATTTATCAAAAATTAAAATACGTCAAATGCCAGATATTTTTCTATAGACACCTGTGTCACAACTTCTGCTCCAAGGGCAACAGCCCAATGATGTCCAGAAAATCAACAATGGGATCGTTGGAAAAAAAAATGCAGAGCCTGCTAAACATTCAGTAAAGAATCCTGAGGTCATGTAAGAAGAGGTCCTCTGAATTATGGATTTAAAATTGTGGTTATACAAAATGAAAAATCCATGAGAAACATTTCTTATGCTCCCATTATTTTTTTGTCATTTAAAGTAGT
This sequence comes from Tolypeutes matacus, assembly GCA_026826555.1. Lineage (NCBI taxonomy): Eukaryota > Metazoa > Chordata > Mammalia > Cingulata > Chlamyphoridae > Tolypeutes > Tolypeutes matacus. The sequence continues at coordinate 88,445 of JAKSZT010013654.1, read as the reverse complement.
GTAATATTATTCTTATAAATACTAGGAAGAAAATCTAGTCAAAATTTTAAGTTAAAATATGCATTCCACAGGAGCTCTCTATTTGTAGTATTTTATTTTACAGAGTTTACTCTTTAAAAGGGCTAAAGTCTTTCCTTTCCAATTAACATTGACAGGGTTTGGGGAAAATCCTTATTTCCTATGTACAGGTCATTTTATATACCAAAATATATAAATAAACATTCTTTAAAATGTTTGTTTTAACGAAGACATAAAATTTAGTTTTTTAATTTTAAATTTTCCAAAATAGTCTATGAGAGATCAACATCATTGTAGTCAGACTTATATCTAGTTTTCAACTCCAATTGGACACAATCTTGTTTTCCTTAATATATATTTCGAACAGATTCTATAAATTAAAAAAAAAAAAAAACTTTTACACAGTCAGTCAGGGTACTCACATCTCTATGCCCCGTGTAACACCACATGTGTTGGAATCTTTCTGACAGATCATGAGAAAATATAATGGCATTTTGCAACTAGCCACTGACCATACTTTATGTTTAAAATTCACTTTCATACACTTCTTCAACATATCTGGTTAGTTGGTGGTATTGGCTGTGTCTATATTGAAGATTCTTGTGATTTCATTTATTCCACATTCTCTTGAGGTGGCTAGAGGAGTTTTCTTTCTTTCACAATTTTCAAAGAAGCCCCATACCACACTGAACTAGGAAGTCTGAGTTTGGATTCTTTCCTCCAGGATTCCATTGTTCTACTCTTTTCTGTTTTTAGCAGTGCCATCTCTCATGCTGCTGACTTCTCCAAACCTCACTTTCTCCCTGCCCACAAGGCCCAAATAATTAGACTGAAAAAGAGTTGGTGACACACAACGCTATGGTCCCTGTTTGGAAGAGAGAAAGAAGACAAGACTGGCCAGTAACCGGGAAATGAATCCTGTCCATTTTTCCTGGGACTACATTGGCAGGATGACCAGGAATTTGGTGTGCCACACTAACCCCTGCAAGCCCTTTTGGAATCCATTGCTGAAGTACGATTTTATTTTATAAGCAAAGGTTTTCCATTGCCCTGATATAGAATATATGTGGTGTTTGGTGGCCTTTGATAATGAAGGCTCTTCATTGAGATGGCAAGACTTTCTCATTCTATTCTAATTTCTTCATCTGCCTTTGATTCCTTTGCTCTCAGTATCTCTAGTTGGAAATAATATGGTTTTTCAAGGGTTCCTTTTATGTTTGGAAATTTAGGCAAAGGACCTGTGAGCACTTTACAAAGGGACTTTTTTTTCTTTGAAAGAATGAATGGCTCAATGCAAACTGCACGGTGAAACAAAAATTTATTTCACCTCTTGAGATTATAATTTCCACAATACCATGTGGAAGAAAATAATTAAAAATTTTTAATAATTTATTTTCCTAAAATCAGACTGAATATTTTCCTTTACATGTGCCTGTGCCTCCTTAAATCTTTATTAAGATTGATTATATTAAATCTAATTTTACCTAAAATCCCTTTTCAGATCAACATTCTCTTTCAATCTAATATACGTTTCCGTTCATAATTTTAAAATAAAGTCTTTTAAATAGCTTTAAAAAAGCCATGCATTTTTCAATTTGTCCATATGATGCACTATGGAATGAGTTATTAAGATAACTGAGAGAGAAACAGAAAAGTTGTTCAAGGATGCTGAGAAAAGCACCATTGCGTGGCAGTGTCAACAAATGGATTGAGAGATGAAAAATATTTTATTTACCAATCTGGATTCACTTTATTTATTATAATTCTTAAAGAACTGTTGATAACATTTAGAAATGATTGAAGAGAAAACTGTGCACCACTGTGATTATATGAAGGACCAGGGAATGTACACCTTGGATAAGAAAGATAGTGGTTTAATATGTATTAATAAAACAGATTTATTTCAATAATCATGGGTAAGTCTGGAACTGTACAAAGAGTTAGCCATGGATACTTGGCATTAGTCCTGTTTCAAAGATATTCTTGCCAATTTTTTATAAAGGAATCACAATTCAAGGTTCCACTGGAGTTTTGAGTATGGGACGACTGTTAGGTGTTATGCCTCTTTATTTTCTTATGATGAGAGTTCTACTCTTGGCGTCAGGTTTATATATGTTCATTTATGATTGACATGCATCACTAAAAATATATATTAAGGGAAAGCAGGGGGAGAAAGACAAATATGAAGCTGTGCAATTACCTATTTCTGTAAATTGCACTTCCTTTTGTGTTTCTTCAGTATGGAGGTTGTAATCTGGCGTGCATAGAGTGGACATTTTATTTTTGACCGGTGAAATAAATATTTGTTTAATCGTGCAGTTTACTTTGAAGCATTCATTTTTTCTAAGTAAAAAATGTCCTCTTTGTAAAGTGCTCACACGTCTTTTGTCTATATTACCACACATGACAAGATCTCTTGGAAAAACATATTATTTCCAAATAGAGATCCTAAGAGCAATGGAATCAAGGGCAGAGGAAGGAATTATAACATTGATTTTTATGAAACATTCCTCTGCTACATGATATCTTGTATACAGTTGAGTCACTCTTTCACACCTTAGGGACTTTACACGTCCCTTTTGCATTTCTGGGTGATGGCAAGGTCCTTCATAAGCCAAAAGAGAACTTTGAATGCTTGGAGCTAGTTTTACTCTAGTTCATTAGTTTCATTTGTTTATATGTGGATCTGTTTCATGGTAAGAATGATTTTGATTTTTTTCCCAATAATATTCAAAAATTAAAATATGACAAAAGCAGGTATTTGTATATGGACACCTGCATCACAATCTCTGCACCATCAGAAACATCCCAATAATATCTTGAAAATCAGGAATGGTTTCCTTGAAAAAAAATCCAGGTCCTTGTAATCATTCAATAAACACTCGTGAAGTCATGTAAAAAGAGGTCTTCTGAATTATCGATTCAAAATTGTGATTATTCCAAAAAGGAGAATCAGTGAGAAACATTTCTTGTGCTCCCATTATTTTTATACCATTTAGAGTAGTTTAAAATTATTCCAATAAATAATAGGAAGAAAATGTAGACCAAAATTTTATGTAAAATATGCATTCCACAGGAACTCTTCTCTCTGTGGTCTTTTCTTTTTACAATTGACTATTTAAGAGGGCTAAAGATTTTCCTTTCCATTTAATATTGTCAGGGTATGGGAAAAATTCACTTTGCCTTAGTAAAGATTGATTTATATACCATAATATATAATTAACCATTATATCATAATATATAATATATAATAAACCATTAAGCATGTTTTAATGAAGACTTAAATTTATTTTTTTTATTTTAAATACTCCCAATTACTCTATGATAGAACACTGTCATTCTATTTTAACTTATTGCTAATTTTCTCATCCAATTGATCAGATTCTTGTTTTCCTTAATATATATTTATAATAGAATCAATAAATTAAAAAAAAAACATTTATGCAGTCATTCAGAATTGTCAAAGCTCTATTCCCAGCATGATTCCACATGTGTTTTATACTTTCTGAAAAATCATGAGTAAATATTTTTACATTTTTTTTCCACCAACCACTCACTATATTTTATGTTTAAAATAAACTTTCATACCCTGACTTCAACATATCTGGATAGTTGTTTTTATGGGAAGTGTCTATATTGAAGATGTTTGAGATTTAATTTTTCCACATACCCCTGTGTTGGCTGTTGGAGGTTTTTTCTATTTTAATATTCAACCAACACTACAGCACAATGTACAGATGAATCAGCACTTGGTGGCCATTGTTCAGGATTCCATTGGTCACCTCTTTTCTCTTTTTCACAATTCCTTCTCTCCTGCTGCTGTCTTTTCCAAACAGCCCATTCTTCCATGCACCCAACATCCAAATTATTATCCTGCAGAAGTGTTTGTGCCGCTTTCAGCTAAGGTCCCTGCATTAGAGGAGCAGAAAGAAGGCAAGCCTGGCCAGTAACAGGGAAACAAATCCTGGCCATTTGTCATGGGACAGCATTGGCAGGATGACCAGGATTTTAGCGATAAAACGCTCCACCTCGGCGAGCCTTTTGGAATTCAATGCAGTATTTCGATTTCATGTTACATGGAAAGGTTATCCATTGCCCTGATCTGAGATATACGTGGTGTCTGGTGACCTTTTATAATGAAGACTCTTCAGTGAGGTGGCAATCCTTTCTCATTCTATTCTAATTTTTTCCTCTGCCCTTGATTCCATTGCTCTTAGGATCTCTAGTTGGAAATTATATAGTTTTCCAAGTGTTCTTGTTATGTGTGGTAATTTAGCCAAATAATAAGTCAGCACTTTACAAAGAGGACATATTTTACTAAGAAAGAATGAATCCCTCAAAGTAAACTGCATGATAAAACAAAAATTTATTCCACCCATAGAGATTTTAAGCTCCACTATTTCCCGGGAAATAGAATAATTAAAATTTTGTTATTATTTATTTCCCCTAAATATGTCTGGTTATTTTCCTTTACATGTGTCTGTGCCTTCTTAAATCTTTTTTATGACTGATCATATTAAATCTAATCTTACCTAAAATCCCTTTTCAAATCAACATGCTCTTTCAAACTAATATACGTTTCAGTCCATAATTTAAAGTCCTTTCACAAACTTTAACACAGCCATGCATTGTTCACTTTGCCCACATTTGCCATGCACTATGGGATGAGTTTTCAAAAAAACTGAGAGATAAACGGAAAAATTTGTTCAGGGATGGTGAGAAAAGCACCTTTGCATGACAGTGACAACAAATGGATTGAGAAGTGAATAATATTTTATTTATGCTTCTGGATTCTCTTTATTTATTTTAATATTTAAAGAGCTGTTGAAAACGTTTAATAATGATTGAAGAGAAGAATACACACCTCTGTGAACACATGACGCACCAGGGAATGTATGCATTTTATAAGTAAGATAGTAGTTTATTATGTATTAATAAAACTGACTTGTTTTAAAAGTCTTGGGGATGTCTGAAATTGTACACCCGACTTGAGCCATGAATAATAGGCATTAGTCATATTTTAAATATGCTTTGACCAATTTTTAAAAAAGGAATCACAATTCAAGGATCTCCTGGAGATGTGTGTACTGGACCACTGTTAGTTTTAATGTCCCTTAATTTTCTAAGGTTGAGATTTTGGCTCTCGGCTTCACCTTTTGTATGTTCATGTATTATTGATATTCATCTCTAAAAAGATGTATTAAGTGAAAGAGGGTGTGGAGAAACAAATATGAAGCTTTTGAATTACCTATTTCAATAAAGTCAGCTTCCTTTAGTGTTGCTTCATTATCAAAAATTTTAATCTCCCAAGCATAGAAGGGAGTATGATGCCCACTGCTGGATGAATTAGGTCCTTGACTTTCAGAAAATTTCATCTTACCCTAATAACTTGTAAACAGTTGAGTCACTCTTTCTCACCTTGTGGACCATACATGTCATATTTTCCTTTCTGTGTGTTGGCATGGTCCTTCATAAGCCATATGAGAATTTTGGAGGCTGTAAGTTATTTGTACAGTAGTTCAATGGTTTCATTTTTGTATATGTCGATCTCTTTCTTTGCAAAAATTATTTTGTAAATGTTTCCTATACATTCTCAAAAATTACAACATGTCAAAAAGCAGGTATTCATACATGGACCCCTGCATCATAATCTGTCTGCCATCGGGAACAGCACAATTGTGTTCAGAAAATCAGGAATGTTTCCTTGAAGCAAAACCCCGAGTGATGTAAACATTCAGTACAGAATTGTGAAGTCATCTAAGAGGATGTCCTCTGGATTATTGATTTAAAATTCTGATTATTCAAAAAAATAGTCATCTGTGAGAAGCATTTCTTGTCCTCCCATTACTTTTTCTTGAGTTTGAGTTGTTTAATATTATTCCAATAATTCTTAGGAATAAATTCTGGTCAAAAAATTAAGGTAAAATATGAATGCCACAAGAACTCTTCTACTTGAAGCCTTTTATTTTTCCAGAGTTTTCTATTTAATGGGCTAAAATCTTCCTTCTCAAATTAACACTGACAGGGTATGGGGAAAATTCTTTCTGCCTAAGTCAGGATTTATTTTTATAGCAAAACAAATAATTAACCATTTTTTTAAACATGTATACTTTAACAAAGGCTTAAAATTTCTTCTTTCAATTTTAAATTCTCCAAATTGCTCTAAGAGAGAATATCATCATTGTAAGCTGACGTAGAGTTAATTTTCACCTCCAAAGTGACACATTTTTGTTTTTTTAAGGTATAATTATAACAGAATCTATAAGTTAAAAAAAAACTTTTATGCTTTTGGTCAGGATTCTCAAACCTCTATTCCCAGCATGACTCCACTCACGTCAGATTCTTTCTGACAGATCATGAGAAAATATTATGTCATATTTTTCCACCAACCACTGACTACACTTTACGTTTAAAATGCACTTTCATACCCTGACTTCAACATAACTTGATAGTTTGTTGTATAGACTTCATCTGCAGTGCACTCTCTTGGGTTTTAATTTTTACCACATAATCCTCAGTGGGTGAGTGGAGTTATCTTTTTGTTCTAATTTTTAAAAAGAAGAACACCACACATCATAAGGAAATCGAGTTTGGGTTCTCTCCTCAATAATTTGGATGTTCTCCTCTTTACTGTTTTTAGCAGTGCCTTATTTCTGCTTCTCTCTTTTTCAAACAGTGCATTCTACAGGCCCCCAAAGTCTGAATAATTAGTCTGCAAAAGGGTTTGGGCCACACCCAACTAAGTTCCCTGATTTGATGGAGCAGAAAGAAGACAACACTGGCCAGTAAAAGGGAAACGAATCCTGGCCATTTTTCTGGGACTGCATTGGCAAGATGACCAGGATTTTGGTGTGCCACGATCCACCCCTGCTAGCCATTTTGGAATCCAATGGAAAAGTTAGATTTCATTTTACACGGAAAGGTTACCCATTGCCCTGATCTGGGGTATATGTGTTGTTTTGTGACCTTTGATAATGAAGGCTCTTCATTGATATGGCAATACTTTTTCATTATGTTCTGATTTCTTTCTCTGCCCTTGATTCCCTTGCTCTTAGGATCCGTATTTGGAAATAATATGGTTTTCAAAGAGATCTTGTGATGTGTGGTAATTTAGGCAAAGGATGTGTGAGCACTTTACAAAGATGAAATTTTTTACTTAGAAAGATTGAATGCCTCAAAGTAACCTGCAAGATGAAATAAATATTTATTTCTCCGTTCAAGATTAAAATGTCCACTATATCATGGAGAATAAAATAATTTAAATTTTGTTATAATTTATTTTCCATAAATCAGACAAATTATTTTCCTTTACATGTATCAGTGCATTCTTAAAATTTTATTAAGTTTGATTATATTAAATCTAATCTTACCTAGATTCCCTTTTTAAATCAACATTCTCTTTGGAAATAGTATGCATTTCACTTAATAATTTTAATATAAATTTTTCAACAGCCTTAAAAATACCATTCAATGTTCACTTTGTCCACTTGATGCACTATAGGTGGAATTATCAAAAAACTGAGAGATAGACAGAAAAAGTTGTTCAAGGATGGCAATCAAAGCCCATATGCATGTCTGTGTCAACTAATGGATTAAGAGGTGAATAATATTTTTTTTTATTTTCAGTATTCTCTTTATTTCCTATAATTCTTAAAGATCTATAGAAAACTTTTAATAATGATTGAAGAGAAGAATGCATACCCCTGTGATTATTTGAAGGACCAGGGATGGTACACATTGGGTGAGTATTATAGTGGTTTAATATGATTTATAAATGAGCCTTTTTAAAAAAAATTGTGGGGATGTCTGGCATTGTACACATAATTTGAGCCATGGATAATAGGCATTAGTCATGTTTTAAAGATGCTCTGGCCAATTTTTAAAAAAGAAATCACAATTCAATGTTCTGCTGGAGATATGTGTATGAGACTACTGTTAGGTATTTTGCCCCTATATTTACTAAGGTTGAGATTTCTGCTCTAAGTGTCAGGTTTACGTATGTTCAGATTCAATTTATATACATCACTAAAAATGTATATTATGCGAAAGAGGTTGAGGGGGACAAATATGAAGCTTGGAATTACCTATTTCTCTAAAGTGAGTGGTCTTCCTTTGTGTTTCTTCATTATCAGAGGTTGTAATCTGGCATGCATAGAATGGAGGGCGGTACCCTCTGCTTGATGCAATAGGTCCTTGTCTATTATGAACCATTCCTCTTCCACATGATAACTTGTAAACAGTTGAGGCATTCTTTCTCACCTTGTGGCCCTTACACAGGTCCCTTTTGCACTTCTGGTTGTTGGCAAGGTACTTCAAAAGCGAAAGGACAAATTTGGAGGCTTGGAGATACTTGTACTGTAGTTCCTTGGTTTCAATTCTTATGTGTAGTTCTCTTTGTTTGTAAGAATGATTTTGATTTTTTCTTCCAATATATTTATCAAAAATTAAAATATGACATAAGACCAGGTATTTGTCTATAGACACCTGCATCACAATCTCTGCTCCAAGGGCAAATGCCCAATGATGTCGAGAAAATCAGCAATGGATACCTTGAAAAAAAATGCAGAGTCTGCTAAACATTCAGTAACGAATCCTGAGGTCGTGTAAAAAGAGGTCCTTCTGAATTATCGATATAAAATTGTGGTTATTCAAAACGAAGAATCAGTGAGAAACATTTCTTGTGCTCCCATTATTTTTCTGCCATTTAGATTAGTGTAATAATATTCCAATAACTAATAGGAAAAAAATTTAGTCAAAAACTTAAGGTAAATATGCATTCCACAGGAGTTCTCTATTTGTAGCCTATAATTTTACAGTTTACACATTAAAAGGGCGAAAGTCTTTCAGCTCCAAATATCTTTGACAGGGTAGGGGGAAAAATTCTTATTTCCTATGTACAGGTCATTTTATATACCAAAATATATAAAAAAACATTCTTTAAAATGTTTGTTTTAACGAAGACTTAAATTTATTTTTTTTAAATTTTTAATACTCCAAATTAGTTAATGAGAGAACAACGTAATTCTAATCAGACTTATATCTCATTTTCACCTCCAATTGGACACAATCTTGTTTTCCTTAATATATATTTCTAACAGAATGTATAAATTAAATAAAAAACTTTTACACAGTCCGTGAGGATACTCAAACCTCTATCCTCCAGTATGACAGCACATGTGTTGGAATCTTTCTGAGAGATCATGAGAAAATATTATGGCATTTTTCTACTAGCCACTGACCGTACTTTATTTTTAACATTCACTTTCATACACTTCTTCTACATATCTGGCTAGTTTGTGGTATTGGCAGTGTCTCTATTGAAGATTCTTGTGATTTCATTTTTTCCACATTCTCCTGAGGTGGCTCGAGGAGATTTGTTTCTATCACAATTTTCAAAGAAACCCCATACCACACTCCACAAGGAAATCCTAGTTTGGATTCGATCCTCCAGGATTCCATTGTGATCCTCTTTTCTGTTTCTAGCAGTGCCATCTTTCCTGCTGTTGCCATCATCAAACATCCCTTTCACCCTGCCCAGAATGTCCAAATAATTAGACTGAAAAAGTGTTGGTGACACACAACGCTATGGTCCCTGCTTTGGAGAACAGAAATAAGACAAGACTGGCCAGTAACTGGGAAATAAATCCTGTCCATTTTTGCTGGGAGTGCATTGACAGGATGACCAGGAATTTGGTGTGTCACACTCCCCCCCCTCGTAGCCCTTTTGGAATCCATTGCTGAAGTACGATTTTATTTTACATGCAAAAGTTTCCCATTGCCCTGATGTAGTATATATGTGGTGTTTGGTCGCCTTTGATATTGAAGGCTTTCCATTGAGATGCCAATTCTTTCTCATTCTATTCTAATTTCTTCCTCTGCCTTTGAGTCCATTGCTCTGAGTATCTCTAGTTGGAAATAATCTGGTTTTCCAAGGGATCCTGTTATGTTTGGTAATTAAGGCAAAGGATGTGTGAACACTTTACAAAGGGGACGTTTTTCCTCAGAAAGAATGAATGCCTCAATGCAACCTGCTGGATGAAACAAAAATTTATTACACCCCTTGAGATTATAATTTCCACAATTTCATGGGGAATAAAATAATTAAGAATTTTTAATAATTTATTTCCCTAAAATCAGACTGAATATTTTCCTTTACATGTGCCTGTGCCTCCTGAAATTTTTATTAAGTTTGATTATATTAAGTCGAATCTTACCTAAAATCCCTTTTTATAAATCAACATTCTCTTTCAATCTAATATATGTTTCCGTTCATAATTTTAAAATAAAGTCTTTTCAATGGCTTTAAAAAGCCATGCATTTTTCACTTTGTCCACATGATGCACTATGTGATGAGTTATTAAGATAACTGAGAGAGAAACAGAAAAAGATGTTCAAGGATGCTGAGAAAAGCACCTTTGCATGGCAGTGTCAACAAGTGGATTGAGAGCAGAAAAATATTTTATTTAATGTTCTCGATATTGTTTATTTACTATAATTCTTAAAGAGCTGTTGAAAAACCTACCACATACACAGAAAACAACAATACACAATGCACACAACACACACAACACATACCCCACACAATACACAACACACACAACACACAACACATACAATACACAAAAAACATACCCCACACAACACACACAAAACACACAACCACACACAGTACACAACACACACATCACACACACCCCACACACCACTCAATACACAGCACCCAATACACAACACACATACCCCACATAGCACACACAACACACACAATACACAACACACAAAACACAAACCGCACACAAAACACAACACATACAACACACATACCACACACAACACACAACACACACAGCATACACAATACACAACACACAACACACATACCACATACCACTTACACACATCACAATTACCCCATACAAAACATACCACACACAATACACAGCACACATACCTCACGCAATATACAACACACATACCACATACATACAACCACACACAAAACACTCACCACATACACACAATACATACAATACACAACACACATAACCCACACAACACACAACACACAACACACACACTACACATTCCACATTCGCACAACACACACAACTCACACTACACACATACCCCACAAATACACGACACACACAATACACAACACAGACAATAAAAAACACACAATACACAATACACATATACCACAATACACTCAACACACAACACACATAACACATACACACAACACACATACGCCACACATTACACAATGAACTCGACACACACAGCACATACCCCACAAAATACACAACACACAGAACACACAGCCCATACAATACACAAGAAACATACAATAAATAAAACACAAAATACACAACACACAAAACACACACACAAAAAACAAAACACAACACACACAATGCACAACACAAAACACACAATACACATACCACATACACACAACACATACCACACACACAATACACAATGCACACAAGCCACAAAATACATAACACACAAAACATCACACATACCACACACAATACACAACACACAACACACAATACAAATACCCAACACAACATAAACAACACAAACAATACACAACACAAATACCACAAACAATACACAACGCACACAACACACATACCACATACACACAACACACAAACAACACAACGTTAACAATAAACAACACATGTACTCCAAAAAATACACTACGCACACACCCCACAAAACACACACAGAACACACAACACAAACAATACACATCCCACATACACACAACACATACAATACACAACACACACAAAACACATACCCCACACAATACACAACAGACACAACAGACACAATAAACAATACACCTACCCCACACAACACTCACAATACACAACACAAATACCATCCACAATACACAACACACAATACACATACCACATACACTCAATAAACACACCCCACACAATACACATCAGACACAACAGACACAACACACAACACAGTTACCCAACACAACACACACAATACAAAACACAAATAAGACCAACAACACACAACACACACAACATACAACACACACAATACACTATAAACATACTCCTCACAACACACAATTCACACAACACACAAAACACACATAATACAAAAATCACACAACACATAAAACACTCAGACACTATACAACACAAACAACACAGACAATAAACAACACACAATACACAACACACATACCACACACAGCACACACAAAACGCAAAATACACAACACACACACCGCACACAAAACACAACACAAAAAACACACATACCCTAACAACACACAAAACACACAATATGCAACAACACAATACACAACACACATACTCCACACAGCACACACAAATCACAAAATACACAACACACTACACACACAACACACATACCCCACACAACACACACAGCACACACAATATGGTGGAAAACTACCTTTGCATGGCAGTGTCAACAAATGTATTGAGAGGTGAATTATATTTTATTTATTGTTCTGGGTACGCTTTATATATTATAATTCTTAAAGAGCTGTTGAAAACGTTTAATAATGATTGCAGAGAAGTATGCACACTTCTGTGATTATAGGAAGGACCAGGAATGTACACATTGGATAAGAAATGTAGTGGTTTAATATGTGTTAATAAAACAAACATGTTTTAAAAATCGTGGGGATGTCTGGAATTGTACAATGGAGTTGAGCCATGGATATTAAGCATTAGTCATATATTAAAGATGCTTTCACTAATTTTTAAAAAAGGAATCACAATTCATCATTCTGCTGGAAATGTGTATATGAGACCACTGTTTGGTGTTATGCCCCTTTTTTTTCTAAGGTTGAGATTTCTGCTCTCAGCCTCAGATTTATTTATACTCATATATGATTGATATGCATCACTATAAATATAGATTAAGAGAAATAGGGTGGGGAGGGACAAATATGAAGCTTTGGAATTACTTATTTCCATAAAGTGGTCTTCCTTTTGTGTTTCTTCAGTTTCAGAAGTTGTAATCTGGCATGCATAGAATGGAAGGTGGTGCCCTCTGCTTGATGGAATAGATCCTTCACTTTGGAAATCCATGCTTCTTACCAGGAGATCTTGTAAACAGTTGAGTCACTCTTTCTCACCTTCTGGATCTTTTAGGACCCTGTTTAACTTCTGGGTGTTGGCAAGGTCCCTCATAAGCCATAGAATAATTTTGAAGGCTGTAAGCTATTTGTAGTCAAGTTCCTTGCTTTCCTTTTTTTCTATGTCGATCTGTTTCCTTTTAAGATTTTTTTTAATTTTTTTTCAAATTATTCTCAAAAATTAAAATATGTGAAAAGAGCAGGCATTCATATATGGATACCTGCATCACAATCTCTCCACCATCAGGAGCAGCCCAATGATGTCCAGAAAATCAGGAATGTTTTCCTAGAAACATAATCCTGAGCGATCTGAACATTCAGTAAAGAATCCTGAAGTCATGTAAAAAGATGTCCTCTGAATTAATGATTTAAAATTGTGATTATTCAAAAAAGGAGCCATCAGTGAGAAGCATTTCTTGTACTCCAATTATTTTTCTGCCAGTTAGAGTAGTTTATTATTATTAAAAAATTATTAGAAAAAAATCTAGCCCAAAAATTAAGGTAAAATTTGCATGCCACAGGAACCCTTCTACTTGTAACCTTTTATTTTTACAGAGTTTAATATTTAAGAGGGCTAAAATCTTTCCTTTCTAATTAATACAGACAGGGTATGGGGAAAAATACTTTCTGCCTAAGTAAATATTTATTTTTATAACAAAACCTATAATTATCCATTTTTTTGAAACGTATATTTTAACGAGGGCTTAAATTTATTGTTTTAATTTTAAATTCTCCAAATTGCTCTATGAGAGAATATCAGCACTGTAATCTGATGAATAGTTAATTTTTACCTCCAATGGCACACATTCTTGTTTTATTTAACGTATAAGTATAACACAATCTATAAGTTAAAAAACAAACTTTTATGCTGTCGGTCAAGATTGTCAAATGTCTATTGCCAACATGACTCCACACGTGTCACAATCATTCTGACAGATTATGAGAAAATATTATGGCATTTTTTCCACCAGCCACTGACTACACTTTATGTTTAAAATGCACTTTCATACCCTGACTTCAATATATCTGTCTATTTCATTGTATAGGTTGGGTTTGTAGTGAAATCTCTTGGGTTTTAATGTTTCCCACATAATCCTGAGTTGGTGAGTGGAGTTTAATTTCTGTTCCAATTATCAAGAAAAACAGCACACCACACTGCACAAGGAAATCACAGCTTGGATTCTGTCCTCCATGATTCCATTGTTCTCCTCTTTACTGTTTTTTGCAGTGGCTCCTCTCTGGCTGCCCTCATTTCCAAATTGTGCATTCTCCATGCCCCCGAGGTCTGAATAATTAGTCTGCAAAAGTGTTTGGGCCAAACCCAGCTAAGGTCCCTGCTTTGAAGGAGCAGAAAGAAGACAAGATTGGCCAGTAACATGGAAACATTTAAAAATGATTGAAGAGGAGAATGCACACCTCTGTGATTATACGAAGGACCAGGGATGGTACACATTGGATAAGTAATATAGCGGTTTAATATGATTTAATAAAAGGGCATATTTTTTTGAAATGTGGGGATGTCTGGGATTGTACACATTATTTGAGCCATGGATAATAGGGATTAGTCATGTTTTAAAGATGCTCTGGCCAAATTTTAAGAAAGGAATCAAAATTTAAGGTTCTGCTGGAGATATGTGTATGAGACTTCTGTTAAGTGTTTTGCCCTTATATTTTCTAAGGTTGAAATTTCTGCTTTCCGTGTCAGGTTTATGTATGTTCAGAAAGGATTGTTATGCACCACTAAAAATATATATTATGAGAAAGAGGGTGGGGAGGTACAAATATGAAGCCTGGAATTACCTATTTCTCTATTGTGGTCTTCCTTTGTGTTTCTTATTATAAGAGGTTGTAAACGGGCATGCATAGAATGGAGAGCAGTACCCTCTGCTTGATGCAATAGGTCCTTGACTGTTTTGAACAATTCCTCTTCCAAGTGGTAATTTGTAAACAGTTGAGGCAATCTTTCTCACCTTGTGGACCTTACAGGTCCCTTTTGCCCTTCTGGGTGTTGGCAAGGTCCTTCATAACCCATAGGACACATTTGGAGGCTGGGAGATACTTGTACTGTAGTTCCTTGGTTTCAATTATTATGTGGAGATCTGTTTCTTTGTAGGAATGATTTTGATTTTTCTTCCAATACATTCTCAAAAATTAAAATATATCAAAATACCAGGTAATTGTCTATGGACACCTGCCTCACAATCTCTGATCCAAGGGAAACAGCCCAATGATATCCCGAAAATCAGCAATAGGTTCCTTGAAAAAAAAAGGCAGAGCCTTCTAAACATTCAGTAAAGAATCCTGAGGTCATGTAAAAAAAGTCCTCTGAATTATCGATTTAAAATTGAGGTTATTCAAAACGAAGAATCAATGAGAAACATTTCTTGTGCTCCTATTGTTTTCTGCCCTTTAGAGTAGTTTAATATTATTTCAAGAATTATTAGGAAGAAAACCTAATCATTCTAATCTGACTTATAACTAGTTTTCACCTCCAATTGGCCACAATCTTATTTTCCTTAATATATATTTCAACAGAATTTATAACTTAAAAAAAAAAACTTTTATTCAGTCAGATAGGATATCATATCCCCCAGTATGAAACCACAAGTGTTGGAATCTTTCTGACAGATCATAAGAAAATATTTTTGCACTTTTACACTAGCCACTGACCATACTTTATGTTTAAAATACACTTTGAGACCCTTCTTCAACTCCTCTGGGTACTTGGTTGTATTGGCAGTGTCTGTAGTGAAGACTCTTGTGATTTCATTTATTCCACATACTCCTGAGTTGTCTAGAGGAGTTTTCTTTCTTTCACAATTTTCAAGAAGTCCCCATACAACATTGCACAAGGAAATCTGAGTTTGGATTCTTTCCTCCAGGATTCCATTGTTCCCCTCGTTTCTGTTTTTAGCAGTGCCATTTCTCCTGATGCTGTCTTCTCCAAACATCCCTTTCTCCCTGCACTAAGGGTCCAAATAATTAGACTGATAAAGTTTTGGTGACACACAACGCTAAGGTTCTTGCTTTGGAAGAGCAGAAAGAAGACAAGACTGCCAGTAAACGGGAAATGAATCCTCTCCATTTTTCCTGGGACTGCATTGGCAGCATGACCAAGATTTTGGTGTGTGACACTACCTCCCTGTGAGCCCTTTTGTAATCCCTTGCTGGAGTACGATATTATTTTACATACAATGTTTTCCCATTGCCCTAAAATAGAATATATGTGGTGTTTGGTGGACTTTGATATTGAAGGCTCTTCATTGAGATGACAATACTTTCTCATTCTATTCTAATTTCTTCCTCTGACTTTGATTCCATTGCTCTGAGGATCTCTAGTTGGAAATAATATTGTTTTCCATGTGATCCTGTTATGTTTGTTAATTTATGCAAAGGACGTGTGAGCACTTTACAAAGGGGAAATTTTTTACTCAGAAAGAATGAATGCCTCGGTGCAAACTGCACGATGAAACAAAAATTTATTTCACCCCTTGTGAGCATAATTTCCACAATTTCATAGAGAAGAAAATAATTAAAAATTTTAAATAAATTCTTTCCCTAAAATCAGACTGATTGTTTTCCTTTACATTGCCTGTTCTTTCTTAAAACTTTATTATGTTTGATTTAATACAAATCTAATTTTAACTAAAATCCCTTTTCAAATCAACATTCTCTTTCAATCTAATAGACGTTTCTGTTCATGATTTTAAAATAAAGTCTTTTCAATAGCTTTACAAAAGCCATGGATTTTTCACTTTGTCAACATGATGCACTATGGGAGGAGTTATTAAGATAACTGAGAGGTAAATGGAAAAAGTTGTTCAAGGATGCTAAGAAAAGCACCTTTGAATGGCAGTGTCAACAAATGGATTGAGAGCTGAATAATATTTTATTTACTGTTCTTGATTCCTTTTATTTATTATAATTCTTAAAGAACTGTTGAAAATGTTTAATAATGATTGAAGAGAAGAATGCGCCCCTCTGTGATTATATGAAGGACCAGGGAATGAACACTTTGGATAACAAAACTATTGGTTTAATATGTATTAATTTAACAGATTTTTTTAAATAATCGTGGGTATGTCTGGAACTGACCACCTAGTTAAGCCATAGATACTAGTCATTAGTCATGTTTTAAAGATGTTCTTGCCAAGTTTTTAAAAGGGAACCACAATTCAAGTTTCCGCTGGAGATGTGGGTATGGGATGACTGTTAGGTGTTATGCCCCTTTATTTTCTTATGATGAGATTTCTACTCTCGGCGTCAGGTTTATATATGTTCATGAATGATTGACATGCATCACTAAAAATATATATTAAGGGAAAGCAGGGGGAGATAGACAAATATGAAGCTTTGGAATTACCTATTTCTTTAAAGTTGACTTCCTTTTGTGTTTCTTCAGTATGGAGGCAGTAATCCTGCATGCAAAGAATGGAGGACTGTGGACTCTGCTTGAGGGAAATGGTCCTTGATTTTTATGAACCATTCCTCTTCTACGTAATATCTTGTAAACAGTTAAGTCACTCTTTCTCACCTTGGGGACCTTACAGGTCCCTTTTGCATTTCTGGGTTTTGGCACTTCCTTCATAAGCCAGAAGAGAAATTTGGACGCTGGGAGCTAGTTTTACTCTGGTTCTTTGTTTCATTTCTGTTTTTGTGGATATGTTTCTTTGTAAGAATGATTTGGGTTTTTTTCCCAATATTTCTCATAAATTACAATATGAAAAAAAGCAGCTATTTGTATATGGACTCCTGCAACACAATCTCTGTAATATCAGCAACAGCCCAATAATGTCTTGAAAATCAGGAATGGTTTCCTTGAAAAAAAAATCCAGAACCCTGTAAACTTTCAATAAACACTCATGAAGTCATGTAGAAAGAGGTCCTCTGAATTATCGATTCAAAACTGTGAATATTCCTAAAAAGAGAAGCAGTGAGAAATAATTCTTGTGCTCCCATTATTTTCTGCCAATTAGAGTAGTTTAAAATTATTCGAATAAATAATAGGAAGAAAATGTAGTCCAAAATTTAACGTAAAATATGCATTCCAGAGGAACACTTCTATCTGTGGTCTTTTATTTTTACAGAATTTACTATTTAAAAGGGCTAAAGACTTTCCTTTCCAATTATTATTGACAGGGTAGGTGTAAAAATTCATTTTTCTTAAGTAAAGATTGACTTATAAACCATAGTATATAATTAAACATTCTATTAAAATGTACATTTTAATGAAGTCTTAATTTTTTTTTTTATTTTATTTTAAATACTCCCAATTACTCTATTAGAGAACACTGTAATTCTATTCTGACTCTTTGCTAATTTTCACGTCCAACTGGTCACATTCCTGTTTTCCTTATTACATATTTATAATAGAATCTATAAATAGAAAAAAAAAACATTTTTGCAGTCAGTCAGAATTGTCAAACCTCTATTCCCAGCATGACTCCACATGTGTTTTAAACTTTCTGAAAGATCATGAGTATATATTTTTGCAATTTTTCCAACAGACACTGACTAAATTTTAAGTTTAACGTACACTTTCATACCCTGACTTCAACAGATCTAGATAGTTGTTTTTATGGTAAGTGTCTTTACTGAAGATGCTTGAGTTTTAATTTTTCCACATTCTCCTGTGCTACCTATTGGAGGTTTCTTTCTATTTTAATTTTCATGCAGCACTGGAGCAGGCTGTACAGATGGTTGCTATTATTCAGGTTTCCATTGGTCACCTCTTTTCTGTTTTTAGCAATGCCTTCTCTCCTGAAGCTGTCTTTTCCAAACAGCCCATTCGTCCATGCCCCCAAAGTCCAAATTATTATCCTGCAGAAGTGTTTGTGCCACATCCAGCTCAGGTCCTTGTTTTGGAGAAGCAGAAAGAAGACAAGCCTGGTCAGTAACAGGGAAACATATCCTGGGCATTTGTCATGGGACTGCATTGGCCTGATGACCAGGATTTTAGTCTTAAAATGTTTTTGTTATGTGTTGTAATTTAGCCAAAGTATAAGTGAGCACTTTACAAAAGGACATTTTTAACTAAGAAAGAATGAATCCCTCAAAGTAAACATCATGATAAAACAAAAATTTATTTCACACATAGAGATTATAAAGTCCACTATTTCCAGGGGAATAGAATAATTAA
>JAKSZT010013654.1:50155-64358 GCA_026826555.1 Tolypeutes matacus | reverse complement strand
AATCTTTTTTATGACTGATCATATTAAATTTAATCTTACCTAAAATCCCTTTTCAAATCAACATGCTCTTTTAATCGAATATACATTTCAGTCCATAATTTAAAGTCTTTTCACAAGCTTTAACACAGCCATGCACTGTTCACTTTGCCCACATCATGCATTATGGGATGAGTTATCAAAAAAACTGGGAGATAAATGGAAAAATTTGTTCAAGGATGGTGAGAAAAGCACCTTTGCATGGCAGTGTCAACAAATGGATTGAGAGGTGAATAATATTTTATTTATGCTTCTGGATTCTCTTTATTTATTTTAATTCATTTTTCCCAACTATTCTCAAAAATTACAATATTATAAAATAGCAGTTATTTGTATATGGACACCTGCGTCACAATCTGCACAATATGCAACACCCCAATAATGCCTTGAAAATCGGAATGGTTTCCTTGAAAAAAAAATCCTGAACTTTGTAAACATGCAGTAAAGAATCGTGACGTCATGTAAAAAGAGGTCCTCTGAATTTTCGAATTAAAATTGTGATTATTCAAGAAATGAGAATAAGTGAGAAACATTTCTTGAGCTCCCTTCATTTTTATGCCAGTAAAAGTAGTTTAATATTATTGCAATAAGTATAAGGAAATAAACCTAGCCCAAAAATTAATATAAAATATGCATTGCAAAGGAACTCTTCTAGTTGTAGCATTTTATTTTAACAGTTTATTCTTTAAAAGTGTTAAAGCCTTTCCTTTCCAATTAACATTGACAGGGAACCAGGAAAAATTCTCTTTGCCTAATTAAAGATTGATTTATATGCCAAAATACAGAATTAATTATTCTTTTAAAATGTATGTATTAACAAAGATTTAAAATTGATTTATTTTTATTTTAAATACTCCCAATTACTCTATGTGAGAACACTGGCATTCTAATCTGTCTTATTGTTAATTTTCACCTCCAATTGGCCACCTTCTTGTTTTCCTTAATATATATTTCTAACAGAATCTATAAATAAATTTAAAAAAAAAAACATTATTGCAGTCGGTTAGGAAACGGAAACTTTTATACCCCAGGATGACTCCACATATGTTGGAATCTTTCTCACAGCTCAGGAGAAAATGTTATTGCATTTTTTCCACCACCCACTGACCATACTTTGTGTTCAATATACAAATTCATACCCTGACTTCAAAATATCTGGTAGTTGGGTGTATAAGTTGTGTCTATAGTGAATTCTCTTGGGTTTTAATTTTTCCACATACTCCTGAGTTGTGTAATGGTGTATTCTCTCTGTTTCCATTTTTATAAAGCAAAGCACCACACCGCAGAAGGAAATAAGAGCTTGGATTCTTTCCTCCAGTATTCCATTGTTCTCCTCTTTTATGTTTTTAGCAGTACCTTCTCTCCTGCGGCTGTCATTTCCAAACAGCCTGTTCTCCATGCCCACAAGGTCTGAATAATTATTCTGCAAAAGTGTTTGGGTCACACCCAGCTAAGTTTCCTGCTTTGAAGGAGGATAAAGAAGAGAAGACTGGCCAGTAAAAGGGACATGAATCCTGGCCATATGTCCTGGGATTGCATTGGCCAGAAGGCCAGGATTTTGGTGTACCACACTCCAACCGGCAAGTCCTTTTGGAATCCAATGCAGAAATTCGATTTCATTTCAAATGGTAAGTTTATCAATGGCCCTGATCTGAGATATATTGGTGATTGGTGAACTTTGATTATGAAAGCTCTTCATTGAGATGGCAGTACTTTCTCATTCTCTTCTACTTACTTTCTCTGCCTTTGATTCCATTTTTTAAAAATACACTTTCATACCCTGACTTCAACATATCTGTCTAGTTGGTTGTATATGCAGTGTCTGTAGTGAAGTCTCTTGGGTTTTAATTTTTCCTGATACTCATGAGTTGCTTAATGCTATTTTCTTACTATTCCAAATTTTAAAAAGCACCCCACCACACCACACCACACAAGGAAATCAGAGCTTGTTTTATTTCCTCCAGGATTCAATTTTCTCCTCTTTTCTGTTTTTAGCAGTGCCATCAGTCCTGCTGTTGTCTTCTCCAAGCATTCCTTTCTCCATGCCCACAAGGTTCAAATAATTAGGTGGTAAAAGTGTTGGTCACACACAACGCTCTGGTCCCTGCTTTCGAAGAGCAGAATGAAGACAAGATTGGCCAGTAACCAGGAAATGAATCCTGGCCACTTTTCCGGGACTGCATTGGCAAAATGACCTGGATTTTGGTGTGCCATGCTCCACCACTTTTAGCCCTTTTGGAATCCAATGCAGAAGTTCAATTTCATTTTAAATGGAACGGTTATCCATTGCCCTGATCTAGGGTATATGTGGTGTTTGGTGACCTTTGATAATGAAAGCTCTTCATTGAGATGGCAATACTTTCTCATTATGTTCTAATTTTTTCGTCTGCCCTTGATTTGCTTGCTGTTAGGATCCCTATTTGGAAATAATATGGTTTTCAAAGAGATATTGTTATGTATGGTAATTTAGGCAAAGGACGTGTGAGCACTTTACAAATAGGACACTTTTTACTTAGAAAGATTGAACGCCTCAAAGTAAACTGCACGATGAAATAAATATTTATTTCACTGGTCAAGATTAAAATGTCCAATGTAACACAGGGAATAAAATAATTAAAATTTTGTTATAATTTATTTCCCATAAATCAGACTGATTATTTTCCTTTACATGTGTCAGTGCATTCTTAAAATTTTATTATGATTGATTATATTAAATCTAATCTTACCTAGAGTCCATTTTCAATGCAACATTCTCTTTGGAACTTATATGCATTTCAGTTGGTAATTTTAAAATAAAAATTTTCAACAGTTTTAAATAATCCATGCAATGTTCACTTTATCCATATGATGCTCTATAGGTTGAATTATCAAAAAAACTGAGATATAAACTGAAAAAGTTGTTCAAGGACGGCAGGTAAAGCACATATGCATGTCAGTGACAACTAATGGATTAAGAGTTGAATAATATGTTTTTAATTTTCTGTATTATCTTTATTTCCTATAATTCATAAAGAGCTATTGAAAACATATAATAATGATTGAAGAGAAGAATGCAAACATCTGTGATTATACGAAGGACCAAAGATATTACACATTGGATAAGTAATAAGGTGGTTTAATATGATTTAATAAAACTGGCTTTTTTTTTTAATTGTGGGGATGTCTGGGATTGTACGCATAATTTGAGCCATGGATAATAGGCGTTAGTCTTGTTTTAAAGATGCTCTGGCCAATTTTTAAAAACGGTAATCACAATTCAATGTTCTGCTGGAGATGTGTTTATGGGACGTCTGTTAGGTGTTATGCCCCTTGATTTTCTTATGATGAGATTTCTACCCTTGGTGTAATGTTTATATATGTTCACGAATGATTGACATGCATCACAAAAAATATATATTAAGGGAAAGCAAGGGAGAGAGACAAAAATGAAGCTTTGGAATTACCTATTTCTCTAAAGAGGTCTTCCTTTTGTATTTCTTCAGTATGGAGGATGTAATCTGGAGTGCATAGAATGGAGGGCGGCCAACTCTGCTTGATGGAAATGGTCCTTGATTTTTATGAACCATTCCACTTCTACATGATATCTTGAAAACAGTTGAGTCATTCTTTCTCCCCTTTTGGACCATACACGTCCCTTTTTCCCTTCTGTGTGTTGACATGATCCTTCATGATCCATAGGAGAGTTTCGGAGGCTGTAATTTATTTGTACAGTAGTTCAATGGTTTCATTTTTGTATATGTAGATCTGTTTCTTTGCAAAAATTTTTTGGAAAATATTTCCAATACATTTTCAAAAATTAAAATATGACAAAAAGCAATTATTCATATATGGACCCCTGCATCACAATCTCACTGCCATAGGGAACAGCCCAATTGTGTCCAGAAAATCAGGAATATTATCTTGAAACAAAACTCTGAGTGATGTAAAAATTCAGTGCAGAATTGTGAAGTCATGTAAAATGATGTCCTCTGGGTTACTGATTTAAAATTGTGATTATTCAAAAAAGGAGTCATCAGTGAGAAGCATTTCTTGTCCTCCCATTATTTTTCCTCGAATGAGTGTTGTTTAATATTATTCAAATGATTATGAGGAAGAAACTAGTCCAAAAGATAAGGTAAAATATGCATGCCTCAGGAACTCTTCTATTTGAAGCTTTTTATTTTTACAGAATTTTCTATTTAAAGGGCTAAAATCTTTCCTTTCAAATTAACACTGACAGGGTATGGGGAAAAATTCTTTCTGACTAAGTAAGGATTTATTTTTATAGCAAAACAAATAAAAAACCATTTTTAAACATTGTATACTTTAACAAAGGCTTAAAATTACTTTTTTCAATTTTAAATTCTCCTAATTGCTCTGTGAGAGAATATCGTCATTGTAAGCTGACGTAGAGTTAATTTTCACCTCCAATGGGACACATTCTTGTTTTTTAAAGGTATAATTATAACAGAAACTATAAGTTAAAAAAAAAACTTTTATGATGTCAGTCAGGATTCTCAAATCTCTATTCCCAACATGACTCCACACATGTCGTATTCTTTCTGACAGATCATGAAAAAATATTATGGCATTTTTTCCACCAGCCACTGTACACTTTACATTTCAAATGCACTTTCATACCCTGACTTCAACATAACTGTCTAGTTGGTTGTATAGGCTGCGTCTGCAGTGAAGACTCTTGGCTTTTAATTTTTCCCACATAATCCTGAGTTGGTGAGTGGAGTTTTCTTTCTGTTCCAATTATCAAAAAGCAGCTCACAAGATGGCACAAGGAAATCACAGGTTGGATTCTGTCCTCCATGATTCTGTTGTTCTCCTCTTTACTGTTTTTATCAGTGCCTTATCTCTTGCCACACTTTTTTTCAAACAGTGCATTCTCCATGCCTCCAAAGTCTGAATAATTAGTCTGCAAAAGGTTTGGGCCACACCCAACTAAGGTCCCTGCTTTGAAGGATGAGAAAGAACACAAGATTGGCCAGTAAAAGGGAAATGACTTGTGGCCATTTTTCTGGGACTGCATTGGCAAGATGACCTGGATTTTGGTGTACCACGCTTCCCCGTGCTAGACTTTTGGAATCCAATGCAGAAGTTTAATTTCATTTTACATGGAATTTATCCATTGCCTTGATCTGGGGTATATGTGGTGTTTGGTGGCCTTTGATAATGAAGGCTCTTCATTGAGATGGCAATACTTTTTCATTATGTTCTAATTTCTTCCTCTGCACTTGATTCCATTGCTCTTAAGATCCCTATTTGGCAATAATACGGTTTTCAAAGAGATCATGCTATGTGTGGTAATTTAAGCAAATGATGTGTGAGCACTTTACAAAGAGGACATTTTTTACTTAGAAAGATTGAATGACTCAAAGTAAACTGAACGATGAAACAAATATTTATTTCACTGGTCAAGATTAAAATGTCCACTCTATTATGGGGGATAAAATAATTATAATTTGGTTATTATTTATTTTCCATAAATCAGACTGATTATTTTCCTTTACATCTGTCAGTGCATTCTTAAAATTTTATTATGATTGATTATATTAAATCTAATCTTACCTAGTGTCCTTTTCAAATCAACATTCTCTTTGGAACTAATATGCGTTTCAGTTCATAATTTTAAAATAAAAATTTTCAACAGCTTTAAAAAATCCCTGCAATGTTCACTTTGTCCACATGATGCACTATAGGTTGAATTATCAAAAAAAAAAAATAAGAGATAAACAGAAAAAGTTGTCAAAGACGGCAAGCAAAGCACATATTCATGTCAGTGTCAACTAATGGATTGAGGTGAATAATAAGTTTTTTATTTTCTGTATTCTCTTTATTTCCTATAATTCTTAAAGAGCTATTGAAAACATTTAATAATGATTGAAGAGAAGTATGCAAACGTCTGTGATTACACGAAGGACCAGGGATAGTATACATTGGAAAAGAAATATAGTGGTTTATTAGGATTTAATAAAGATCCTTTTTTTTTTAATTGTGGGGATGTCTGGGATTATACACATAATTTGAGCCATAGATAATAGGTATTAGTCATCTTTTAAAGATGCTCTGGCCAATTTTTAAAAAAGGAATCACAATTCAAGGTTCTGCTGGATATATGTGTGTGAGACTACTGTTAGGTGTTTTGCGGTATATTTTCTAAGGTTGAGATTTCTGCTCTCAGTGTCCGGTTTATGTACGTTCAGAAACGATTGATAAGCATCACTAAAAATACATATTATGAGAAAGAGGGTGGGGAGGAACAAATACGATGCTTGGAATTTCCTGTTTTTCTAAAGTGGTCTTCTTTTGTGTTTCTTCATTATCAGAGATTGTAATCTGGCATGCATAGAATGGAGGGCAGTACCCTCTACTTGATGCAATAGGTCCTTGACTTTTATGAAACATTCCTCTTCCACATGATAACTTGTAAACAGTTGAGGCACTCTTCCTCACCTTGTGGACCTTACAGGTCCCTTTTGCACTTCTGGGTGTTGGCAAGGTTCTTCATAAGCCATAAGAGAAATTTGGACACTGGGAGCTACTTTTACTCTTGTTCCTTGGTTTCATTTATATATATGTGGATCTGTTTCTAGGTAAGAATGATTTTGATTATTTTCCCAACAAATCTGAAAAATTACAATATGATAAAATAGCAGCTATTTGTATATGGACACCTGGGTCACAATCTTCACAATATGCAACAGCCCAATAATGTCTTGAAAATCAGGAATTTTTCCTTGAAAAAAAAATCCTGAGCTTTGTAAGCTTGCAGTAAAGAATCAGGAAATCATGTAAAAATAGGTCCTCTGAATTATCGATTTAAAATTGTGATTATTCAACAAAGTGGAATAAGTGAGAAACATATCTTGGGATCCCATTATTTTTCTGCCAGTAAAAGTAGTTTAATATTATTCCAATAACTATTAGGAAAAAAATTTTGCCCAAAAATTAAGGTAAAATATGCATTTCACAGTAACTCTTCTATTTGTAGCCTTTTATATTTACAGGGTTTACTATTCAAATGGGCTAAAGACTTTCCTTTCCAATTAACATTGACAGGGAAGCAGGAAAAATACTTTTTGCCTAATTAAAGATTGATTTATATACCATAATATATAATTAACTATTCTTATAAAATGTATGTTTTAATGAAGTTTTAAATTTATTTTTTTTTAATTTTAAATAATCCCAATTACTCTATTAGAGAACACTGGCATTCTAATCAGACTTATTGATAATTTTCACCTCCAACTGGCCACATTCTTGTTTTCCTTATTATATATTTCTAACAGAAACTATAAATAAAAAAAAAACAAAAACATTATTGCAGTTGGTTAGGAAACTCAATCCTTTATACCCCAGCATGATTCCACATGTGTTGGAATCTTTCTCACAGCTCAGAAGAAAATATTATTGCATTTTTTCCACAAGCCACTGACAATACTTTGTGTTTAAAATACACTTTCATACACTGACTTCAACATATATGGCTAGTTGGCTCTATAGGCTGTGTCTGTAGTGAAGTCTCTTGGGTTTTAATATTTCCACATACTCCTGAGTTGTGTTATGGTGTTTTCTCTCTGTTCTAATTTTTAAAAAGCACTGCTCCACAACGCACAAGGAAACCAGAGCTTGGATTTTTTTTCCTCCAGGATTCCGTTGTTCTCCTCCTTTCTGTTTTTAGCAGTGCCTTCTCTCCTGCTGCTGTCATTTCCAAAGAGCCTGTTCTCCATGCCACCAAGGTCAGAATAATTATCCTGCAAAAGTGTTTGGGTCACACCCAGCTAAGGTCCCTTCTTTGAAGGAGCAGAAAGAAGACAAGCCTAGGCCGTTTAAGGGACACAAATCCTGGCCATATTTCCTGGGATTGCATTGGCCGGATGACCAGGATTTTGGTGTGCCACACTCCAACCCGCCGAGTCCATTTGGAATCCAATGCAGAACTACGATTTCATTTCAAATGGTAAGTTTATCCAAGGCCCTGATCAGAGATATATTGGTAATTGGTGAACATTGATAATGAAGGCTATTCATTGAGATGGCAATACTTTGTCATTCTATTCTAATTTCTTCCTCTGCCTTTGATTCCATTGCTCTGAGCATCTCTAGTTGGAAAGGATATGGTTTTCAAAGGGATCCTGTTTGGTTTGTTAATTTAGGCAAAGGACGTGTGAGCACTTTACAAAGGGGAAGTTTTTTACTCAGAAATAATGAATGCCTCAATGCAAACTGCATGATGAAACAAAAATTTATTTCACCCCTTCAGATTATAATTTCCACAATTTCATAGGGAATAAAATAATTTTAAAAATTTTATAATTCATTTCCCTAAAATCAGACTGATTATTTTCCTTTACATGTGCCTGTGCCTTCTTAAATCTTTATTATGATTGATTAAAGTAAATCTCATTTTATCTAAAATCCCCTTTCAAATCAACATTCTCTTTCAACCTAATATACGTTTCTGTTCATAATTTTAAAATAAATTCTTTTCATTAGCTTTTAAAAAGCCATGCATTTTTCACTTTGCACACATGATGCACTATGGGATGAGTTATTAAGATAACTGAGAAAGAAATGGTAAAATTTGTTCAAGGATTTTGAGAAAATCACCTTTGCATGGCAGTGTCAACAAATGGATTCAGAGGTGAAAAATATTTTATTTACTGTTCTGGATTCTGTTTATTTATAATATTTCTTAAAGAGCTTTTGAAAACGTTTAATAATGATTGAAGAGATGAATGCGCACCTCTGTGATTATATGAAGGATCAGGGAATGTACACATTGGATAAGAAAGATAGTGGGTTTATATATATTAATAAAACAGATTTGTTTTAATAATCGTGGCTATGTCTGAAACTGTACACCCAGTTAAGCCATGGATACTAGGCATTAGAAATGTTTTAAAGATGTTCTTGCCAACTTTTTGAAGGGAATCACATTTCAAGGTCCCGCTGGAGATGTGTGTATGGGATGACTGTTAGGTGTTATACACCTTTATTTTCTTATGATGAGATTTCTACTATCAGCACCAGGTTTATATATGTCCATGTATGATTGACATGCATCACTAAAAATATATATTAAGGGAAAGCAGGGGGAGAGAGACAAATATGAACCTTTAGAATTACCTTTTTCTCTAAAGTGGTCTTCATTTTGTGTTTCTTCAGTATAGAGGCTGTAATCTGACATGCATATAATGGAGGGCCATCCACTCTGTTTGATGGAAATGGTCCTTGATTTTTATGAACCATTCCTTTTCTACATGATATCTTGTAAACAGTTGATTCACTCTTTCTCACCTTGGGAACCTTACAGGTCACTTTTGCATTTCTGGGTGTTGGTAAGGTCCTTCATAAGCCAAAAGAGAAATATGGACGCTGGGAATTAATTTTACTCTAGTTCCTTTGTTTCATTTGTGTATATGTGGATATGTTTCTTGGTAAGAATGATTTTGATTTTTTCCCCATAATTCTCAAAAATTACAATATGCCAAAAGAGCAGTTATATGCACACATGCATCACAATCTCTGCACCATCACCAACAGCCCAATAATGTCTTGAAAATCTGGAATGTTTTCCATGAAAAAAAAAAACAGAACCTTGTAAACATTCAATAAACACTCATAAAGTCATGTAAAAAGATGTCTTCTGAATTATCAATTCAAAAATGTGATTATTCCAAAAAGGAGAATCAGTGAGAAACATTTCTTGTGCTCCCATTATTTTTCTGCCAGTTAGAGTATTTTTAAAATTATTCCAATATATAATAGGAAGAAAATATAGTCCCAAATTTGAGGTAAAATATGCATTCCACAGGAACTCTTCTATCTGTGGTGTTTTATTTTTACAGAGTTTACTATTTAAAAGGGATAAAGGCTTTCCTTTCCAATTAAAATTGACAGTGTAGGGGGAAGATTCATTTTCCCTAAGTAAAGATTGATTTATATACCATAATATATAATTAACCATTCTTTTAAAATGTATGTTTTAATGAAGTCTTGAATTTTTTATTTTTTATTTTAAATATTCCCAATTACTCCATGAGAGAACACTGGCGTTCTATTCTGACTTATTGTTAATTTTCATGTCCAATTGGTCACATTCTTGTTTTCCTTAATATATATTTATAACAGAATGTATAAATTAAAAAAAACAAACATTTATGCAGTCGGTCAGAATTGTCAAACCTCTATTCCCAAAATGACTCCACAAGTGTTTTAAACTTTCTGAAAGATCATGAGTAAATATTTTTGCATTTTTTCCACCAGCCACTGACTATAATTTATGTTTAAAATACAATTTCATACCCTGACTTCAACATATCTGGATAGTTGTTTTTATGGAAGTGTCTTCATTGAAAACACTTGAGTTTAATTTTTCCATATACTCCTGAGTTGCTTATTGGAGGTTTCTTTCTATTTTAATTTTCAACCAGCACTGCAGAACACTGTACAGATGAGTCGATGAATCAAACTTGGTTGCCATTGCTCAGGATTCCATTGTTCACCTCTTTTCTGTTTTTAGCATTGCAGTCACTCCTGCTCTTTTCTTTTCCAAACATCCCATTCTTCCATGACCCAAGGTCCAAATTATTTTCCTGCAAAAGTGTTTGTGCCCCATCCAGATAAGTTCCCTGCTTTAGAGGAGCAGAAAGAAGACAAGCATGGCCAGTAACAGGGAAGAAATCTTGGCCATTTTTCATGGGACTGCATTGGCAGGATGACCAGGATTTTAGTGTTAAAAGGCTCCACCCCTGCGAGCCCTTTTGGAATCCAATGCAGAAGTTCGATTTCATTTTAAATGGAAAGGTTATCCATTGCCCTGATCTGGGATATACATTGGTTCTGGTGACCTTTTATAATGAAGACTCTTCACTGAGGTGGCAGTCCTTCCTCATTCTATTCTAATATTTTCCTCTGCCCGTGATTCCATTTCTCTTTGTATCTCAAGTTGGATATTATATGGTTTTCAAAGTGATCTTGTTTTCTGTGGTAATTTAGCCAAAGTATAAGTGAACACTTTACAAAGGAGGCATTTTTTACTAAGAAAGAATCAAACCCTCACAGTAACCTGCATGATAAAACAAAAATTTATTTCACCCTAGAAATTATAAGGTCTAATATTTCCCGGGGAATAGAATAATTAAAATTTTGTTATTATTTATTTCCCCTAAATATGACAGATTATTTTCCTTTACATGTGTCTCTGCTTTCTTAAATCTTTATTATGACTGATCATATTAAGTATAATCTTACCTAAAATCCCTTTTCAAATCAACATTCTCTTTCAATCTAATATACGTTTCAGTCCATAATTAAAAATTAAAATCATTTCAACAGCTTTAACACAGCCATGCATTGATCACTTTTCCCACATCATGCACTAGGGGATGAGTTATCAAAAAGACTTTGAGCTAAATGGAAAATTTTTTTTCAACGATGGTGAGAAAGCATCTTTGCACAGCAGTGTCAATGAATGGATTGAGAGGTGAATAATATTTTATTTATTCTTCCAGATTCTCTTTATTTATTTTAATTCATAAAGAGCTGTATAAAACGTTTAATAATGATTGAAGAGAAAAATTCACACCTCTGTGAATATGTGATGCAACAGGGAATGTACACATTTGATAAGTAAGATAGTGGTTTAATATGTATTAATAAAACAGACTTGTTTTAAAAGTCGTGGGGATGTCTGAAATTGTACACCTGAGTTGAGACATGAATAATAGGCATTAGTCATATTTTAAAGATGCTTTGGCTAATTTTTAAAAAAAGGAATCACAATTCAATGATCTCCTGGAGATATGTGTACTGGACCACTGTTAGATTTCATTTCCCTTAATTTTCTGAGGTTGAGATTTGTCTCTCGGCTTCAGATTTGTATGTTCATGTATGATTGATATGCATCACTAAAAATACATATTAAGTGAAAGAGGGTGCAGAAAAACAAATATGAAGCTTTTGAATTACCTATTTCCCTAAAGTCAGCTTCCTTTAGTGTTGCTTCCTTATCATCGATTGTAATCTCCCAAGCATAGAAGGGAGCACGTTGCCCACTGCTGGATGATTTTGGTCCATGACTTTCAGAACATTTCATCTTGCCCTGATAACTTGTAAACAGTTAAGTCACTCTTTCTCCCCTTGTGGACCATACACGTCCCTTTTTCCTTTCTGTGTGTTGGCATGGTTCTTCATGAGCCATAGGAGAATTTGGGAGTCTGCAAGTTATTTGTACAGTAGTACAATGGTTTCATTTTTGTATATGTCAATCTGATTCTTTGCAAAAATGTTTTGGAAAATATTTCCAATACATTCTCAAAAATTACAATATGTCAAAAAGCAGGTATTCATATATGGACACCTGCATCACAATCTCTGCCATAAGGAACAGCCCAATTGTGTCCAGAAAATCAGGAATATTTCCTCGAAACAAAACTCTGAGTGATGTAAACATTCAGTACAGAATTGTGAAGTCATGTAAAATGATGTCCTCTGGATTATTAATTTTAAATTGTGATTATTCAAAAAAGGAGTCATCTGTGAGAAGCATTTCTTGTCCTCCCATTATTTTTCCTCGAGTTAGAGTTGTTTAATATTATTCCAACAATTATGAGGAAGAAACTCTAGTCCAAAACTGAAGGTAATATATGGATGCCACAGGAACTCTTCTACTTGAAGCCTTTTATTTTTACAGAGTTTTCTATTTAAAGGGCTAAAATCTTACCTTTGAAATTAACACTGACAGGGTATGGGGAAAAATTCTTTCTGCATAAGTAAGGATTTATTTTTAATAGCAAAACAAATAAATAAACTTTTTTTTTAAAAAAACATATACTTTAACAAAGGCTTAAAAATTCTTTTTTTCAATTTTAAATTCTCCAAATTACTCCTTGAGAGAATATCGTCATTGTAAGCTGACGTAGAGTTAATTTTCACCTCCAATGGCACACATTCTTTTTTTTTAAAGGTGTACTTATAACAGAAACTGTAGGTTAAAAAAAATAAACTTTTATGCTGTCGGTCAGGATTCTCAAACCTCTGTTCCCAAAATGACTCCACACATGTCGGATTCTTTCTGACAGATTATGAGAAAATATTATGGCATTTTTTCCACCAGCCACTGACTATACATTACGTTTAAAATGCACTTTATATCCTGACTTCAACATAACTGGCTAGTTGGTTGTATAGTTTGGGTCTGCAGTGCAGTCTCTGGGTTTTAATTTCTACCACATAATCCTGAGTTGGTGAGTGGAGTTTTCTTTCTGTTCCAATTTTCCAAAAGCAGCACATCCCATGGCATAAGGAAATCACAGCTTGGGTTCTGTCCTCCATGATTCAGATGTTCTCCACTTTAGTGTTTTTAGCAGTGCCTTATCTCTTGCTGCTTTTTTTTTTTAAACAGTGCATTCTCCATGCCCACAAAGTCTGAATAATTAGTATGCAAAAGGGTTTGGGCCACACCCAACTATGGTCCCTGCTTTGACAGAGCAGAAAGAAGACAAGACTGGCCAGTAAAAGGTAAATGAAACCTGGCCATTGTTCTGGGACTGCATTGGCAAAATGACCAGGATTTTGATGTGCCACCCTCCACCACTGCTAACCCTTTTGGAATCCAATGCAAAAGTTCGATTTCATTTTTCACGGAATGTTTATTCATTGCCCTGACCTGGGGTATATGTGGTGTTTCTTGACCTTTCATAATGAAGGTTCTTCATTGAGATGGCAATTCTTTCTCATTATGTTCTGATTTCTGTCTTTGCCCTTGATTCCCTTGCTTTTAGGATCCGTATTTGGAAATAATACGGTTATCAAAGAGTTCTTGTTATGTGTGGTAATTTTTGATAAAGGACGTGTGAGCACTTTACAAAGAGGACATTTTTTACTTAGAAAGATTGAATGCTTCAAAGTAAACTACACGATGAAACAAATATTTATTTCAACCGTCAAGATTAAAATGTCCACTATATCACAGGAAATAAAATAATTAAAATTTTGTTATAATTTATTTCCCATAAATCAGTCTGATTATTTTCCATTAAAAGTGTCAGTGCATTCTTAAAATTTTATTAAGATTGGTTATATTTAATCAAATCTTACCTAGAGTCCCTTTTAAAATCAACATTCTCTTTGGAACTAATATGCATTTCAATTCATAATTTTAAAATAA
>JAKSZT010013654.1:2627-24813 GCA_026826555.1 Tolypeutes matacus | reverse complement strand
AAACAAGAATGTGGCCAATTGGAGGTGAAAATTAACAATAAGTCAGATTAGAATGCCAGTGTTCTCGCATAGAGTAATTGGGAGTATTTAAAATAAAAATAAATGAATTTTAAATCTTTGTTAAGACATACATTTTAAAAGAATAATTAATTCTGTATTTTGGCATATAAATCAATCTTTAATTAGGCAAAAAGAAGTTTTCCTGGTTCCCTGTCAATGTTAATTGGAAAGGAAAGGCTTTAACCCTTTTAAATAATAAACTCTGTTAAAATAAAATGCTACAACTAGAAGAGTTCCTGTGCAATGCATATTTTACATTAATTTTCAGGCTAGGTTTATTTCCTTATAGTTATTGCAATAATATTAAACTACTTTTACTGGCATAAAAATGAAGGGAGCTGAAGAAATGTTTCTCACTTATTCTCCTTTCTTGAATAATCACAATTTTAATTCGAAAATTCAGTGCACCTCTTTTTACATGACTTCACGATTCTTTACTGCATGTTTACAAAGCTCAGGATTTTTTTTTCAAGGAAACCATTCCGATTTTCAAGACATTATTGGGGTGTTGCATATTGTGCAGATTGTGATGCAGGTGTCCATATACCAATAGCTGCTATTTTATAATATTGTAATTTTTGAGAATAGTTGGGAAAAATATTAAAATCATTCTTACCAAGAAACAGATCCACATATACACAAATGAAAACAAGGAACCACAGTAAAAATAGCTCCCAGCGTCCAAATTTCTCTTATGGCTTATGAAGGACCTTGCCAACACCCAGAAGTGCAAAAGGGATGTGTAATGTCCACAAGGTGAGAAAGAGTGCCTCAAATGTTTGCAAGTTTTCATGTGAATGGGCTTGGTTCATAAAATTCAAGGACTTATGGCATCAAGTAGAGGGTACCGCCCTCCATTCTGTGCACGAGAGATTACAACCTGATAATGAAGAAACACAAAGGAAGAGGACTTTAGAGCAATAGGTAATTCCAAGCTTCATATTTGTCACTCCCCACCCTCTTTCTCATAATATATATTTTTAGTGATGCATATCAATCGTTTCTGAACAAACATAAGCCTGACACTGAGGGCAGAAATCTCAACCTTAGAAAATATAGGGGCAAAACACCTAACAGAAGTCTCATACACATATCTTGAGCAAAACATTGAATTGTGATTCCTATTTTAAAAATTGTCCAGAGCATCTTTAAAACATGACTAATGCCTATTATCGATGCCTCAACTTATTTGTACAACCAGACATCCCAACAACTTAAAAAAAAAACTCTTTTATTAAATAATATTAAACCCCTATATTACTTATCCAATGTGTACCATCCCTGGTCCTACATATAATCACAGAAGTGTGCATTCTTCTCTTCAATCATTATTAAATATTTTCAATAGCTCTTTAAGAATTATAATAAATAAAGAGAATACAGAAAATTTAAAAACTCTTAATGCATTAGTTGACACTGACATGCATATGTGCTTTTCTTACCATTCTTGAACAAATTTTTCCATTTATCTATCAGGTTTTTTGATAATTCAACACATAGCGCATCATGTGCACAAAGTGAACATTGAATGGATTTTTTAAAGCTGTTGAAAATTTTGTGTGGGATGTGGTGGGAGGTGTGAGAGGTGGGCAACATGGGAATCCCAGTGGGTCCCATGTAATATTTTGGTTAATCTAAGCACCTCTTAAAATATATGTATACATATATATATATATATATAAATAACATTTCTGTAAGCAAATACACATATATGCATATATATTTATATATAATTTTGCAAATGTTTGTATGTATTGTGAGAATTTTGATTTTTACCCATAATAAAAAAAAGAAAAAAAATAATAAATTTATCAACTGAAACGCATATTAGTTCCAAAGAGAATGTTGATTTGAAAAGGGACACTAGGTAAGATTAGATTTAATATAATCAATCATAATAAAATTTTAAGAATGCACTGACATGTGTAAAGGAAAATAATCAGTCAGATTTATGGGAAATAATTTAAAACAAAATTTTAATAATTTTATTCCCCATGATATAGTGGATAATTTAATCTCGACCGGTGAAAAAATATTTGTTTAATCGTGCAGTTTAATTTGAGGCATTCATTCTTTATAAGTAAAAAATGTCCTCTTTGTAAGGGGTTCACACGTCCTTTGCCTAAATTACCACACATAAGAAGATCTCTTGGAAAAACATCTAATTTCCAAATAGAGATACTAAGAGGAATGGTATCAAGAGCAGAGGAAGAAATTAGAATATAATGAGAAAGTATTGCCATCTCAATGAAGAACCTTCATCATCAAAGTTCACCAAACTCCACATATACCCCAGAGCAGGGCAAAGGATAACCTTTCCATGTAAAACGAAATCGAAGTTCTGCATTGGATTCCAGAAGGGACGGCAGGAGTGAAGCGATTTTACACTAAAATCCTGGTCATCCTGCCAATGCAGCCCCATGACTAATGGCCAGGATTTGTTTCCCTGTTACTGGCCAGGCTTGTCTTCCTTCTGCAACTCCAAAGCAGGGACCTAGGCTGGATAGAGCACAAACACTTCTGCAGGATAATAATTTGGACCTTGGGGGCATGGAAAATGGGCTCTTTGGAAAAGACAGCAGCAGGAGAGAAGGCATTCCTAAAAACAGAAAAGAGGTGAAAAATAGAACCCTGAACAATGGCAACCATCTGTGCAGTGTGCTCAAGTGCTGGTTGAAAATTAAAAAGAAAGCAACCTCCAATAGGCCACACAGGAGTATGTGGAAAAATTAAAACTCAAGCATCTTCAAAAAAGACACTTCCCTAAAAACAAATATCCAGATATGTTGAAGTCAGGGTATGAAAGTGTATTTTAAAAATAAAATATAGACAGTGGCTGGTGGAAAAAAAATGCAAAAATATTAACCCATGATCTTTCAGAAAGTTTAAAACACATGTAGAGACATGCTGGGATTAGAAGTTTGACATTTCTGACCGACTGCATAAATGTTTTTTTTTTTTTTTATTTTATAGATTCTATTATAAATATATATTAAAGAAAACAAGAATGTGAACAATTGGACGTGAAAATTACCAGTAAGTCAGAATAGAATGACAGTGTACACTCATAGAGTAATTGGGAGTATTTAAAATACAAAAAAATAAATTTAAGACTTCATTAAAACATATATTTTAAATGAATGGTTAATTATAAAATAGGGTATATAAATCAATCTTTACTTAGGCAAAATGAATTTTTCCCCTATCCTGTCGATGTCAATTGGAAAGGAAAATCTTTAGCACTTTTAAATAGTAAACCCTATAAATATAAAAGACCACAGATAGAAGAGTTCCTGTGGAATGCATATTTTACATAAAATTTTGGACTACATTTTCTTCCTATTATTTATTGGAATAATTTTAACCTACTCTAACTGGCAGAAAAATAATGGGAGCACAAGTAATGTTTCTCACTGATTCTCCTTTCTGGAATAATCACAATTTTGAATCGATAATTCAGAGGACCTCTTTTTCCATGACTTCATGAGTGTTTATTGAATGTTTCAAGGTCCTGGAATTTTCTTCAAGGAAACCATTCCTGATATTCAAGACATTACTGCGCTGGTGCTGATGGTGCAGAGATTGTGATGCAGGTGTCTATATACAAATAGCAGCTCTTTTGTCATATTGTAACTTTTGAGAATTATTGGGAAAAAAATCAAAATCATTCTTACCAAAAACATATCCACATATACACAAATGAAACCAAGGAACTAGAGTAAAACAAGCTCGCAGCATCCAAATTTCTCTTCTGGCTTATGAAGGAAATTGCCAACACCCAGAAATGCAAAAGGGACCTGTAAGATCCCAAGGTGAGAAGGAGCAACTCGACAGTTTACAAGATATCATGTAATAGAGGAATGGTTCATAAAAATCAATGTTTTAATTACTTCCTCTGCCCTTGATTCCATTGCTCTTAGGATCCCTATTTGGAAATAATATGGTTTTCCAATAGATCTTGTTATGTGGGGAAATTTAGGCAAAGGACCTGTGAGCACTTTACAAAGAGGACATTTTTTACTTAGAAAGAATTAATGCCTGAAAGTAAACTGCACGATTAAACAAACATATTTTTCACCTGTCAAGAATAAAATGTCCACTCTATGCATGCCATATTTCAGGCTCCCTAATGAAGAAACAGAAAAAGAAGTCCACTTTAAAGAAATAGGTAATTCCAAAGCTTCATATTTGTCTCTCTCCCCTGCTTTCCCTTAATATATATTTTTAGTGATGCATGTCTATCATACATGAACATATATAAACCTGATGCCGAGAGTAGAAATCTCATCATAAGAAAATAAAGGGGCATAACACCTAACAGTCGTCCCATACACACATCTCCAGTGGAAACTTGAATTGTGATTCCCTTGTAAAAAATTGGCAAGAACATCTTTAAAACATGACTAAGTCCTAGTATCCAAGGCTTAACAGGGTATACAGTTCCAAACATACTCATGATTATTAAAACAAATCTGTTTTACCAATTCATATTAAACCACTATCTTTCTCATCCAATGTGTACATTCCCTGATCCTTCACATAATCAAAGTGGTGTGAATTCTGCTCTTCAATCATTAGTAAACGTTTTCAACAGCTCTTTAAGAATTATAATAAATAAACAGAATCCAGAACAGTAAACAAAATTTTATTCAGCTCTCAATCCATTTGTTGACATTGCCATGCAAAGGTGCTTTTCTCAGCATCCTTGAACACCGTTTTCCGTTTCTCTCTCAGTTATCTTAATAACTCATCCCATAGTGCATCATGTGGACAAAGTGAAAACTACATGGGTTTTTTAAAGCTATTGAAAAGACTTTATTTTAAAATTATGAATGGAAACGTATATTAGATTGAAAGAGAATGTTGATTTGAAAGGGGATTTTAGGTAAGAATGGATTTAATATAATCAATCTTAATAATGATTTAAGGAGGCACAGGCACATGTAAAGGAAAATAATCAGTCTGAATTTAAGAAAATAAATTATTAAAATTTTTAAATTATTTTATTCCCCATGAAATTGTGGAAGTTATAATTTCAAGGGGTGAAATAAATTTTTGTTTCATCGTGCTGTTTGCATTGAGGCATTCAATCTTTCTAAGTAAAAAATGTCATATTTGTAAAGTGCTCACAGGTCCTTTGCCTAAATTACCAAACATAACAGGATCTCTTTGAAAACCATATTATTTCCAACTAGAGATACTCAGAGCAATGGAATCAAAGGCAGAGGAAGAAATTAGAATAGAATGAGAAATTTTTGCATCTCAATGAAGAGCCTTACTTATCAAAGGCCACCAAACAACACATATACACTACATCAGGGCAAATGGAAACCTTTGCATGTAAAATAAAATTGTACTTCAGCAATGGATTCCAAAAGAGCTCGCAGGGGGGGAGTGTGGCACACCATATTCCTGGTCATCCTGCCAATGCAGTCCAAGAAAAAATGGACAGGATTCATTTCCCCGTTACTGGCCAGTCTTGTCTTCTTTCTGCTCTTCCAAAGCAGGACCAAAGCGTTTTGTCTCACCAAAACTTTTTCAGTCTAATTATTTGGACCTTGTGGGGAGTGAGAAAGGGATGTTTGGAGAAGACTGCAGCAAGAGAGATGGCACTGCTAAAAACAGAAAAGGGGAGAACAATGGAATCCTGGAGGAAATATTTCAAACTCAGATTTCCATGTGTAGTGTGGTATGGGGATTCTTTGAAAATTGTGAAAGAAAGAAAACTCCTCTAGCCACCTCTGGAGAATGTGGAAAAAATGAAATCACAAGAATCTTCAATACACACACTGCCTATAGCACCAACTAACCAGATATGTTGAAGAAATGTATGAAAGTGAATTTTAAACATAAAGCATGGTCAGTGGCTAGAGGAAAAATGCCATAATATTTTCTCATGATCTGTCAGAAAGATTAAAACAAATGTGGTGTCATACTGGGAGATAGAGGTTTAAGTATCCTGACTGATGGTTTAAAAGTTTTTTTTTTTAATCTATACATTCTGTTAGAAATATATATTAAGGAAAACAAGATTTTGTCCATTTGGAGGTGAAAACTAGATATAAGTCTGATGAGAATGACGGTGTACTCTCATAGAATAATTTGGAGTATTTAAAATTAAAAAAAACTAAATTTTAAGTCTTTGTTAAAACAAACATATTAAAGAATGGTTATTTATATATTTTGGGATATAAATCGACCTGTACATAGGAAAGAAGAATTTTTCCCCATACCCTGTCAATGTTAATTGGAAAGGGAAGACTTTAGCCCTTTTAAAGAGTAAACTCTGTAAAATAAAATGCTACAAATAGAGAGTTCCCGGGGAATGCATATTTTACCTTAATTTTTTGACTAGATTTTCTTTCTAATAGTTATAAGAATAATATTACACTACTCTAAATGACAGAAAAATAATGGGAGCACAAGAAATGTTTCTCACTGATACTTCATTTTGAATAACCACAATTTTAAATCGATAATTCAGAGGAACTCTTTTTACATGACCTCAGGATTCTTTACTGAATGTTTAGCAGGCTCTGCATTTTTTTTTCAAGGAACCCATTGCTGATATACTGGACATCATTGGAGCAGAGATTGTGACACAGGTGTCTATAGACAAATACCTGGTTTTTGACATATTTAAATTTTTGATAACTGTATTGAAACAAAAAATCAAAATCATTCTTACAAAGAAACAGAACTACACATAGGAATTTAAACAAAGGAACTACAGTACAAGCATCTCCCAACCTCCAAATATCTCCTATGGCTTATGAAGGATAGTGCCAACACCAGAAATGCAAAAGGGACCGGTAAGGATCACAAGGTGAGAAAGACTGACTCAAATGTTTACAAGTTATCATGTGGAATAGGAATGGTTCATAAAATCAAGGACCTATTGCATCAAGCAGAGGGTACCACCCTCCATTCGATGCATTCCAGATTACTACCTCTGATAATGAAGAAACACAAAGGAAGACCACTTTAGAGCAATAGGTAATTCCAAGCATCATATTTGTCCCTCCCCACCCTCTTTCTCATAATATATATTTTTAGGGATGCATATCAATCGTTTCAGAACATACATAAACTGGACACTGAGAGCAGAAATCTTTACCTTAGAAAATATAGGGGCAGAACCCCTAACAGTAGTCTCATACACATATCTCCAGCAGAACCTTGAATTGTGATTC
Organism: Tolypeutes matacus; assembly: GCA_026826555.1. Classification (NCBI taxonomy): domain Eukaryota; kingdom Metazoa; phylum Chordata; class Mammalia; order Cingulata; family Chlamyphoridae; genus Tolypeutes; species Tolypeutes matacus. The sequence goes on along the minus strand of JAKSZT010013654.1, from coordinate 17,560 downwards.
CTTTTTCAACAATTGTCCAGAGCATCTTTAAAACATGACTAATGCCTATTATCCATGGCTCAAATTATGTGTACAATCCCAGACACCCCCACAATTAAAAAAAAAAGCCCTTTAATTAAATCCTAATAAACCACAATATTACTTATCCAATGTGTACCATCCTTGGTCCTTCGTATAATCACAGAGGTGTGCATTCTTCTCTTCAATCATTATTAAATGTTTTCAATAGCTCTTTATGAATTATAGGAAATAAAGAGAATACAGAAAATAAAAAACATATTATTCACCTCTAAATCTATTAGTTGACACTGACATGCATATCTGTTTGCTTGCCATCCTTGAACAACTTTTTCTGTTTATCTCTCAGTATTTTTGATAGTTCAACCCATAGTGCATAATGTGTACCAAGTGAAGATTGCTTGGATTTTTTAAAGTTGTTGAAATTTTTATTTTAAAATTATGAACTGAAACACATATTAGTTCCAAAGAGAATGTTGATTAGAAAAGGGACACTACGTAAGATTAGATTTAATATAATGAATCACAATAAAATTTTAAGAATGCACTGAAACATTTAAATAAAATAATCAGTCTGAATTATGGGAAATAAATTATAACCAAATTTTAATTATTTTATTCCCCATGATATGGTGGACATTTTAATCATGACCGGTGAAATAAAAATTTGTATCATCGTGCAGTTTACTTTGAGGCATTCAATCTTTCTAAGTAAAAAATATCGTCTTTGTAAAGTGTTCACACGTCCTTTGCCTAAATTACCACACAAAACAAGATCTCTTTGAAAACCATATTATTTCCAAAAACGGATCCTAAGAGCAAGGGATGAAGGGCAGAGAAAGAAATCAGAACATAAGGAGAAATTATTGCCATCTCAATGAAGAGCCTTCATTATCAAAGGTCACCAAACACCACATATACAGCAGATCAGGACAATGGATAAACTTTCCATGTAAAATGAAATCGAACATCTGCATTGGATTCCAAAAGGGCTTGCAGGGGTGGAGCGGGGCACACCAAAATCTTGGTCATCTTGCTAATGCAGTCAAAGGAAAATAGCCAGGATTCGTTTCTCTTTTACTGGCCAGTCTTGTCTTCTTTCTGCTCCTTCAAAGCAGGGACCTTAGTTGGGTGTGGGCCAAACCCTTTTGACCACTAATTATTCAGATTTTGGGGCCATGGAGAATGCACTGTTTGGAAAAGAGAGCAACAAGAGATAAGGCACTGCTAAAAACAGTAAAGCGGAGAACAACGGAATCAAGGAGTACAGAATCCAAGCTGTGATTTCCTTGTGCAGTGTGGTGTGCTGCTTTTTGAAAATTGGAACAGAAAGAAATCTCCACTCACCAATTCAGGATTATGTGTGAAAAATTAAAACCCAAGAGACTTCAGTACAGAGTCAGCCTATACAATCAACTATCCAGTTATGATGAAGTCAGGGTATGAGAGTGCTTTTTAAACATAAAGTGTAGCCAGAGGCTGGTGGAAAAAAATGCCATAATATTTTCTCATAATCTGTCAGAAAGAATCTGACATGTGTGGAATCATACTGGGAATAGAGGTTTGAGAATCCTGACTGACATCATATAAGTTTTTTTTTTTTTTTTAACTTATTGATTCTGTTAAAGATATACCATAAAAAAACAAGAATGTGTTCCATTGGAGGTGAAAATTAACTCTACGTCAGCTTTCAATGATGATATTCTCTCATAGAGCAATTTGGAGAATTTAAAATTGAAAAAAGAAATTTTAAACCTTTGTTAAAGTATACATGTTTTAAAAAAAGGTTAATTATTTATTTTGCTACAAAAATAAATCTTTACTTAGGCAGAAAGAATTTTTCCTCATACCCTGTCAGTATAATTTGAACAGAAAGATTTTATCCTGTTAAATAGAACATTCTGGAAAAATAAAAGGCTTCAAATAGAAGAGTTGATGTGGCATGCATATTTTACCTTAACTTTTGTATTAGAGTTTCTTCCTAATAATTATTGGAATAACATCAAACAACTCTAACTCGAGGAAAAAAAAATGGGAGTACAAGAAATGCTTCTCAATGATGACTCCTTTTTTGAATAATCACAATTTTAAATCAATAATCCAGAGGACATCATTTTACATGACTTCACAATTCTGCACTGAATGTTTACACCTCTCAGGGTTTTGTTTCAAGGCAACATTCCTGATTTTCTGGACACAAATGGGCTGTTCCTGATGGCAGAGAGATTGTGATGCAGGTGTCCATATATGAATACCTGCTTTTTGACATATTGTAATTTTTGAGAATATATTGGAAATAATTTCAAAAAAAATTTTTGCAAAGAAACAGATCGACATATACAAAAATTAAGCCATTGAACTACGATTCAAATAACTTACAGCCTCCAAAATTCTCCTATGGCTTATGAAGGACCATGCCAACACAGAGAAGGGAAAACGGGACGTGTATGTTCCACAAGTTGAGAAAGAGTGACTCAACTGTTTACAATTATCAGGGTAAGATGAAAGGACCTCAAAGTCAGGAACAAAATCCATCCAGCAGAGGGCACCGTACTCCCTTCTATGATTGGGAGATTACAAAACTTGATAATGAAACAACATTAAAGGAAGCTGAAATTAGGGATACAGGTAATTCAAAAGTTTCATATTTGTTTCTCCACACCATCTTTCATGTAATATATATTTTTAGTGATGCTTATCAATCATACATGAACATACAAAAGCTGAAATGAGAAACAAAATCTCAACTTTAGAAAATTAAGAGGCATGACACCACACAGTGGTCCAGTACACACATCTCCCGGAGATCATTGAATTGTGATACTTTTTTAAAAAATTGGCCAAAGCATCTTTAAAATATGACTAAGGCCTATTATTCATGGCTCAACTAGGTTGTAAAATTTCAGATATCACAACTACTTTTAAAACAAGTCTCCTTTATTAATACATATTAAACCACTATCTTACTTATCAAATGCGTACATTCACTGGTGCATCATATATTCACAGATGTGTGCATTCTTCTCTTCAATCATGATTAAACATTTTCAAAATCTCTTTAAGAATTAAGATAAAGAGAATCCAGAAGAAGAAATAAAATATTATTCACCTCTCAATCCATTTGTTGATACTGCCATGCAAAGGTGCTTTTCTCACCATCCTTGAACAAATTTTTCCGTTTATCTCTCAGTTTTTTGATAACTCATCCCATAGTGCATATTGTGGGCAACGTGAACAATACATGGCTGTGTTAAAGCTGTTGAAACGACATTAAATTTAAATTATGGTCTGAAACATATATTAGATTGAAAGAGAATGTTGATTTGAAAAGAGATTTTAGGTAAGATTAGATTTAATATGATCAGTCATAATAAAGATTTAAGAAGGCACAGACACATGTAAAGGAAAATAATCAGTTATATTTAGGGGAAATAAATAATAACAAAATTTTAATTACTCTATTCCCCTGGAAATAGTGGACCTTATAATCACTAGGGGTGAACAAAATTTTTGTTTTATCATGCAGTTTACTTTGAGGGATTCATTCTTTCTTAGTTAAAAATGTCCTATTGTAAAGTGCTCAATTATACTTTGGCTAAATTACCACGCATAACAAGAATGTTTTAACACTAAAATCCTGGTCATCAGGCCAATGCAGCCCCATGAAAAATGGCCAGGATTTGTTTCCCTGTTACTGGCCAGGCTTGTCTTCTTTCTGCTCCTCCAAAGCAAGGACCTTAGCTGGATGTGGCACAAACACTTCTGCCGGAAAATAATTTGGACCTTGGGGGCATGGAAGAATGGGCTGTTTGGATAAAACAGCTGCAGGAGAGAAGGCATTGCTAAAAACAGAAAAGAGGTGACCAATGGAAACCTGAACAATAGCAACCATCTGTACAGCCTGCTCCAGTGCTGCTTGAAAATTAAAATAGAAAGAAACCTCCAATAGGCAGCACAGGAGTATGTGGAAGAATTAAAACTCAAGCGTCTTCAGTAATGACACTTCCCATAAAAACAACTATCTAGATCTGTTGAAGTCAGGGTATGAAAGTGTACATTAAACTTAAAATTTAGTCGGTGGCTGTTGGAAAAATTGCAAAAATATATACTCATGATTTTTCAGAAAATTTAAAACGCATGTGGACTCATGCTGGGAATAGAGGTTTGACAATTCTGACCAACTGCATAAATGTTTGGTTTTTTTTTAATTTAAAGATTCTATTATAAATATGTAATAAGGAAAACAGGAATGTGACCTGTTGGACGTGAAAATTAGCAAAGAGTCAGAATAGAATGACAGTGTTCTCTCATAGAGTAATAGGGAGTATTTAAAATAAAATTTAAAAATTTAAGACTTCATTAAAATGTACATTTTAATAGAATGGTTAATTATATATTATGGTATATAAGTCAATCTTTACTTAGCAAAAATGAATTTTTACCCCTACCTTGTCAATGTTAATTGGAAAGGAAAATCTTTAGCCCTTTTAAATAGTAAACTCTGTAAAAATAAAAGACCACAGATAGAAGAGTTCCTGTGGAATGCATGTTTTATGTTAAATTTAGGACTATATTTTCTTCTTATTATTTATTGGAATAATTTTAAACTAATCTAATTGGCAGAAAAAGAATGGGAGCACAAGAAATATTTCTCACTGCTTCTCCTTTTTGGAATAATCACAGTTTTGAATCGATAATTCAGAGGACCTCTTTTTATATGACTTCATGAGTGTTTATTGAAAGTTTACAAGTTTCTGGATTTTTTTTTCAAGGAAACCATTCCTGATTTTCAAGACTTTACTGGGCTGTTGCTGATGGTGCAGAGATTGTAGAGCAGGATTCCATATACAAAAAGCTGCTCTTTTGTCATATTGTAATTTTTGAGAAATACTGGGGAAAAAATCCAAATCATTCTTACCAAGAAACATATCCACATAAACACAAATGAAACAAAGAACCAGAGTAAAACTAGATCCCAGCATCCAAATATCTCTTCTAGCTTATGAAGGAACTTGCCAAAACCCAGAAATCCAAAAATTACCTGTAAGGTCCCCAATGTGAGAAAGAGTGACGTAACTGTTTACAAGTTATCACGTAGAAGAGGAATGTTTCATAAAAATCAAGGACCATTTCCATCAAGCAGAGTCGACGATCCTCCATTCTATGCACGCAGGATTACTGCCTCCATACTGAAGAAACACAAAAGGAAGACCACTTTAGAGAAATAGGTAATTCCAAAGCTTCATATTTGTCTCTCTCCCCCTGCTTTCCCTTAATATATATTTTTAGTGATGCATATCAATCATTCATGAACATATATAAACCTGATGCCGAGAGTAGAAATCTCATCATAAGAAATTAAAGGGGCATAATACCTAACAGTCGTCCCATACCCACATCTCCAGTGGAAATTTGAATTGTGATTCCCTTTTAAAAAATTGGCAAGAACATCTTTAAAACATGACTAATGACTAGTATCAATGGCTTAACTAGGTTTTCAGTTCCAGACATACCCACGATTATTTAAACAAATCTGTTTTATTAATATATATTAAACCAATAGTTTTGTTATCCAATGTGTACATTCCCTAGTCCTTCATTGTTGGAGGCAGCCAGAAAAATGTGAAGCTAAAATGGCCGACTAACAACTAAAAACTAGCCTGATCCTATATTTAGCCTTCTTTGAGGAAGTAGCTCACACTGTTCCCGCGCCCGCGAAACCTTCCCGCCTTCCACAGCTAACAAACCCTCCCTTGCAACCAACTGTGCCCAATCCCTGCCTAACACGTACTCCCTCCTCTTCCACGCCCTGCCTCCTATACCACCCCTTACCTAGCTTATAAAAGGCTGTGCACTTCCTCAAAAGGGGGAGAATAAACCTGCATGCTTACCTCATATCCGCAATAATTCTTTCCCTCACAGTCAAGGTCCCTGGGACGCCAACTACCACCAGGCACCCCCCCCCATCCTGCCTGTCAACACTTCATATAATCACAGAGGGGCACATTATTCTCTTCAATCATTATTAAAAGTTTTCCACAGTTCTTTAAGAATTATAATAAATAAAAAGAATCCAGAACAGTAAATAAAATATTATTCAGCTCTCAATCCATTTGTTGACACTGCCATTCAAAGGTGATTTTCTCAGCATCCTTGAACAACTTTTTCCATTTACCTCTCAGTTATCTTAATAACTCCTCCCATAGTGCATCATGTTGACAAAGTGAAAAATCCATGGCTTTTGTAAAGCTATTGAAAAGACTTTATCTTAAAATTATGAACGGAAACGTATATTAGATTGAAAGAGAATGTTGATTTGAAAAGGGATTTCAGTTAAGATTAGATTTAATACAATCAATCATAATAAAGATTTAAGAAGGCACAGGCACATGTAAAGGAAAACAATCAGTCTGATTTTAGGGAAAGAAATTATTAAAAAATCTTAATTATTTTCTTCCCTATGAAATTGTGGAAATTATGCTCACAATGGGTGAAATAAATTTTTGTTTCATCGTGCAGTTTGCACCGAGGCATTCATTCTTTCTGAGTAAAAAATGTCCCCTTTGTAAAGTGCTCACACGTCCTTTGCATAAATTACCAAACATACCAGGATCCCTTTGAAAACCATATTATTTCCAACTAGAGATCCTCAGAGCAATGGAATCAAAGGCAGAGGAAGAAATTAGAATAGAATGAGAAAGTATTGCCGTCTCAATGAAGAGCCTTCATTATCAAAGGCCACCAAACACCACATATATTCTATATTAGGGCAATGGGAAAACATTGTATGTAAAATAAAATCTTTCTCCAGCAAATGATTCCAAAAGGGCTCGCAGAGGGGTAGTGTAGCACACCAAAATCTTGGTCATGCTGCCAATGCAGTCCCAGGTAAAATGGAGAGGATTCATTTCCCGGTTACTGGCCAGTCTTGTCTTCTTTCTGCTCTTTCAAAGCAGGAACCTTAGCGTTGTGTGTCACCAAAACTTTATAAGTCTAATTATTCTAGACACCTCAGGGGTATGTGGAAAAAATGAAATCACAAGAGTCTTCACTACAGGCACTGCCAATACAACCAACTAGCCAGAGGAGTTGAAGAAGCATCTCAAAGTGTATTTTAAACATAAAGTATGGTCAGTGGCTTGTGGAAAATTGCAAAAATACTTTATTATGATCTGTCAGAGAGATTCCGACACTTGTGGTTTCATACTGGGGATATGGTATCCTGTCTAACTGCGTAAAAGTATTTTTTATTTATTTAAGTTATAGATTCTGTTTGAAATATATATTAAGGAAAATAAGATCGTCGCCAATTGGAGGTGAAACTAGTTATAAGTCAGATTAGAATGACAGTGACCTCTCATAGACTAATTTGGAGTATTTAAAATAAAAAAAAAAATTTTAATTCTTCGTTAAAACAAACATTTTAAAGAATGGTTATTTATATATTTTGGTATATAATTCGACCCGTACATAGGAAATAAGGATTTTCCCCCATACCCTGTTCAATGTTAATTGGAAAGGAAAGAATTTAGGCGTTTTAAAGAGCAAACTGTGTAATATAAAATGCAACAAATAGAGAGCTCTTGTGGAATGCATATTTTACCTTAATTTTTTGACTAGATTTTCTTCCTAATACTTCTTGAAATAATATTAAACTACTCTAAAGAGCAGAAAACAATAGGAACACAAGAAATGTTTCTCATTGATTCTTCGTTTTGAATAACCACACTTTTAAATCGATAATTCAGAGGACCTCTTTTTACATGACCTCAGGATTCTTTAATGAATGTTTAGAAGGCTCTGCATTTTTTTTTCAAGGAACCCATTGTTGATTTTCGGGACATCATTGGGCTATTCCCCTTGGATCATATATTGTGAGGCAGGTGTCCATAGACAATTACCTGGGCTTTTGATATATTTTAATTTTTGAGAATGTATTGGAAGAAAAATAAAAATCATTCCTACAAAGAAACAGATCTCCACATAAGAATTGAAACCAAGGAACTACAGTACAAGTATCTCCCAGCCTCCAAATGTGTCCTATGGGTTATGAACTACCTTGCCAACACCCAGAAGGGCAAAAGTGACCTGTAAGGTACACAAGGTGAGAAAGTGTGCCTCATCTGGTTACAAGTTAACATGTGGAAGAGGAATTGTTCATAAAAGTCAAGGACCTATTGCATCAAGCAGAGGGTACTGCCCTCCATTCTATGCATGCCCGTTTACAACCTCTGATAATGAAGAAACACAAAGGAAGAACACTTTAGAGAAATAGGTAATTCCAAGCTTCATATTTGTACCTCCCTACCCTCTTTCTAATAATATATATATTTAGTGATGCATATCAATCGTTTCTGAACATACATAAACCGGACAATGCTAGCAGATATCCCAACCTTAGAAAATATAAGGGCAAAACACCTAACAGTAGTCTCATATACATATCTCCAGCAGAACCTTGAATTTTGATTCCTTTCTTAAAATTAGGCCAGAGCATCTTTAAAATATGACTAATGCCTATTATCCTTGGCTCAAATTATGTGTACAATCCCAGATATCCCCACAATTTAAAAAAAATAGGCCCTTTTATTTAATCATATTAAACCGCTATATTACTTATCCAATGTGTACCATCCCTGGTTCTTCATATAATCACAGATGTCTGCATTCTCCTCTTCAATCATTTTTAAATGTTTCCATGTTACTGGCCAATCTTGTCTTCTTTCTGCTCCTTCAAAGCAGGGACCTTATCTGGGTTTGGCCCAAACCCTTTTGCAGACTAATTATTCAGACCTTGAGGGCATGGAGAATCACTGTTTGGAAATGAGGGCAGCCAGAGAGAAGCCACTGCAAAAAACAGTAAGGAGGAGAACAATGGAATCATGGAGGTCAGAATCCAAGCTGTGATTTCCTTCTGCAGTGTGGTGTGCTGCTTCTTGATAATTGGAACAGAAAGAAAACTCCACTCACCAACTCAGGATTATGTGGGAAACATTAAAACCCAAGAGACTTCACTACAGACCCAGCCTATACAACGAACTACACTGATATATTGAAGTCAGGGTATGAAAGTGCATTGTAAACATAAAGTGTAGTCAGTGGCTGGTGGAAAAAATTCCATAATATTTTCTCATGATCTGTCAAAATGATTCTGACACGTGTGGAGTCATGTTGGCAATAGACATTTGACAATCCTGACCGACAGCATAAAAGTTTGTTTTTTAACTTATAGATTCTGTTATACTTAGACATTAAATAAAACAAGAATGTGTGCCATTGGAGGTAAAAATTAAATATACATCAGATTACAGTGATGATATTCTCTCATAGAGTAATTTGGAGAATTTAAAATTAAAAAAAGAAATTTTAAGCCCTCGTTAAAATATACATGTTTCAATAAATGGATAATTATAGGTTTTGTTATAAAAATAAATCTTTACTTAGTCAGAAAGTATTTTTCCCCATACCCTGTCTGTATTAATTGGAATGGAAAGATTTTAGCCCTCTTAAATATTAAACTGTGTAAAAATAAAAGGCTACAAATAGAAGGGTTGCTGAGGCATGCAAATTTTACCTTAATTTTTGGGCTAGATTTTTTTCTAATAATTTTTTAATAATAATAAACTACTCTAACTGGCAGAAAAATAATGGGAGGACAAGAAATGCTTCTCACTGATGGCTTCTTTTTTGAATAATCACAATTTTAAATCAGTAATTCAGAAGACATCTTTTTACATGACTTCAGGATTCTTTACTGAATGTTCAGATCTCTCAGGATTATGTTTCTAGGAAAAAGTTCCTGATTTTCTGGACATCATTTGGCTGCTTCTGATGGTGGAGAGATTGTGATGCAGGTATCCATATATGAATACCTGCTCTTTTCACATATTTTAATTTTTGAGAATAATTTGAAAGAAAATTAAAAAAAAATCATAAAAAGAAACAGATCGACATAGAAAAATGGAAAGCAAGGAACTAGACTACAAATAGCTTACAGCCTCTAAAATTATTCTATGGCTTATGAAGGACCTTGCCAACACGAAGAAGTTAAACAGGGTCCTATATGATCCAGAATGTGAGAAAGAGTGACTAAACTGTTTACAAGATCTCCGGGTAAGAAGCATGGATCTCCAAAGTGAAGGACCTATTCCATCAAGCAGAGGGCACCACCTTCCATTCTATGCATGCCAGATTACAACCTCTGATACTGAAGAAACACAAGAGGAAGACCACTTTATGGAAATAGGTAATTCTAAAGCTTCATATTTGTCCCTCCCCACCCTATTTCTCTTAATATATATTTATAGTGATGCATATCAATCATACATGAGTATAAATAAACCTGAGGGTGACAGCAGAAATCTCAACCTTTGAAAAAAAAGGGGCATAACACCTAACAGTGGTCCCATAAACACATTTACAGCAGAACAATGAATTGTGATTCCTTTTTAAAAAAATTAGTGAAAGCATCTTTAATACATGACTAATGCCTATTATCCATGTCTCAACGCCATTGTACAATTCCAGACATCCCCACGATTTTTAAAACAAGTTTTAAAACATGTTTGTTTTATTAACACATATTAAACCATTATCTTTCTTATCCAATATGTACATTCCTGGTCTTTCATATAATCACAGAAGTGTGCATACTTCTCTGCAATCATTATTAAACGTTTTCAACAGCTCTTTAACAATTATAATATATAAAGCGAATCCAGAACAATAAATAAAATATTAATCACCTCTCAATACATTTGTTGACACTGCCATACAAAGGTTGTTTTCTCACGATATTGTGTGTGCTGTGTGTGTTGTGTGGGGTATGTGCGTTGTGTGTGTTCTGTGTTGTGTGCGGTGAGTGTGTGTTGTGTTGTGTATTTTTTGTTTTGTGTGTGCTGTGTGGGGTATGTGTGTTGTGTGTGTTGTGATTTGTGTGCAGTGTGTGTTTTGTGTGTTGTGTATTTTGTGTTTTGTGTGTGCTGTGTTGGTTATGTATTGTGTGTGTTTTGTATTGTGTGTGCTGTGTTTGCTGTGTGTGTTGTGTGGAGTATGTGTTTTGTGTGTGTTGTGTGCTGTGTGCGGTGTGTGTGTTGTGTGATTTTTATTTTGTGTTTTGTGTGTGCTCTGTGTGGTATATGTGTTGTGTATTGTTTGTTGCCTATTGTGTGTTGTGTGTGTTGTGTGGGGTATGTGTGTTGTGTGTGTTGTGTTTTGTGTGCGGTGTGTGTGTTGTGTGTTGTGTATTTTGTGTTTTGTGTGTGTTGTCTGGGGTATGTGTGTTGTGTATTGTGTGTGTTGTGTATTGTGTGTGTTGTGCTTGTTGTGTGGGGTATGTGTGTTGTGTGTATTGTGTGTGTTGTGCTCGTTGTGTGGGGTATGTGTGTTGTGTGTCTTGTGTTTTGTGTGTGGTTGTGTGTTTTGTGTGTGTTGTTTGGAGTATGTTTGTTGTGTATTATATATGTTGTGTGTGTTGTGTGTGTTGTGTGTTGTGAGTGGTATGTTTATTTTGTATTGTGTGTGTTGTGTGTGTTGTGTATTGTGCGTGATATTTGTGTTGTGTATTGTGTGTGTTGTGTTGGGTAAGGGTATTGTGTATTGTGTCTGTCGTGTCTGTTGTGTATTGTGTGGGTTGTGTATTGAGTATATATGGTATCTGTATTGTGTGTTGTGTATTGTGGGAGGTATTTGTGTTGTGTTTTGTGTGTGTTGTGGGGGTATGTTTATTTTGTGTTTTGTCTGTCGTGTCTGTTGTGAATTGTGTGGGGTATGTGTTTTGTGTGTGTTGTGTATTGTATGTGTTGTGTTTATGTGGTATGTGTTTTGTGTGTGTTGTGTGTTGTATGTTCTGCGTGTGTTTTGTGGGGTGTGTGCATTTTGTATTTATTGGGGTATGCATGTTGTGTATTGTTAACATTGTGTTGTTTGTGTGTTGTGTGTATGTGGTATGTGTGTTGTGTGCATTGTGTATTTGTGGTATTTGTGTTGTGTATTGTTTGTGTTGTGTGTGTTGTGTCGGGTATGTGTATTGTGTTGTGTGTTGTGTATTGTGTGTGGTATATGTGTTGTTTTGTGTGTTGTGTATTTTGTGGTTTGTGTGTGTTGTGCATTGTGTATGTTTTGTGTAGTGTTTTGTTTGTGTGTGTTTTGTGTGTTGTGTATTTTGTGTTTTGTGTGTTGTATGTTTGTGGTGTATTGTATGGTTTGTATGTTCTCTGTGTTGTGTATTGTGTGCGGTATATGTTGTGTTTGTCGAGTGCGTTGTGTAATGTGTGGGGTATGTGTGTTGTGTGTATGTGTTATGTGTGTTGTGTGTTGACTGTAGTGTGGGCTATATGTATTGTGTATTGTGTGTGTTTTTTATTGTCTGTATTGTGTATTGTTTGTGTTGTGTATTTGTGGGGTATGTGTGTAGTATGTGTTGAGTGTGTTGTGTGAATGTGTAATGTGTATTGTGTGTGTTGTGTGTTGTGTGGGGTGTGTGTGTTTTGTATTTTGTGTTTTGTGTGTGCTGTGTGGGGTATCAGTGTTGGGTATAATGTGTGTTGTGTATTGTCGGTTGTGTGTGTTGTGTGGGGAGTGTGTTGTGTGTTGTGTATTCTGTGTGTTGTGTGGGGAGTGTGTTGTGTGTTGTGTATTTTGTGTGTTCTGTGTTGTGTCTTGTGTGTGTATGTGGTATGGGTATTGTGTGTGTGTTGTGTGTTGTGTGTTGTGTGGGGTGTGTGTTGTGTACTGTGAGTGTTTAGCGTGTTGTGTGTGTTGTGTGTGTTTTGTATTGTATGTGTAGTGTTTATGTGGTATGAGTATTGTGTGTGTTGTGTCTTTTTTGTGTGTTTTGTGGGGTATGCGTGCTGTGTGTTTGTGTGTTGGGTGCGGTATGTGTGTTGTGTATTGTGTATTGTTTGTGCTGTGTGTGTTGTGTGGGGTATGTGTGTTGTATGTGGTGTGTGTTGTGTGTTTTGAGTTGTGTGTGTTGTGTGTGGTATGTGTGTTGTGTGTGTTGTGTGTTGTGTGCGGTTTGTGTTTTGTGTGTTGTGTATTGTGTGTGCTGTGTGGGGTATGAGTGTTGTGTATTGTGTGTTGTGTATTGAGTTTTGTGTGTGTGTTGTGTGGGGTGTGTGTGATGTGTGTGTTTTGTATTGTGTGTGTTGTGCGTGTTGTGTGGGGTATGTGTGTTGGGTGTGTTGTGTGTGTTCTCTATTGTGTGTGGTTGTGTGTTTTGTGTGTGTTGTGTGGGGTATGTTTGTTGTGTATTGTATGTGTTGTGTGTTGTGTGTGTTGTGTATTGTGTGGGGTATGTGTTGTGTGCGTTGTGTGCATTGTGTATTGTTGTGGGGTACATGTGTTGTGTGTATGTGGTATGTTTTTCAACAGCTCTTTAAGAATTATTATAAATAAACAAAATCGAGAACAGTAAATAAAATATGTGCAACGCGTATTTTACCTTAATTTTTGGGCTAGATTTTTTTCCTAATAGTTATTGGAATAATTTTAAACTACTTTTACTTCCAGAAAAATAAAGGGAGCACAAGATATGTTTCTCACTTATTCCACTTTCTTGAATAATCACAATTTTAAATCGATAATTCAGACGAACTCTTTTACATGACTTCACGATTATTTACTGCATGTTTACAAAGCTAAGGATTTTTTTTTCAAGGAAACCATTCCTGATTTTCAAGACATTATTGGGCTGTTGCATATTGTGCAGATTGTGATGCAGGTGTCCATATACAAATAGCTGCTATTTTATCATATTGTAATTTTTGAGAATTGTTGGGAAAAAAATTAAAATCATTCTTACCAAGAAACAGATAAACATATACACAAATGAAACCAAGGAACTAGAGTAAAAATAGCTCCCAGTGACCAAATTTCCCTTATGCCTTATGAAGGACCTTGCCAGCACCCATAAATGCAAAGGGAACTGTAAATTCCACAAGATTAGAAAGAGTGCCTCAACTGTTTACAAGTTATAATGTGGAAGAGGCATGGTTCATAAAAGTCAAGGACCTATTGCATTAAGCAGAGGGTTCCACCCTCCATTCTATGCATGCCAGATTACAACCTGATAATGAAGAAACACAAAAGGAAGACTACATTAGAGCAATATGTAATTCCAAGAATCATATTTGTCCCTCCCAACCTCTTTCTCATAATATATATTTTTAGTGATGCATATCAATCGTTTCTGAACATACATAAACTTGACACCGATAGCAGAAATCTCAACCTTAGAAAATACAGGGGCAAAGCACCTAACAGTAGTCTCATACAAATATCTCCAGCAGAACCTTGAATTGTGATTCTGTTTTCAAAAATTGGCCAGAGCATCTTTAAAACATGACTAATGCCTCTTATCCATGGCTAAAATCATGTGTACAATCCCAGACATCCCTACAATTAGAAAAAAAAAAGGCTCTTTTATTAAATCATATTGAATCACTATATTACTTATCCAATGTGTGCCATCCTTGGTCCTTCATATAATCACAGAGGTGTGCATTCTTCTTATCAATCATTATTTAATATTTTCAACAGCTCTATATGAATTATAATAAAGAGAATAAAGAAAATTAAAAAACATATTATTCTCCTGTTAATCCATTAGTTGACACTGACATGCATATGTGCTTTTCTTACTGTCCATGAACAAATTTTTTCCGTTTATCTATCTGTTTTTTTTTTTGATAATTCAACCCATAGTGCATCATGTGGACAAAGTTAATACTGCATGGATTTTTTAAAGTTGTTGAAAATTTTATTTTAAAATTATCAACTGAAATGCATATTAGTTCCAAAGAGAATGTTGATTTGAAAAGGGACTCTAAGTAAGATTAGATTTAATATAATCAATCATAAAAAAAATTTAAGTATGCACTGACACATGTAAAGGAAAATAATCAGTCTGATTT
>JAKSZT010013653.1:11317-22241 GCA_026826555.1 Tolypeutes matacus | reverse complement strand
ATGGACTCATCCAAGTCACCTGGTGAGGAGACAACGATGGGAAATGGCCATCCCAGGGAATGGAGATGGCCTGCATCTGCAGGCAGGATCATCCCACCCACCATATCCATGGGATATAAGCCCTCTCTCACTTGGAGTTGGAGTGGACATCACCATCCCAGTCCCCTCAGGATTGGGGGAAGAACTATGGACTAGAGTGGACTTGATGGTATTCTCTTGTTCACATATGGTGATTCTAGCAATGCAAGAAATTATAACAATGAGGTGGAGCCAGTAGCCACTTGACACTTTTGGGGTAGGGAGGGGATGAGCAGTTGAAATACAGGGGCTTCTTTGGGAGTTGGAGGTTGTCCTGAGTACCGTTGTGGCAACGGATGTAGGCCATTTTAAATCAGCACACACCACTCAGAACTGAGTGGGAGAGAGTGTGGTCTACAGTGTGAACTGTGGTCTATGGTTGGTGGCAAGGCTCCAGGATGTGTAAGTTCATTGAGGGTGGTGGGCCGCACTTGTGGGAGATGTTTGTGTGGGATGTGGTGGGAGGTGTGGGAGGTGGGCAACATGGGAATCCCTGGGTAATCTAAGCACCTCTTAAAATATATGTATATATTATATATATATATATATATATATATATATAACATTTTTGTAAGCAAATACACATATATGCATATATATTTATATATCATTTTGCAAATGTTTGTATGTATTGTGAGAATTTTGATTTTTACCCATAATAAAAAAAAAATAATAATAAGCCATTATCTTTCAGGACCAAGGATAAAATTGAGGAAGCCTGGATTTGGAAAAAGTGACTGAAGGAGAAAAAGAAAACCCAGGTAACATATTTGCAAAACTCTCCTCTGTTTTGATGATAGGCCAAAATAGACTTGGAATGAATTCTATGTCTATCTTAAGAAGTAGGTTTTATCATTTGAAAGCAAAGGTTCTATACTTGAAATTCTGAGAATAAGATAACACACGTGTTTTCTCTATTTTATAGAATATTATTGGAATAAATGCATTGGAAATGTTTTTCTTTGTGTTATAGTTGTTTACATACATACTGAAATAAAGGAAACATATTGCATAATGTACCACATCATAATATAAAATCATGACATAATAATATAAAATGACATATATATGGTCTTCACAATAACATTTTGTTGTGTAAATTAGTAGCTCCTTAATACAAACATGGAAATATAGTTACTTCCTAAAGTTATGAACCTATGTTTATATCTTTTTAGAAAAAAGATTTTAGTGTCTTTAGAAATAGAAATAAATTTGATAGATGCAAGATCTGGGTTAATTGGACAGGGATTTTCTTATTTTCATGGTCTTAAAAATATTATGAATGGAACTAAAAATATCACATATACATAGTTAATCTCTTACGTTGATCAATTTTTATTAAAAAAATACCTCACATTAAAAAAAAAAAAAAAAAGAACCACACCAGAAGGCAGAAGATTGAAAGATGAAGGAAGGAAAAGAGAAAGCATTGGCAGACAAAATCAGTATATACAGAAAATGGGAAATCAAGGAAGAAGAAGCACAGCAAAGAAGAAACAAGCTAGCAGCGCCTAATTTTAAAAAAAGAGGTAGGGAGGAAAGAGGAAGGAAAAACAAGAAACAAACAAACAAACAAACAAACAAACAAACAAAAACACACACAGGCAGTCAAAGAAAACTAAGGAAGAGCAGCATTCCTTCTTGGGCCTTTGTGGATCTTCTCAGGCTGTCTGTGTTCATCAATCAATTACCCTGCAGACTTCTCTCTGCAGGTTTTGAGGCGGGTTTTAGTGAGTGAACTAAGTTAAAGATTTTTTTTTAAGTAAACATTTTTGTTGTTGTTGTTGAAAAATAAGGAACCGAAAAGAAGCTAGTACAAAAGTAATGTCTGTTTTCCCTGTCCTAAATTGTCAGCTGGATGTTAGATATCCCAGTGGATCATTACTCTTAGAGGAGCCGGGAATCAAATTATGGACTTCGTATATTGAAGGTGGAAACTCCTCCACTGAGCTACCTTTCTAATTGGATCAATCAGCTCTTCAGAAAGCTATTCAGTCACTTTCCCTTGGGCAGGTTTGACTCTCCTAGGGCAGCAGGATTCAGCAGGCTGTGTGAGCAGATCTCCCCTTCCCTCTCCTGTTCAGGTTGAATTCCCTTTTGAAGTTCAAATGGAACCCTGATGAGTGAGTTCATGGCACAGAAAAGATTCTCAATCCTCTTTTAGACCACCCCCTTCTCCCAGGGGACCCTAAATAGGCTCTTGGAAATTTATTAAGCCTTCCCACTGCCTGACTCCCTTAGGGGAGTTGAAATTCTGATAGCCCTCAGCACAGAACTGTTAAATTGGCTGATTCTGCCCTCTCTCAGGCCAAGCTCTCTATCCCAGTGTATCATGTTTCCTCAGCAGATTCACCTCTCCTCTCATCCTGGAGCCACCTCGAGCCAGCTGGTGTGCTCCCCAAAGCTCAAAGGGGGTCCAGGCAACCA
The DNA here is from genome assembly GCA_026826555.1 of Tolypeutes matacus. Lineage (NCBI taxonomy): Eukaryota > Metazoa > Chordata > Mammalia > Cingulata > Chlamyphoridae > Tolypeutes > Tolypeutes matacus. Next base: position 19,736 of record JAKSZT010013653.1, on the reverse strand, counting down.
AACCCACAGAAAGGAAATTCCTCTTTGCCCCTTGCCAGTACCCTCCCACTCTCGGAAAATGCTCCCTCTTGCTGGGTGGCTGGCGAGAGTTGGGGCTCACACTTGCCCCCAGCCCTGAGGGTGGGGTTTAACCATCCATGATTTCCAGTCATGGGGCTAAAAACTCACGATTTTATTTTGAGCAATCTATCTCCCTGTCCAGCTCCCTCCGGATTGATGCCCCAAAGGCTCCCACTCCCTGGGCTCCCAGAACAACTCACTCCGCAGGATCCTGTCCCCAATCAGCCGTCTTTTGTGAAAGAGATGGTGAGCGCCCACTTAAACAGACACCATCTTGCCTATCTATACTCCCCCTTATTTTTTTAATGTAACATTTATGTGATCTAAAGCTTCTTTAAAAATAAAAATAAAAAAATAAAAAATAGTAAAAAACATCAAGCACAGAGTTGTGAACACTTTAACTCACATTTCCATGCTGGTGAAATATTTTAAAAGTCTATGCTGCTTCTGTAAAGGAACAGTTCAGCAATGCTTCTCTTTTTCTCTCCTTCTGCCTATTTTAGACTTTCTTTGTCCAAAGACCATGGAGAATGAAGCATTGGCTGGGAGCTTGTTACCTTTTCTGCCTCTTCTCTCTTTCATTCTCACTCTTCTTGAAAAGGTAAGCAAGGGACATTTAGTGGAGTTTTCCTCTTCTGATACTCACTCTTCTTCAGTGTCTACTACATGAATATTGCTGGGCTTATGGTGGGCACTTTCTGAATATATTTTTAAAGGATAAATTAATTAATAAACCTATTTTCACCTGGTTCAGGTAAAAAGACTCCTGAACTACTTGTGGCTCTTCCTAACTCTAAAACTACTTTATTCTTTTTTCTTCTGTGTTCCATTTTTGCTTTTTGTTTTGTGATATTCTAATGATTTTCAGTTCTTCTGAATCAAAATAATAATTTTAAAAGACTCAGAAATAGAGATTAAAATATAGTAGTAATCAATTTTTCTTACTATTCTTCTAATGTATCAGAAAGGAAAGAAATATTATTTGTGGTGGAAAGCAACAATCCAAACTGCCAAACAATTTACAGAAAGTATAGAAAAATAATATTTTTACTATATTCAGAACTTAATTAATACTTTAAATCATAAAGACATTTAACTTACTATAGAAACTGAGAAAAGGAGATGAAAAGAAAATGTACAAAAAAATTCAAATGGATCAGAAACATGAAAAATTACCTCACTAGTAACCAAGGAAATAACCAAATTAAGTTGAATGCAAATTCCTATTATCTTAGTAGCATAGACACATTTAACTACAAAATTAAATAATTTGAGAAAATAGTGAGGTGAAAACATAATCTGATGGTTGTACCTTAACTAATTTGACACAAATTAGAAAGCAGTTAAGATTTATTAACAGTCCTTAGGACATTCATACGATCGTAGAAGCAGGCTCCATTTAAGAATGTGTCACAATGATAAATTTGAAATGAAGACAAATACCTTTACCACAAGATTATTCACAATAGAAACATTTGGAAACTGCCTAAACATTTAGAAAATGAAAAAATAATTATTGTCGGGGAGGGGGGGTGGGAGGCCCTCCCAAGGCAGAGCTCTGCCCACACAAAGCCCAGGGATGGATGGGGCCCACCTACTGCTCTCTAGCATCATTTGCTCAACCAACCTGGGGAAGACCGCTTCCCAGGGCTGGGTGACATTCAGGGACGTGGCCATGAATTTCTTTCAACAGGACTGGGGATGGCTGAACCCTGCTCAGAGGGATCTGTACCAAAATGTGATGTTGGAGAATTACAGGAAACTGGTATCACTGGAACTTTGACTTTCTAAGTTGATATGATCTCTTTATTGAAACAAGAGAAAGAGCCCTGGATGGTGAAGAGAAGGATGACAAGGGGCCAGTACCCAGACATGAAGACTGTGCAGGAAACCAAACAGTAACCTCTGAACAAGGACTTTTGTGAAGAAAAGTTATCCCAGATGATGGAGAGATTTACAAACTATAGCCTGGGGTACTATATATTAGAAGGAAATTGCAACTATGATGTTCTGTTTGAGAGGCAGCCAGGCTTGGTGACTGTCAAGGATGTGGCCATAGGCTTCTCCCAGCAGTTAGTCCCAGCTCAGAGGAATTTATGTAAGAATATGATGTGGGAGAACCATAGTAACCTGGGGTCAGGAGGATGTAGTGTTTCTAAGCCAGATGTAGTGTCCCTATTATAACAAGGGAAGGAGTCCTGGATGGTGAAAAGAGAGGAGACAAGAGACCTGTTCTCAGGCCAGAAATCTGTATGTGAAACCCCAGAATCATTTCCCAAGCAGGACATATACGATGAAGTGGTAATGGACAGAATTTCAAACACTAACACTGAGTGTTCCACCTTCATAGAAAACTGGGATTATGAAGGTTTGTTTGAAAGGAAGCTGGTAGGTCAGGAGATGCAATTAAAGCAAGAGACAATCACTCATAACAAAACCCTCTCTAAAGAAAGAAACCTTACATATTACAAATCTGGAAGATAGTTCCATTTGGACAATTCAGAAAAGAAAGTTCATAATGATGATTCACTTGAGAAAAGTTTCCAAAAAATTCAGTGCTAATAAAACATACAGGAATCTATTCAGGAAAAAAACTTTTCAATGTACTGAATGTAAGACAACTTTTACCCAGTGTTCATCCTTTACTGTTCATCAGAGAATTCATCCTGGAGAAAAACCCTATAAATGGAATGAATGTGGAAAGGACTTCAGTGATGGTTCATCCTGTGACCACTGGCATGAAGCCCTATGAATGTATTCATATAAAGAACACATCTCTTTTTAATCACTGGGAATATTATGCATAAACTTTTTATTGCATCAATTGTGGGAAAGCATTCATTCATCACATAGGACTTAGTCAACATAGGAGAATTCATACTAAAGAGAAATCTTACAAATGTGTTGTATGTCACAAATCCTTTAGGTATGGCTCATCCTTCACTGTACATCAGAGAATTCATACCAGAGAAAAACCATTGAATTGATGTTTATAGAAAAGCATTCAGCCATCATGCATCACTCACTCAACATCAGAGTGCTTTCTGGTGAAAAGCTTTTTAAATGTAAAGAATGCAGTAAAGCTTTTAGGCAGAATAAACACCTTGCTGGTCATTAGAGAATTCATATGGGAAAGAAACCTTCTGAATGTGGAGAATGTGGGAAATCCTTTGGCATCATTTTACTCTTGCCACTCACCAGAGAATTCATACTGGAGAGAAGCCCTATGAATGTAAGATTTATAGTATAGTGCTTACCCAGAAGGCTCACCCTGCTCAGCATCAGAAAACTCACACCAGAGAGAAACCATATGAGTGTGAAGAATGTGATAAAGCCTTCAGTCAGATCACACACCTTATACAATACCAAAGAGTTCATATTGGAGGGAAACCCTATAAACATATTGAATGTGGGAAGGCTTTTGGTGATAACTCATCCTGCACTGAACATAAGAGACTTCACACTGACCAAAGACCTTATGAATGCATTGAATGTAGGACGGCATTCAAGACAAAAATATTTTCTTATTTGTCACTGCAGAAGTCATACTGGAGAGAAACTTTATAAATGTAGCGCATGTGGTAAAACCTTTAGCCATAATCAGTCCCTTAGTGTATGTATTAGTCAGCCAAAGGGGTGCTGATGCAAAATACCAGAAGTATGTTGGCTTTTATAAAGGGTATTTATTTGGGGTAGAAGCTTACAGTTACCAAGTCATACAGTGTAAGTTACTTGCTTCACTGAAGTCTGTTGCCATGTGTTGGAGCAAGATGGCTGCCAACTTTGCAAGGGTTCAGGCTTCCTCTTCCTCTTAAGTCTCTGTGGTCCCAGCTTCTTCCAATATCAGCTGTAGGCCTTGATAAGTCTCATCTTTCTCCAGGGGCTTGTTGCTCTCTGGGCTTAGCTGCTCTGTTTGCTCCACAAGGCCAGCTGTAGACTATCAAGCTAATGGCTTATCTCTCTTCCTGGGGCCCCTGCCATGTCTATGGAGCTGTCTCTATTCCTCTTTGTTCTTCTCCTGCATGTTTACTTCCCAGGGCTCCAGCCCAAAACTCCAACCTTCCTTCTCTGCAATGCAGTTTCTATGTGAGTCCCTGTCCACCAAGGGGGAGGGTACTCAATGTCCTTACTAACATGGCCCAATCAAAACCTTAATCATTATTTAATCAAGTAAAAGTGAAACTTCTGAACCCAATATAATCTAATATGCCCAGAGGAAAAGACCAGCTCACAAACATAAACCAATATCTAGTTTTGGAATTCATAAATAATGCCATCGATTATATAATGTGGAGTTGGTATTGTGACTTTGCATCTTATCTTCATGGATATAAGGTAATGTGACCTTGTTGGTGAGAAAATTCAACCTTCCTGTGCACCTGACAACAGTTTTGGAAAGTGTCTAGAGAAGATGGATGAGTAGGCCCCTTGGAACAAAAGAACTCAGAAAAATACAAGATTTTATGCATAAAGTTAAAATTACTAACATGACACTCAAGAATTAGCAAACTTGGTGAGAACCGATCTCTTTAAAGTCAACTGGGTTTATGAATGAGTTCTTTTAATCTTTCAAAGAACCATGAACTCTGAGGTAAACTGACCTAGAATAGGAGCTAGCAAACTAAGACTTGTGGCCGAAGTCCTTCTGGTTGTTGTGGTATGGCCCATAAGAATATTTTTACATTTTTAAATGTTTGAAAAAAGTATAAACAAGAATAATATTTTGTCAATGTAAAAATTATAAGAAAGTCAAATTTTACTTTCCATAAATAAAATTTTATTGGAACATAACCATATTCATTTGCATAATTGCAACATCAGAGTTGAGTAGTTGTGACAGAGACCATAGGCCTGCAAAGCCAAAAATATTTACTGTTTGGTCATTTATGAAAAATCTTTACTGTTCTCTGTTGTAGAGCAGAGGTCAGCAAGCTACAACTCATGAGCCAAATCCAATCTTCTGCCTGTTTCTGTAAATAAAGTTATATTGGAACACAAAAAAGTAATTATTGTCATCCATACAAGAGAATGCTATACAGTCATTTAAATGATTTTTTTTTTTTTTTTTTTTTTTTTACTGGGAGGTCCCTGGGATCGAACCCAAGTCCCTCCATATGGGAGATGGACGCCCAACCATTTGAGCCACATCCGTCCCCCTTAAATGATATTTAAAGAATTTTACATGACAAGGGAAAATGTAAGGTTAAAGTAAAAAAGCAGGACTACAAAACTGCAAGCATATAATACAATGTTAAATGTGTAGAGATAAATATGTAGAAAAAGTTTAAAAGAAAATACACCTACATATTACCACTAGTTGTTTCTGGTGTTAAGAATATAGCTAGACATTTAGGGTAAGATGATGTCAGTTTAAGTGGGCACTCACCATCTCTTGCAAAAACATGGCTGAGTGGGGGCAAGATTCTCCTCGAGTGAGCTGTTTTGGGAACCCACAGAGCAGGAGGCTTCAGGGTGTTGATCCGGAGGGAGCTGGACAAAGAGATAAATTGCCCAAGGTAAAACCATGAGTTTCTCACCCCTGTCTGTGGCCAGAAATGGCAGCGGGCTAAACCCCACCCTCAAGGCAAAAAGCCTCTGAGAACCCCAACTCCTGCTGGCCACCAGCGGGAGGGAGCATTCTTTAACAATGGGAGGGTTCTGGCAAAGGGTGGAGAGGGGTTTCCTTTCTGTGGGTTTGGTTGACTGGACCCCCTTTGAGCTTTGGGGAGCATACCAGCCGGCTCAAGGTAGCACCAGGAAGAGGGGAGAGGCGAATCTGCTCAGGCAGCCTGATTTACCTAATCACCCTGGGATAGAGAAAATTGGCCTGGGAGAAGGTGGAGTCAGGCAATTGACTAGTCCTGTGCTAAAAACTATCAAAACTCCAATTCCCCTAAGGGAGGCAGGCAGTAGGAAGCACTTAATAAGCTCCCAAGAGCCTAATTAGGGTAACCTGTGAGGAGACGGTGGTCTGAAAGAGGGTTGGGAGTCATTTTTCTGGGGTGACTTTGGTTGCCAGGGTCCCATTTGATTTTAGAAGGGAACTCAACCTGACCAGGAGAGGTAAGGCAGGATCTGCTCACACAGGCTTTTGCATCCTGCTACCCTGGGAGAGAAAGCAATAAGAACATAAAGGGGGCAGGGACAGACAGGCTCCTAATCAGCAGGAATCTGCTCAACTACTAAGAGTCATCCCTGTCTGAGGGAAAGTGACTGGATAGCTTTCTGAAGAGCAAACAGACTCAATAAGAAGGTTTAGGTCAGTGGAGGAGTTTCTGCCTTGAATATACAAGGTTCCTAGTTCAATTCCCGGCTCCTCTTAAAGTAGTGATCCACCAGGATATCAAACATCCAGCTGATACTTTAGGTTCTCTTGGGTCTGATATTATTCCTAAAAAAAGGTTACTTAAAAAAAAATTAACTTAGTTTATTCACTAAAACTCACTTCAAAACCTGCAGAGGGCAGGCTACAGGGTAATTGATTGATGAACACCAGCAGCCTGAGAAACTCCTCAGGGGCCTAAGAGGGAAGGCTGTTTCTGTTTGACTGCTTGCTGTGTGTTTGTTTTGTTTTGTTGTTTTTCTTTCTTTTTTCTCCATGCCTGCCCCCCCCCCTTTTAAAATAAGGTGCTGCTGGCTAGTTTCTTGTTTGCTGTGTCTCCTCTTCCTTGATTTTCCTATTTCTGTGTATACTGATTTTGTCTACCAATGCTACTTCTTTTCCTCCCTTCATCTTTCTATCTCTTGCTTTCTGTTGTTGTTTTTACATTCCACCTCTCTTTGTTTAGTCCTCAATTTTTCTGCTTTTTATTTCTATCTTGTCTATTCTGTTTTCTTTCTTTTATTAATTTTTTTTTCTTTTTTTCTTTTCTTTTCTCTTTCCCTCTCTCCTCATCATTCTGGCCTTTTAATTCATTCTATATATTTTTTTCTATTCAGTTTCCCATTTCATTGTTGGTACTCCACTTTGTTATTCCTATTACTCTACACTGCTTACATGAGTTAAATATTCATTTTCCTAGGTCTTATAGCATTTCTTTTCAAACTTTTACTATTATTATTACTATTATCCTATTTCATTTCTTACTTTTTTTGCTTTCTCTGGTCCTAATCTTTTTCCTTCAAGGGAACATAGGAAATAGAATAAGAGGAACAATGTCAGAGAAAAAAGTTAGAACACATACACAAAAACAGCAAGTAAATAAATCTAGGGTAGAGAGAGAAGCTAATCAACTGAATAAACCCATCAAGATAAAAAGATGACCAGACAGCAACAAAAAATTACAACCACGCTAAGAAACAGAAAGATATGGCCCAGTCCAATGAACAAATGAAAAACCAGGAAGAGATGCAGAACACTGAAAAACTAACCAAAGCTGTCCAAACAAATATCACGGACCAACTTAAAGAGGTGAAGGAAGAGATTAAGGATATTAAGAAGACACTGGGAGAACATACTGAAGAAATTATAATCACATGTAAAAACATATTGGATGTGATGGTGATTATTGGCACAATCCAAGAAATCTAAAATACACTGGAAGCATATAGTAGATTTAAACAAGCAGAGGAAAGAATTAGCAATGTGGAAGACACTACATCTGAAATCAATCAGATAGTAGAACAGATAGATAAAAAGATAGAAAAAAATCAGCAGGGACTTAGGGATTTAAATGACAATACAAAATGCACAAACATATGCATTTTAGGCATCCCAGAGGGAGAAGAGAAGGGAAAGGGAAGAGAAGGAGTGTTGGAGAACAAAATGGCTGAAAACATCCCAACCCTATTGAGGGACATAGATGTACATGTCCAGGAAGCACAGTGTACCCCAAACACCATAAATCCCAATAGGACTTTTCCAGACATATACATGTCAATTTGTAAAATGTTCAAGAGAAAGAGAAAATACTGAAAGCAGAAAGAGAAAAGAGAACCATCACATACAAGTGGAGCTCTAAAAGATTAAATGCTGATTTCTCATCTGAAACCATGGAGGCAAGAAGACAATGGTATGGTATAGTTAAAATGCTAAAAGAAAAAACTTTCACTCAAGAATTCTCTATCCAGCAAAGCTGGCATTCAAAAATGATGGAGAGTTCAAAATATTTGTAGAAAAACAGATATTAAGAGAGTATGTCAATAAGAAAAATGCCCTTCAAGGAATACTAAAGGGAGTGCTGCAGGTTGAAAGGAAAAAAACAGGAGAGAGAGGGTTGGAGTAGAGTGTAAGAACAACTAAAAAGACAAAGAGAGAAATAAAAACAACATACAGAATACATAAACACAAAGAAAATATGACTAATATAAGTAATTCCTTGAGAGTAATAACACTGAATGTTAATGGATTAAACTCACT
>JAKSZT010013648.1:1256-13781 GCA_026826555.1 Tolypeutes matacus | reverse complement strand
AAGAAAAAATGCCAGCAAAAAAATATTTATCCAGAAAAAATGTTCTATAAAACTGAGGGAAAGTTTAAAATATTTGTAGATAATCAAAAACTGAGAGAATTTGTCATAAGAGACTAGTTCTACAAGAAGTATTAAATCGAGTTCTGCAAGCTGAAAGGAAAAGAGAAGAGAATGGCTTGGAGTAATGTGAAGAAATGAAGATAATCAGGAAAGATAACTACAAGGTTAAAAAGAGAGACAAAAAAAGACTTGACTTATAAAAACCAAAGGATAAAATGGCTGAAATAAATACTGCCTAATCAATAATAATACTGAATGTTAATAGATTAAACTCCTCAATTAAAAGACACAGAATGGCAGAATGGATTAATACACTTTAAATGCAAAAATCAAGCAAAAGTCACCAGATTATAAAAGAAAGGAAAATATCATATTTGTAGGTGATATGAATGTATTTTAAGAAAGCTAATGAAATTACCAAAAAGCTGCTAGAAATAATTGAATTTAGCAAGTTTGAAGGTCACAAGGTCAATATATACAAATAAATTTTGTTTCTATTTGGTAACAATGAACTGTCAGAAAAAAAAATCATAATAAATTAACATTTACCATAGCATCACATACTTAGGGATTAATCTGAAATAATGTGAAGACATTTTAATGAACCATAAAACAATCCTGAGAGATTTTAGAAAGTTCTATGTAACTTGAAACACAAATTGGGTTCATATTTTGGAAATGTAAATAATGTCAAGATGCCATTTATTTCAAAATAATTGTACAGATTAAAATCAATCCCAATCAACCCAACAGAGCTTTTTTGTTGAAATTGACAAATTGTTCCTAAAATTCATTTAGAAATATCACAAGGGAAATAATAAAAAAATGAAAGAAAAAAAAACTAAATTTACCAAAACATCTTTGAAAAATAAGAAAACAATTGGAGGAGCAAAATACCTGATTTAAGACTTATAAAATTGCAGTAATCAAGCTAGTGTGGTATTGGTGGAAGGAGAGAAAAATTGATGAAACATAGAAAAAAGTTCTGAAATCAATCCTCTGTGTGTGTGTGTGTGTGTGTAACTGACTTTTGACAAAAGTACAAGGACTATTCAGTGGAGAAATGATAGTATTTCCAGAACTTCTGTTATCTTATGAGTTACCCATGAAAATCTACTTCTAATATCATATTTAGTGTGAAGATCTTGAACACAATTCCTTTAAGACTAAAATCAAGAAGGATGCATGCTGTCACTGCTACTTCTGAGTACAATTTTCGTGGTCACATAGAAATGATAGGAAAATAATAAAATAGTTACAGCACAATTTATATTCATGAAATGATTGAGTAAATGAATCTACTGAATTTAATACATCATCCCTAGTCAACTTATTGAACTCTAATCATTATTAATTTAATTCTCTTAGGTCTTCTGATTTCATGAGGTTAATATTGCCACACAATATGTGTCCCTCTTTTAAATCATTCATTTATTCAACAAATATTTATAAAACCTTTAGTAAGCAATTGACACTCTTTTTTAACTTAGGCTAGAAAAATGGCAAACTAATATGAGACTTACTAGGAAGGAATAGTGGGCTTTAGTGGCTGATTTGACCTGATAAAGAACCAGAGCCCAAGATGCCACATACATTTCTGGCTGAAGAAACAAATTGGGTGGTGGAAATTACAATATTTAGAAGTTCATTATTTTTTCTTGTTTTCTTGTCAATTTTAGAGCGGCACTTGTAGGAATTTCCATACCCTGGATGGAATACTGAATGTGAAAATGATGAACACACCTGTAACATGGGCACAAACTTCTGATGTCTGAATGATCCCAATGGGACCACGCTAACACAGTGGGGATGTAATCCATACTGACCACTGCAAATTCTCATGGTGGTATGAAACCTACTCTCCACCAGTAAGAGGACGGTCATTTTCCTTTCTACACTGCCAAAGTGGAAAGACTTTAGGAAAGAGCTGAAAAGAGCCGGGCTGGGCCAGGACCCCCGGCAAGACCCCGCACCCCTCACCCTCCCACGTGCGGCCCGCGGAAGCAGCGCTCACAGCTCGGGGAGGCCAGGCCTGGTCCCCAACCGGGCCCAGGTCCGCAGGACCCGCCGGGCACAAATTTCCGGTACCGCCGCGCAGCCCCCGGCACCGCGACTGAGCAGGAACTTTACGCGGGGCGCGGGATGGGCGCTCCTGAAACGCAGCAAGGGCAAGTGCCACTCTCCCCACTTTTCCTCGCTTATGAGGGAGGTGGTCCCCGCAGGCCCCCGCCCTGCGTCAAGTTGGGTCCGCAAACTTACCGCTACTGCGGGGCCGGGTACGCAGGCCCGGGTCCACGGGCACGCTGCGCAAGCTCGCTCGCGCCAGCCAGCGGGCCAGATAATCCGTCCCTTACTGCACTCCTGGATCCCCGCGCGGCGTCTCTGCCAGAACCCGTACACCAGGTCCGGCTGGCCGTGGTCCCAAAACACCCCCGAGCTCTCAAAGCCGCCGCCGACGCACCCCGGGAATGGGGAGGGACTTGAACGGACCCGAGCGCGAACCAGCTCCAGGGGATAATGAGGTCGGGCCGTGGTCCAGTACGCCGCGCCCCAAAGAAGGCGTGGCCGGGCGCGTGACGGACAGCACCAGCAGCCATTCAACGTGAGGTCCGGCTGCCGCAGGGGCACGCGCCCGCGAGGTGGGACCGAGGGAGCGGGGTGAGGTGACTGACAAGGTGCCAGCCAACTGGAATGTGTAGCGAATCTCAGGGCCAATCCGGGCCTGCAGGGGCGGGGCACTGGCGACAAGGCGGGAACACCGCGAAAGGCGGGCCCTGGGGGCGCCTCAATCCGTGGCCACCTCTCTTGCACTTCGGAGGGCGGTTCTCCCGGGGCGCCGGACTGATGGCGAGTGGCTGGGCAAGGGGTTCCCCAGCACTGGGGGTTTCCCCACCCGTGATTCACCAGAGGCGCCGTGGGCCGGGCGGGCGTGAGTCGCTGACCCCCGGCTGCGCGCGGTGCCTCTGGAAGCGTGGTCTGAGGGGAATCTGAGCAAGTTGCGTCCGACTCTGTCGCCAAGCGGGTCCGTCACCCTTGCGCTCCTTCTGTTCCTTCTTTCCTGGTTTTTACCTCTACCTCCAAACACACATGTAGCTCCTCAATTTTAGAACCTAACAGTGCTAATAGACTTCATTTTGTCCTTTCATTCTCTTAACCTTCTGCTGTCCTGTTCTAAATGAGTTTGTAAAGTTATATGACTTCATTATCTACATGTTATCAGAAGGGTTGATTTTCTGATTTCACTATTGTACGAGATAGCAGCTGAGGTTCCCTTCTTTCCACATTACTACATTTTACTATCCTATATATATTTTCTGTCCTTTTGGTTTGCTGAAGCAGAACTCACAAATCATAACAGTAAATCCAATGGGTTTGCCGCACTTCCATTCTGCCTCATTGATCTTAATGATGGAATATGTTAATCACTGTGCTTTTATTCTTTAAACTCTGACCATTCAGAGTTTAATTCTACCTCCATTATAACAGATTTCTCTTTTCTATATTGAATTTTATTCTTCCTCTTCCCATTATTGTCATTCACTGTCTTCAGTGTCTGTGTTCTGCTCTTTATGTCAGTTCTTCTCAAATGTTTCACCCAATCACATGACTTCAATTCATTGCTCCTGACACCATGAGTTTGTTTAGTTTGTTTTATCAGTTTTGATTATGAAACTGTTTACTAGTATGTTTGTGTTTATGCATGCATATTCTAATGTCACCTTTAATTCAATGTATCTAGCAATAAGTCCAAGTTCCAATCACAAAAGTCTTTGGATGACTTCCTTGAAAATAGTGCATACCGTTTTCCAGGCTTCTCAACTAAAAATGCAGTTTCATATTTGACCCCAAATTCTGCCTCCTGTATCTCTAATAATCCTATCCTACTGCCATCATGCTGAATCAGATTTGAATAATTCATTGAAATGTGACTCTTTATCATGTTTCTTCCAAGATAAAAACATGCAGCAGCTTCTCAGTTTATAAAATATTTAAATCAATACTATTTTAATGTATGTATTGCTCCATGAGCTTCTGAGTTTGGTGTGTGTGTTTAGCAGTCATTCTGTATTTATGACACACTGACTTTTATATCCACTTTTTCCCTATATTAGATAGTTTTACCATACATGTTATAAGAATCTTGTGGGAAAGAGCAATAAGGCCATATAGCCAAGACTTGTGTAGAAAATATGTATTTTCCATCTCTCTGCTTTCCTTTCTCTACAAGCTATTTCCTGCCAATCTCACTTACATAAGGGCATTAGCCATCATCTCTAATCAGACAATTCAAAAATATATGCAAAGGCACACATTTGTTTGTGCTCCAATCTCACATTTTCCCTGCACTTAATTTATTCTAAAAATAAAAGACAAATAAAAAGATTGTTGTCTTCTGACTCAATTTTATATCTTGTCAAAATTAACACAGTTCTTCATGAATAAATTAGATATCATGCAAGACATTCACCTCCAGAGATTTTCCTTTTGAACCAAGTTAAGGTACTCAGAGAAGTTGCATCATGGTTGCAGCTATGTCAGATGCTTCCATCTGCAAGTTTGTTCTTGGCAAGGGAAACTCTTTAGAAAAGACCATAATATAGAATAAGGTAGAAAATGAAAGTAGGGCTGATCACTCCAAAAATGATTTATGGCTATACATTCACAATGAGAACCATTCATTTTTACTCTCTTAATGATATCTAAAACAATTGCTTAATAGTTCCTAAAAATTTAATCTCATTATAAATGATCCATAAAGTTATTTTCTTCTACAGAATAAGGTACATTCATATGTTGAAATAGGGCACAGTTGTTTACGATATTGGCATCCTACTCAGAATACATTTTCTAATTAACACTTCCTCCATGAATTTTACTGACTAATTAATAATATGTGATCTCTATACAGATAGTATTTTTAGTAAATTCAAATAAGTGAAACATATATGTGTCTGGTAAAATACTTAAAAAAATAATATTCACCTCTCTTTAATCTGATTAACAGCAGAACATTTAATTACTTATTTATTTCTGATAAAGGAGCCATAGGCAAGTAATTGACTTTGTCCCCATAAATGTTTTGCCTGAATATTTTAGGGACACTTTCAGGTACAGAAAAAAATGTAGGCTTTCTTGGCAGAAAGGCTACCATCTTTGACCTGAAGTTGAAAAGCAGGCACCAGGAATGAAGAAATGTGTAAGCTCCTCAAATGAGTGGAATCTTCTTATTCTCTAAAATCATGAGGAAATCACAATGAGGGATGTGTGGTGTATTTACTGGCTGAGGTCATGGGGGCAAAGAATCCCAAGGAAGCAATTAATATCTGCATTCACTAGGTACACTGCTAGCTAGGAATCACTTTAGAAAAAGGAGGCATATAAGGCAGATATTTTTTTCACTCTATTCTAATTGTTTGTTAAAAGAATAGTTGCAGTTTCCAAATGCAGATAAGATCACTAGTTGGGACCTGGCATTCCCTGAACTTGGAAATCACAAAATTCTTCAAAATGTGCCTCAGGATTTGTCTTCTCTGGCGATTCACAAAACTGCTACAATCATTCCAAATAAAGATACCAGAAATGTAAAAGGACCTACTAGAAGATTTTGTGAAGGTATATACCACTGATTATAAACTCAGCAAAAGAGGCTTACCAAAAAATATCCAAAAGGAATAAGCAACACAATTGAATTAAAGTGCAAGTTTATCTTAGTCAAGACATTGAAACTGAGATGTAAAAATAATCACAAATGTCAATGGAATATAATTTTGGAAAAAAAAAAAACTAATTGGAAGGTGATGAATCATGTAACAAGAGCCCCCTCTCTGGGAAAGGAATAGAAATTCAGAAGAAGCACACAGAGAAAATTCTAGCAATGCCCATGACTTACACACAGGCACACATACGCACACACACACAAGTGCACAAGGCTTAGCTCACATGTCACTTTCCTACAAAGTCTTCCTGAGTTTCCCAAACACAGTCTCTGCTTATAAAGAAACATTCAACTCTGTGTGTTCCAGTCTTGTATTACTTTTTCTGCTGAAGCCTGGCAATACTCATTTGACTGCAGGTTATTTCATCTACACAATTATAAACTTCAGAGCTGAGACTGAACATGCATGCTTTAGTCACTAAATATAAAGTTCTTTTAGAATTATTTTACCCGTACTTTTAAATTTTATTGCATTGTTACCAGACAATGGCACAGAGTCACTCATCATGTTTCTAAAATTGAAAATATGTTTAATATCATTAGTCATATCATTATTATTATGCACAATTATATACCAATAAAAGAAATGAACAGTTGTCTAGAAACATTGAGGTTTCCAAACTTGATTGAGTAATAGAAAGTCTGAGTGGAACAATTAAAATTGAACCTTAATCAAACATCTACTCCCATCCCCAAAACAAATGTGATAACCTGAAAGCCAATTAAGGAAACAATATCAAAGTGGAAAGAATGACTGACTATGCCAAATGTCATTGCCATGACAAGTAAGACATGCACCAAGGCACAGGATTTTTCTATGAGGATGTCATTGGTGAATTTGACACAACCAGTATTTCTGGAGTGGTAGCTAATGGATGAATTGATGTAATCAAGTAAAGATGTCTCTGTTGTGAGAGAAAATAAATGAAGTGATAACTAGTGAGCAAGGTCTTGTAAAATAAGGATTTTTAAAAATTAGAATATGACAACATGTTACAGTGACCGAATGATCTAGTATAAAGAAAAAGAAAATATTAATGATGCAGGAGAGAAAATGCATTCCCTTAGCAATCTCCTTGAGGTGGCAAGAGAGATGTGATCTAGGCCAGAAGGGGGAGAACTGGATATATAAGGAGTCTGAAAAGTTCAACCATCCAAACAGGTGGAAAAACAGAATATATGAGTGCCGATGCTAGTGGGTGGACAAATATGGTGGTGGGTGTACCCTGATGAATTGTCTGTTTGGATTTTCTATAAAAATACATGATATGAGGAAATAAATGTTAATAATAGAATAATCAAAAGTTTTATAGCCTATCAATGAATCCATGATATGGTAAAGGGTAGGGAAGAAATTTAGAGTGTATTATTTGTCTCATTGCTCAAGAGATAGATATTTCAATTTCTGAAGGATTTGGTTATGAAATAAGACCTTTACTTAAAGATTTAAAAAATAGAAATAATATCCAGATGAAATTACTTCTCAAATACAAGATAAATTAAAAAGGAAAGGAAGCAATTCATGGAGGCAAAGGCAAAGAAGAAACAACTATAACATATTACATAAAGAAAGGATTAAAATAAGGTGAGAGAAGACAAATCATATCAGGCCAGACATTTATTAGGTGCTCACAACTATGAGTTCAATAAGTAAATAAGTCTCTTAAAGCAACACAGAGAGCGAGATGAGTTTTCCTATTAATCAAAATAGGCAGGTCACAAGCTAAGTGAAAAGACAAAAGCAAATATATACTCAATATATATATCACTTATATGAAATTTATGAATATGAAATAAACCTAAAATAAAGTGAATAAAAGCTAGAAATCAAAGACTAGAAAATAATTGAATTATAAGAAAAATGCAGTAAAATTCTGATTTCAAGGTAAAATCCATGAAACAGGCAAAAAAGGGCAAGATTTATTGACCAAATATTAAGTCTACAAGGTGTATTGGAATTTAATGATCGCCTACTAGAAAGGTAAAGAATGAAAGCCTTTTGAAGATGGGTCAAGTATGTAATCTTTGTCATTGTTTCTAGTTTTACGTATCAACTAAAATTTCAGTGGAATAAAATATGTTAAAGCGAAAAATGACTTTACTGTTAGACACAGTAATTTAACTTGTGGAAATTTAAATGAAGAAAAACAATCAGAAGGAGATGAAGAAAGGAAGGAGGGAGGGGCAAAGGGAAAGAGAGGGGGGAAGAAACTTTCATATATTGTTTGTGGGAAGGTAAAAGATACAAACACAATGGCAAGAGATCTGTCAGTGTCTTAATAAAATTAAACATATAACTACTCTCTGACCCAACCAATCCACTCCTAGAAATTTACTGGAAAGGAATGAAAACAAAAACATATACAAAAGAATGTCCATAGAAGATAGCCCAAATGCCTATCAACAGGAAAATGGATTAACAAACTGTTGTCTATTTATCTAATTGGGTAGTTTAAAAGAATGGAGTCTCATAAGGCAACAAAATGGATTTGCCCTAAAAACCTTATGCTGATTGAAAGAAGGCTTACAAAAGAGTTTGATTCTATTTACATAAAGATCTAGAATAAGCATAATTAACCCTTGGTGGGAAAATCAGGAGAATGGTTGCCTCTCAGAGGAAACGTGAGGTAAGGATAAATTGGGAAGGGGCATGATAGAACATTCCATGGTGAATTGGGGTGGCACAACTATAAACTTACCAGAACTCAGTGGATATGATCTTAAGATTTTTTCATTGCATTGCATTTAAATTTCACACCAAAAGAAAAAGTCTGAGGATATATTGGATTCTAATAATAATAAACTTGGTGAAGTTGGAGTTATTTATTCATAAATAAACTGATAACTTTGATTTAATTTGAAATGCTTAAAGAAGTTAGATGGATTGATGGGTGAATAGATGGATAGACAAATGATTAACAAAGCACAAAGTTGGTAGAACATGTCACCATAAAACTCTTTCATGTTTGCTGTGTTAGAAATTTTTCATAATAAAATATTAGTGAAAAGTTACAGATTCATTTATTTTTGTTTATGAATATTGATGTAAATAATCCAAATAAACATTAGCAAATATCACACAGTTATATGTTAAAAGAATAATAAATCTATGTACATTGACTTTATTTCCAGTAAAGTAAATATGGTTCAATATTAGAAAATCTAGGAATGAAATTCTAATAATAGCATTGATTACATTAATAAATTAAGCAAATGTGATTATCTGAATAGTCCCTTGAAGGAAAGGTTAACAGCTGTTTTTTTTTTTTTTTTAATTTATTTATTTTTTATTGTGGGTAAAAATCAAAATTTTCACAATACATACCACTATTTGTAAAATGATATATAAATATATATGCAAATATGTGCATTTGCTTACAAAAATGTTATTTATATATATACATAAATATATTTTAAGAGGTGCTTAGATTACCAAAAATATTACACGGAATCCCCTGGGATTCCCATGTTGCCCACCTCCCACACCTCCCACCACATTCCACACAAACATCTCCCACAAGTGTGGCCCACCACCCTCAATGGACTTACACATCCTGGGGCCTTGCCACCAACCATAGACCACAGTTCACATCGTAGACCACACTCTCTCCCACACAGTTCTGAGTGGTGTGTGCTGATTTAAAATGGCTGACATCCATTGCCACAACGGTACTCAGGACAACCTCCAAATCCCAAAGAAGCCCCTGTATTTCAACTATTCATCCCCTCCCTGCCCCAACAGTGTCAAGTGGCCACTGGCTCCACCTCATTGTTATAATTTCTTCCATTGCTAGAATCACCATATGTGTACAACAGAATACCATGAAGTCCACTCTAGCCCATAGTTCTTTCCCCTATCCTGAGGGGACTGGGATGGTGATATCCACTCCACCTCCAAGTGAGAGAGGGCTTATATCCCATGGATATGGTGGTGGGATGATCCTGCCTGCAGATGCAGGCCCTCTCCATTCCCTGGGCTGCCCGTTGCCCATAGTTGTCTCCTCACCAGGTGACCTGGATGAGTCCATTGAGCTGTAGGGTAGGAGTTGCAGCTCCACCGAGAGTCCATGCATACCTGGCACATAGGTAGACCAGAGGCTCCAGTCTCTGGAAGTATACCTAAAAACTTCTGCATCACATATAGATTTGAATAGAAGGGACTGATGAACCCTGTGCAGGGAGGACTTATTTGAGTCCAATTCTGTCACTCTCAGGAGCACAGATTCTAAAATAGAGCCCACTGATAAGGCATCAGTCTCTGGGTCTATCCCACTTATATAGGACCTGGGTGTCTCCAGAGCTCTCAGGAGTCCCTCTGTGTGGGGTGATAGGCACTTAGATGTTCTATGAGCTCCTGCTGAGGTGTGAGTAAGAGTTACCTCTGGGATGACCTCCTGACTCTCTTTGAAGTCTCTTAGCCACTTGAACTCATTTGTCTTTACCTTTTCCCCCTTTTATTCAAGGTCTTTTTCCAGTTGTGTTGCCAGTTGGCACTTGGTATTAATCCCTCGTTGCCAGGGAGGTTCATCCCCGGGAGTCATGTCCCACACTGGGGGGAAGGTAATGCAATCATATGCTGAGTTTGGCTTAGAGAGAGGCCACATTTGAGCAACAAGGAGGCTCTCAGGTGGCAGCCCTTAGTCACCCCACAACTGCAGGTTAACAGCTGTTTAGGGGTCTTTACTCCTTCTTAAGACACTTGAGGATTTTATTTCTTGCTTTGAATCCTCCTTGAAATAGAAATTCAATAAATTTATTGTAGTATATTGTATCAAAGATAAATGAGTATCTGGACACATTACTATGGCCTTGTTCCTCATAACCAGGATTGATGAGATGTGGCTGCTCCCAAAAATGGGTTATAGTTTCCCATCTTGAGTAGGCTACATAGCTGGCAAGGTGTGCAATTGAAAAGTGCTGATGGCTTCCCTGAGGTCAGCTGACTCATGTCCCCTCAACTTCCTTTCCTGTGATTTTATATAAGAAACTGTAATTACAAGCCTTTGTAAAAAACTATTTTTTAAAAATATTTTTTAAATTATTTTTTCTTTTTAAAGAAGCATAATATTTTTGTTTATGCTATTGTCATTCATGGTTTGTGATAGGCCGTAAATCCTATCTTTTTTTTTTTTTTTTAATAAAGATTTATTATTTATTTATTTATTTATTTTACCGGGAGTTCCCAGGGCTCGAACCCAGGTCCCTCCATATGGCAGACGGACGCCCAACCATTTGACCCACATCCGCCCCCCTGTAAATCCTATCTTAATGTTAATTATACTTTGTAGGGAAAACCTACTGTGTTTTAAGAGTTTACAAAACAATGCAAACTTAATAAATATCCTGCTAATAGGGCAGCATTCACAAAATTAATCTAATATAATTCAACATGGCTTCCTGATTAATGTTCTAAGCAAAATATAAAGAGAATAAAACTTCCTTAATATGAACATGTCTACATTTCTATTTGTGCACACATGCACCAAAGTCTGAAGGTATGTGTGTTATTTGTTTATCAAAATGAAAACTAACATCAATGAACAAAGCTGAGGAATAGTTCAATAAAATATTGAATTGGCAATGAGGGATTAATACCATCTGGCTCTTTTAAATAATATTTTACTTTATTCGGGGAATTCTAATAACAAAGTGAAACAAAAAGATAGGCACACATGCTAAAAAGAATAGGCAAATGTCATTACAGGTAGATAAAATTTTTGTTTAGACAACTTAGAAAAATCAATTGAAAATCTATAAGACACATTGGGATAATTCAGTAAAGTTACTAATTATAAAATAAATGCACAAAATATAATAAAAGAATAATAATTAACTATAAAATTAGAAAATTTAAATTCAAAAGAGTCATAAATGTAACAACATTTAAATGCACAATGCACAGAAATAATTTTCAACACTGTTCATAACACATAGAAAGAATATATATGGGAATCCTGAAGATGGCATTAGTGTAGGAAGGCACACAGGGCAAGCTCCCAGAGCAATGCGGATTGTGGACGGGGTCCTGCCCAGGGGTCTGTGCTGTGCACCCGTGGAGTGAGAAGCTTGGGACATCTATCTGCGCGGATCAACGGCGTGGACGGAACAGTGGAGATTCATGAGTTTTAAGGCTGCCGGTGGGGGTTGGCAGAGACGGCTGAGCCCCGCGGTTAGGGAGAAAATATAAAATAAAATAAAACGACCACTCGGAGACGCGAGCAGGCGAGAAAGTTTTATTTTCTGGGGATCTGGCTGCCTGGCGCCCCTTGAATCTTGCGTGAACAGAACAAACAAGCTAATTGGCACCCAGTGAACCGGAGCGGGGATTCTCGTCGGGAGGGATGGAGCTGATTTCCGTAGCTACCCAGGGATAAGACCCAGGCCGCTGTGGACCCAGGAAGAAGGGACACTTCCCAAAAGAGGGAGGGTTCTGTTGGAGGACAGGGAAGGGTATTTTTTATTTTTAGACATCGATCTGGCTGCCTGCACCGCCCCATAGCTTTGGGGAGCAGTTAAGCCGACCTGAACCAGCATCAGGCTGAGAGCAGACGCAAATCTGCACTCAAACTGATTTACTTAGCAACCCGGTGACGCTGGAGCTCGGCTCCAGAAGGGGTGGAATCGGCCATCTTTAGCACTCCGCACTGACTAACATCAGAGCTACAGCTACCCTGGGGAGTCCAAGAAGTGGGACGTGCTTGATTAATTTCCACGGGCCCAGCTAGGGTCCCTTCCATAAGGGGGTTGGT
>JAKSZT010013646.1:14855-39676 GCA_026826555.1 Tolypeutes matacus | reverse complement strand
ACCATAATGTAAATTATAGACCATGGTTAGTAGCAGTGCTTCAATATATGTTCATCAATTGTAAGAAATGCACCACACTAATGAAAGATGTTAATGGGTGAAAGTGTGGGAGGAGAAAGGGATGGGGTATATGAGAATCCCCTATATTTTTGATGTAACATTTATGCAATTTGCTCCTTGAAAATAAAGAAAAAATGCCGAAAACATTTAGCCTCTATGTTTTTTTAAGAGTTAGCTATTGCATTGATGTTTGGTCCACTTAGAGTTAAGTTTTGTATATGGTATAATGTAGGGGTCCAATTAGATTATTTTTCCTGAAAATATTCATTTGTACAAGCACCACTTATTGAAAAGAATATTCCTTCCCCATTGAATGGACTTTTCACCATGTCAAAATGAATTGAGGGAAGTGGCTGTGGCTCAATCGGTGGGGCTCCCGTTTACCATATGGGGGCCCCGGGTTCGGTTCCTGGGGCCTCCTGGTGGGGGTGGGCCCACCCGCATGGCGTGGTTGGCTGACCCAGCGAGCACAAGTAGCAAGGGGGGGATAAATGAATAAATAAATTAAAAATCTTAAAAAAAAAAATGAGTTGAACATATCTGTATGGGTTTAGTTCTGAACTCTCAACTCTAACCCATTGTTCTATATTCAATGTCTATCCTTATGCCACTGTCATCTTGTTTTGATTAGTTGTTGTTTTGTTAAGCATTTTTAAACTTTATTGAAGTATATCATTCACACATGAACATACATGAACAATAAATGTATAATAAATTTTGTGAACTTACAAATCAAACATGCAAAATAAAAAAGTCAGAATTGGAGAATTATTCACATAATATTAATTATGGCAAATATCCCTGTCCATAAGAAGAAAATTGACTAATTCTGAAATCTACAACCTAAAAAACTTGATGGTGATTCTTATCAAGATCTTAGTATATTAAACAACTTTTAAAAACAAAATTAGGAATTTCTAATAAATTCATAAATAAAAGCCACTTTCAATGATCTGATTCCCAAAATGGGATACTACATACTTTCATATAGTCTTACTCATTTACAAATAGACTCATATTTAATGAGTTAATTAAAAATATGCTTTGATTTAATTCATTTTGTATCAATTCTGTTGTCTGAATATATTTATTTATTTATTTTAATTTTTAAAAAATTTTCATCAGTAGAAACTTACTTTCAAGGAATACATCTGACATATGAAAAATAATCTCTGACACAGCTCTTAAAGTGATAATTCAAGTCCTGGAGAAATGTCAAATGCAATATGCAATAGTAAATACTGAAAATCATCATGTCTCCAACTTCAAAAACTGAATTCTCTTATTGCACAAATTTTACTTATTACAAATTTGTCCTAATTTGGAAATGGCATGCATATATTTTTATGGTAAAATTCACTTAAAATACAATTAACCATTTTAAAGTGTACAATTCAGTGACACTTAGTACATTCTCACACTGTGTAAATATCACCTCTCTCAATCTATCTATCTGTATATTATATATTTTTTATTTTTTTAAAGATAGTCAGATTACATAAATGTTACACAAAAAATATAGGGAATCCCACAGACCCCACTCCCCACACCTCCCACAACCTCCCACACAAACATCCTTGATTAGTGTAGCACATCAGCTGCAATGGATAAACACATCCTGGGGCTTTGTCACCAAGCATGGACCATAGTTCAAACTGTAGACCACACTCTCTCCCACACAGTTCTGCACATTACATGATGATATAAAAAGGCCTATATGTGTCATTGCAATGCCATTCAGGACAATTCCCAAGTCCTGAAAAAGCCCCTGTATTACAACTGCCTTTCCCTCTCCCTGCCCCCAGAGAGTCTTGTGGCCACTGACTCCACATTAATGTTGTAATTTCTTCCATTGCTTGAATCACAATATGTCTATAATAAAATACCAGCAAGCCCACACTAGTCCATATATCCTCCCCCACTCCTGAGGAGTCTGGGATGGTGATGTCCACTCCATCTCCAATTGAGAGAGGGTTTACAACCCATGGGTAAGATGTATGAGCTTATCCTGCCTGCAGCTGCAGACTCTCTCCATTCCCTGGGATGGCCTCTGTCCATCATCATCTCCCCACCATGTGTCCTGGGAGATTCCACTGAGCTGTAGAGTAGGAGTTGCAGCTCTACCGAGATTTCAGGGCCAGCTGGCACATGGACAGCCCAAAGACTCCAGTCTCTGGATGTACACCTACAAACTCCAGCACCAAGTATAGGTTTGAATAGAAGGGACAGATGAACCATGTACAGGGAGGACATATTTGAGTCCAATTCTGTCCCTCTTAGGAGCACAAACTCCAAAGTAGGGCCCACAGGCAAGGCACCAAACTCCAGAGCTATCTGCCCTAACATAAGACCTGGATGTCTCCAGAGCCCTCAGGAGCCCCTCTATTTGGGGTGATATCCAATTTGGAAGCCTATGAGGTCCTACTGAGAATTGCATAAGCGTTACCTCTGTGATGACCTCCCGACTCACTTTGAAGTCTCTTAGCCATATGAACTCATTTGTCTTTACCTTTTCTCCCTTTTACTCGAGGTCTTTTTCCAGTTGCATTGCCAGTTGGCATTTGGTAGCAATCTCTCAGTGCCAGGGAGGCTCATCCCTGGGAGTCATGTCCCATGCTGGGAGGAAGGCAATGCATTCATATGCTGAGCTTGGCTTAGAGACAGGCCACATTTAAGCAACAAGGAGACTCTCAGGAGGCAAACCTTAGGCACCCCATAACAATAGGCTAAGTTTAAATCCCAAAAGCAAACACTCATAAGGCTAGTCATCAATAACAAGTGCCCATCAGTGGATCATCCTCCTTCACCAGTCACTGCCCCTGCACTTGGGGGGCTGTTGCTGCTCCCTTAGAGAATATGGCAGAGCTCTCCAGGGTGGTAATTCAGCATTCTCTCTTTTATTGAGTGATTCTCCACCCACTATGACAATGCCCTGTGAACATTTGAACAATTTTATACCTTATATATATGTTCAGGTGAACCTCCTCCTCTGCACCCCCCATCCCTGACACCCCCCTCCAACAATCCTTTCCCACCCCAGCTGTAACCCTTCTGTGATCCAAAGCCTCTTTAAAGATGAAGCCAATACAATAGCCAAATACAATTATAGGAAAATGAAATAATAATGGTAAGTTTAAATGTAAGAGATAAAATACATGAAAACTTAAAAAAAATAAAGTTAAAATGAAATCAAAACATTGGGATATTTAAAAAATGAAAAAAATATTTTAAAAGTTTAAATTTTTTTTTTCACATTTTGCCTTCCATCACTGCAATATCTGGTATCCAGTCTGTACCATGGCACCCTCCCTCCCTCATTCCCCAGTGTCCCACCACACTTCCTTTTGTTTTCAAAGAAGTTTTAGGTCAGCAGAGTCACACACGGAATACAAGAGACTTTCATATACCCAAACTCCTCCCCCTTTCCTCCCCCCCATACCAAAACCCTTCCATATGTGGATGATAGCATTGTTATAACCAATACACAAATAGTGAAACACAGCCACTAAACATTGCCAATGGTTTACAGTATGGTCCACACATTAGACCGTACACCTTTACAAATTCTGATGACACCTACCATGTCCTGTGTCCATCATTGTAAGGCAATGAAAAACATTTCACCTGTCCGCCAAACACCCTCTGTTTCATCCACTCTGTTCTACCCTCCCCATCCCCACGGGGCCCCCAACGACCCCTTGGCTTGACTCGCTGGATGACAAGACTCATAGCTACATGCAACAAGAGGCCCCGACACACTGGTTTGTCCTCCCACACTAGGAACCGCCCTCACTCTTGAGAGACCACCACCAGTCCATTTCAGAATGAATTGGTCCTCCCAAAGATGGGAGCCCAATCCTTTCCCACTCACAAGGTGGGTCTCCACCCACAGATACAACATATCACGACAGAATTAACACTCACACACTCCCTAGAAGCCGCTCCAGGTGTGCCCCATGCCGAATGCCCCCCCAAACAACACCCCAGACCAGCGACCCTTCATATTGCCTCAAGAGCATTCCAATTTCTACACCCTCACCCCCACACCCACAAATCCCAAGTGGTCACTTGGTCCCTCTCCCAACTCTCCCCCCAGTATCCTGGGACATCTAACCCACCCCTCTCAATCTACCCTCCTGTCAACCCTGCACCACCCAACCCAACAATATCACCACCGTCCTGTCCTATCTCCTCAATATGCAACTGCACTCTATCACCTTACCATAGATTACATCCATATGGGTGATGGCTCACAACCTTCTCTTCTCCTTCCCTTTCTTGCAAACCTATCTTTCAGACAACAGCTCTCTGAGACTGCTCAATTTGCTTAATTCATATCAGTGAAGTCATATACTGTTCGTTCTTCAATGCCTGGCTTGATTCACTTAACATAAGGTCTTCAAGATTTATCCATGTTACCCGATGTGTTAGCACTTTATTCCTTCTTACAGATGAGTAATATTCCTTTGTATGTACGTACCATATTTTGTTTATCCATTCATCTGTAGATGGGCACCTGGGTTGATTCCAACTTTTGACAATAGTGAACAATGCCACTATGAACACGGGTGTGCATATACCTGTTTGTGTCTGCTTTCAATTCTTCTGGGTATATACCCAGCAGTGAAATCACTGGATCATATGGAAGATCTATAGTTAGTTTTTTGAGGAACTGCCAAACTGTCCTCCACAGTGGCTGGACCATTCCACAATCCCACCAGCAGCGTTCCTCCAAATCCTCTCCAACACTTATATTCTCCTGCTTTTTTAATAGCTGCCATTCTAATGGGTATAAGGTAGTATCTCATTGTAGTTTTGATTTGGATTTCCTAATAGCTAGTGATGTTGAGCATCTTTTCATGTAATTTTTGGTCATGTGTATTTCTTTCTTGGAGAAGTGTCTTTTCAGGTCACTTGCCCATTTTTAAAATGGGTTGTTTGTCTTTTTATTTTCAAAGTGTAGGATTTCTTTATATCTGCAGGATATTAGGCTCCTATCAGCTATATGGTTGCCAAAAATTTTCTCCCATTGGGTAGGCCATCTTTTTATTTTCTTGATAACGTCCTTTGAGGGGCAAAAGTTTTTAATTTTGAGGAGCTCCCATTTATCTATTTTTTCTTTTGCTGCTCGTGCTTTGAGTGTGGATTTCTTGAAACCATTTCTTATTATAAGGACCTGTAGATGCTTTCCTACATTATCTTCCAAGCTCTTTGTGGTCTTGGCTCTTATATTGAGATCTTTGATCCATCTTGAGTTGATTTTTGTAAAAGGTGTGAAATAGTGCTCCTCTCTCATTCTTTTGGATATGGATATCCAATTCTCCAAGCACCAGTTGTTGAAAAGGCCATTCTCTCCCAACTGAGTGGGCTTGGTGGCCTTGTTGAATATCAGATGACTGTATATGTGAAGATCTATATCAGAACTCTCAATTGGGTTCTATCGGTCAGTATATCTATCCTTGTGCCAATACATGAAGTTTTGACACTGTAGCTTTGTAGTATGTTCTACAGCCAGGTAGTGTGACACCTCTAACTTCATTTTTCTTTTTCAGTATGTCTTTGGCAATTTGGGACCTCTTACCAATCCAAATAAATTTTGTAGTTAGTTTTCCCAATTCATTAAAAAATGCATTTTTTGTTTTTATTGGGATTGCATTAAATCTGTAGTTTAGTTTGGGTAGGATAGACATCTTGATGATGTTTGGTCTTCCTTTTCGTGAACAGGGAGTATTCTTCCATTTATTTAAGTCTTCTTTGGTTTCCTTTAATAGTGTTGTATTGTTTTCTGTATATAAATCCTTTACATCTTTAGTTAAATTTATTCCTAGGTATGTGAGTCTTTTAATTACCATTGTAAATGGTATTTTTTTTTCTTGATTTCTTCCTCAGATTGCTTGTTATTGGTGTACAGAAATGCTACTGATTTTTGAGCATTGATCTGATAGCCTGCAAATTTACTGTACTCCTTTATTAGTGCTAGAAACTTTGTTGTAAGTTTCTGAGGTCTTTCTTTGTACAGGATCATTTTGTCTGCAAATAGTGAAATTTTTACTTCTTTTCCAATTTTTATCCCTTTTATATCATTTTCTTGTCTCAGTACTCGAGCAAGTACTTTTAAGACAATTTTAAGTAGGAGTGGTGATGGTGGGCATCCTTGTCTTCTTCCCAATCACAGAGGGAAGGCTTTTAGGAATTCACCATTGAAGATAATTCTAGCTTTGGGTTTTTCATATATACCTTTTATCATGTTCAGAAAGCTTCTTTCTATTCCTATCTTTTGCAGTTTTTTAATCAGGAAAGTGTGCTGTGTTTTGTCGAATACTTTTTTTACATCTATAGAGATGATCATGTGATTTTTTTCTTTCCATCTGTTTATGTGGTGTATTACATTGATTCATTTTTTTATGCTGAACCATCTTTGCATACCCGGGATGAAACCCACTAGGACATGGTGTATAATTCTTTTGATATGGTGTTGAATGCGATTAGCAAGTATTTTGCTGACAATTTTAGCATCTACGTTCATTAGAGAGATTGGTCTGTAATTTTCCTTTCTTGTGGTATCTTTGTTTGGCTTTGGTATTAAGATAATTTTGGCATCATAGAATGAGTTAGGCAATGTTCATTCTACTTCTATTTTTTGGAAGAGCTTAAGCAAGATTAGTGTTAGCTCTTTCTGGATTGTTTGGTTTAATTCACTTTAGAAGCTGTCTGGTCCTGGGCTCTTCTTAGTTGGGAGGTTTTTGATGACTGAGTGTATCTCTTTACTTGTAATTGAACTGTTGAACTCATCCATTTCTTCTTTCGTCAATGTAGGCTGCTTGTGAGTTTCTAGGAATTTGTCCATTTCCTCTAAATTATCATTTTTGTTGGCATATAATTTTTTAAAGTATCCTCTTATGATACTTTTTATTTCTGTGGGTCAGCAGTGATATCCCCTTCCACATTCCTTATTTTGTGTATTTGCACCTGCTGTCTCTTTTTCTTTGTTAGTCTGGCTAAGGGCTTGTCAATTTTATTGATCTTCTCAAAGAATCAGCTTTTGGTTTTATTTATTACTTCTAGTGCTTTCTTATTTTCTATGTCATTTGGTTCTGCTCTAATTTTTGTTATTTCCTTCTTTCTATTTCCTTTAGTGTTAGGTTGCTATTGTTTTTCCAATTCCTCCAGGTGTGCAGTTTCGGTCTTCAATTTTATCTCTTTCTTCTTTTTTGATATATGCATTTATGGCTATGAATTTCTCTCTAATTAGAGCTTTGGCTTCATCCCATAGGTTTTTTTTTTTTAATTTAATTATATATATATATATATATTTTTTATAAGATGCTTAGGTTACATAAATGTTACACAAAAATTACAGGGATTCCCATGTTCCCCACCTCCCACACCTCCCATAACATCACCTGCAATGGATATACACATCCTGGGGCTTTGCCACAAAGCATGGACCATAGTTCACATTGTAGACCCCACTCTCTCCCACACAGTTCTGCATGTTATATGCTGATGTAAAATTCCCTATATCTGTCATTGTAGTGTTACTCAGGATAATTCCCAAGTCATGAAAAAGCTCCTGTATTGGAACTGCTTTTCCCTTCCCTACCCCAAAAGTGTCCAGTGACCACTGGTTCACCCTCACTATTGTAATTTCTTCCATTGCTTGAATCACATTATGTCTACAACAGAATACCATTAAGCCCACTCTAGTCTATAGCTCTTCCCCCAATCCTGAGGAATTTGGCATGGTGATGTCCACTCCACCTCCAAGTGAGAGGGGACTTATATCCCATGGATATGGTGGATGGGATTATCCTGCCTGCAGCTGCAGGCTCTCTCCATTCCCTGGGATGGCTGTTGCCCGTCATCATCTCATTACCAGGTGACTTGGGTGAGTCCATTAAGCTGTAGAGTAGGAGTTGCAGCTTCACCAAGATTCCAGGCACAGCTGGCAAATAGGCAGGCCCGAGGCTCCGGTCTCTGGAAGTACACCTACAAACTCCAGCATCACATATAGGTTTGAATAGAAGGAACTGATGGACCATGTACTGGGAGGACTTATTTGAGTCTAACTCTGTCACTCTCAGGAGCACAGCTTCCAAAGTAGAGCCCACTGATAAGGCATCAACCTCTGGAGCTATCCCACCTTATATAGGACCTGGGTGTCTCCAGAGGCCTCAGGAGCCCCTCTGTGTGGGATGATATCCACTCTGGTGTTCTATGAGATCCTACTGAGGTTTGCATAAGCATTACCTCTGGGATGAGTTCCTGACTCTCTTTGAAGTCTCTTAGCCACATGAACTTATTTCTCTTTACCTTTTCCCACATTTATTCAAGGTCTTTTTCCAGTTGTATTGCCAGTTGGCACTTGGTATTAATCCCTCATTGCAAGGGAGGCTCAACCCCGGGAGTCATGTCCCACGCTGGGGGGAAGGTAATGCATTCATATGCTGAGTTTGCCTTAGAGAGAGGCCACATTTGAGCAACAAGGAGGCTCTCAGGTGGCAACCCTTAGGCACTCCATAACAGTAAGCTAAGTTTCAATTACAAGAGAAAGACTCATGAGGCTAATCATCAATAACAAGAACCCCTCAGTGGACCCTCCTCCTTTGCCAGACACTGCCCCTGCACTCAGGCTGTCGCTGCTCCCTTGGAGAATGTGGCAGAGCTCTCCCAGCTGGGAATTCAGTATTCCCTCACTTATTGACTAATTGTCTACCCACTGTGAACATGCCCCACCCCTTGATCATTTGAACAATTTTATATATCTTTCATGTATATTCAGGTGAACTTCCTCCCATGAAACCCCCATCCCAGACACCCCCCACCAATGATCCTCTCCTGTCCCCTCTGTAACCCTTCTGTGATCCAAACCTTCCTTGAAGATGAAGCCCATATAATAGCCAAATACAATTAATAGGAAAATGAAATGATAAAGATAAGTTTAAATATAAGAGATAAAATACATGGTAACTTCAAAAAAAAACACTAGAAATAAAATAAAATGAAAGGATTAGGATATTCAATAAATGGGGAAGAAAAAATTAATATATATATATATATATACTTTTTAAATTTTTTACATTTTTCCTTTTATCACCGCTTTATTGGGTGTTCAGTCTGTACTGTGGCACCTGCCCCCTCTCACTCCCCAGAGTCTCCCAAATTTTCATTTAATTTTCAAAGAAGTTTTAGGTCACAGCAAAGTCACACACAGAATACTAGAGACTCTCATATACCCAACCTCCTTCCCCTTTCCTCACCCCATATTAAAATCTTTTTTATGTGGATGGTAGCATTGTTATAACTGTTATACAGATAGTGAAGCATAGCTACTAAACATTGTCAATGGTTTACAGTATAGTTTACAATTTAGATGGTACAATTAAATAATTTTTTATGATATTTACCATGTCCTGTGTTCATTACTGTAAGGTAATGAAAAACATTTCCCATGACCGCTAAATACCCGCTGTTTAATCTTTTCTGTTCCTTCCTCCCCATCCCCCTGGGGCTCATGACACTCCCTTGTTTTGACTCATTGGATGACAAGATTCATAGTTACATGCAACAAGAGGTCTTGACATGCTGATTATCCTCTCCTATTAGGATCCACCTTTGTGCCTAAAAGACACCCACCTGTATGTTTCTGAGTGAATCTTTCCTCCCAAAGATTGGGATCCATCTTCTTCCCATTCACTGTGTGTGTCTCCACTCCCTGACACAACCCCTTATGACAGGATGAACACTCACACATTCCCCAGAAGCCAACTCCAGATGCACCCCTTCCTGAATGTCCCCCCCACCTACACACTAAACCAGTGACACTACCTTGTCATACTACCGTAAGAGCATACCCACCCTTGCACTTTCAACATCATACCCACAAATCCCATGTTCACCTAATCCCCCTCCCAACTCTCCCCCCAGTATCCTGGGTATTCTAACCCACATTCCTTATCTACCCACCTGTCAACCCTGCACCACCAAACCCAGTATTGTCTCAACCCACCTGTCCTATCCTTCAATATGCAACTATACTCTATCACTTTACCATAGATTATGTCCATATGCGTGATGGCTCACAACCTTCTCTTCTCTTCTCCCATAGGTTTTGATATGTTGTGTTGTCATTTTCATTAGTTTCTAAGTAGTTACTGATTTCTTTTGAGATTTCCTCCTTGACTCACTGTTTGTCTAAGAGTGCATTGTTTAACTTCCATATCTTTGAGCATAATCTGGTTCTCTAGCCCTTTATGATTTCCAGTTTCATTCCATTGTGGTCAGATAAATTACTCTGTATAATCTCACTATTTCTGAATTCACCAAGAGTTGTTCTGTGACCTAACATGTGGTCTATCTTGGATTATGATCCATGTGCACTTGAAAAGAATATATATCCTGCTGTATTTGGGTGTAGAGTTCTGTATATGTCTATTAGGTCCAGGTCCTCTAACGTATTATTCAGAGTCTTTGTTTCTTTATTGATTCTCTGTCAAATTGTTCTGTCTAATGGTGATAATGGTGTATTAAAGTCCCCCACTGTAATTGTAGAGGCATTTATGTCTCCACTTAGTATTTCCAGTCTTTGCCTCATGTATTTTGAGGTGCCCTGATTAGGTGCATAAATGTTTATGATTGTTATTTCTTCTTGAAAGATTACCCCTTTTACAAATATATATTGTCCATCTTTGTCTCTCACAACAGTTTTGCATTTAAAGTCTATTTTCTCTGATATTAGGATAGCTACTCCTGCCCTTGTTTGGGGTTTTTTTTTGCTTGTAAAATTGTTTTCTAGCCATTCACTTTCAGCCTCCTTTAATCCCTGGGTCTAAGGTGGGTTTCTTATAGACAAAATATAAATGAATCATATTTCCTTATCCATTCTGCCAATCTGTGTCTCTTGACTGGTGATTTTAATCCATTAACATTCAGTGTTAACTCTCAAGGAATTTCTTACAGCAGCCATATTTTCTTTGGGTTATTGTATGTCATATGTTATTTTTATTTCTCTTTTTATCTTTTTAGTTGTTCTTACACTCTCCTCCTACTCTCTCTCTCCTGTTTTCTCCTTTCTACCTGTAGAACTTCCTTTAGCATTTCTTGAAGGGCAGGTTTCTTATTGGCATACTCTGTTAATTTCTGTTTATCTCTGAATATTTTGAACCCTCCATCATTTTTGAATGCCAGCTTTGCTATATAGAGAATTCATGGCTGGAAGGTTTTTTCTTTGAGTACCTTGACTATGTCATACTATTGTCTTCTTGCCTCCATGGTTTCAGATGAGAAATCAGCACTTAGTCTTATTGAGCTTCCCTTGTATGTGACGGTTCAATTTTCTCTTGCTGCCTTTAGTATTTTCTCTTTGTCTTGAGCATTTGACATTTTGACAAGTACATGTCTTGGAGTAGGCCTGTTGGGATTTATACTCTTTGGGGTGCACTGTGCTTTCTGGACTTGTAAATCCATCTCCCTCTTATAGGGTTGGGAAGTTTTCAGCCATTATTTCCTTCAATACGCCTTCTGTTCCCTATCCTTTCTCTTCTCCCTGTCAGATGCTTATAATGTGTATGTTTGTGTATTTTGTGTTGTCAGTTCAATGCCTAATTCCCTGCTGGATTTTTTTCTATCTTTTTATCTATCTGTTCTACTATCTGTATGATTTCAGATGTACTGTCTTCCACATCACTAATTCTTACTTCTGCCTGTTCAAATCTGCTGTTATGTGATTCCAGCATTTTTTTTTCCCCCTTGGGTTGTGTCATTCATCACCATCATATCTGTTATATTTTTATGTATGTTTACAATTTCTTCAGTATGTTCTCCCAGTGTCTTCTTAATATCCTTAATCTCTTCCTTCACTTCATTGAGTTGGTCCATAATATTTATTTGGACAGATTTGATTAGTTCTTTGATGTTATGCATCTCTTCCTGTTTTTTTAGTTTTTTCATTGGAGTGGTCCATGTCTTCCTGTTTCTGAGTATGGTTTGTAATTTTTTGTTGCCCTCTGGTCATCATTTTATCTTAGATTGGTTTATAAAGTTGATTCACTTCTCTCTCTGCTCTAGAGTTTTATTTAGCTGGAGATTTTGTGTGTGTGTTATGTTTTCTCTTTGACACTTCGTTCTTCTTGTTTTATTTCCTTGTGTTTTCTATGTTCCCTTGAAGGAAAAGAGTAGGGCTAGAGAAATCGAAAGAGGTAAGAAAGGGAAAAGGGTAATAGTAATAATAATAAAAGTAAGAAGAGGGGCCATATAAAACTTAATAAAATGAATATTTAAGTCATCTAAGCAGTGTAGAGTAATGGGGGGAGGGGAAGTGGAGTACCTACAATGGAATGGGAAACCAAATAGAGAAAAATATATAGAATGATTTAAATGTCCAGAATGATGAGGAGAGAGAGAAAAAGTAAAGAAAGGACTGAAAGGAAAAAGTTATTTAAAAAAAAGAAAACAGAATAGACAAGATAGAAATTGAAACCAGTTAATTTGAGGATTAATGAAAAAAAGGTGGAATGTAAGAAACACAACAGAAAGCAGAAGATAGAACAATGAAGGAAGAAAAAGTGATAGCATTGGTAGACAAAATCAATATACAGAGAAAATAGGAAATCAAGGAAGAAGAAGCATAGCAAAGAAGAAACAAGCTAGCAGCACCTAATTTAACAAAAAAGGGGGATGGGAAGAAGAAAGAAAAGCAAGCAAGAAAGAAACAAACAAATAACCAAACTAACACAAAATCAAGCAGTCAAACAAAGCTAAGGAAGAACAGTCTTCCTTCTTGGGCCCTTGTAGAGCCTCTCAGTTTGCCTGTGTTCATCAATCAGTTACTCTGCTGACTTATTTTTGCAGGTTTTGAGGCAGATTTTAATGAGTAAACTAAGTTAAATTTTTTATTTAAGTAAACTTTTTTTTTTTTTTTTGAGAAATAAGGGACCCAAAAGAAGTTCATACAAAAATAATGTCTATGTTTTCCCGGTCCAACAGGTATCAGCTGGATGTTAGATATCCTGGTGAATCACTACTCTTAAAGGAGCTGGGAATGGAACTAGGGACCTCATATATTCAAGGCAGAAATTCCTCCACTGAGCTAACTTATAAATTGGGTCAGTTAGCTCTTCAGAAAGCTATTTAGTCACTTTCCTCTGGGAAGGTTTTACTTTTTGTGGCAGCAGGATTCAGAAGGCTGTATGAGCAGATCCCCTATCCCTTCTCCTGGTCAGGTTGAGCTCCCTTTTGAAATTTAAATGGGACCCTAATGACTGAGTTCACCTCACTGAAATGGTTTATAAGCCTTTTTTAGACTACCCCTTCCTCCCAGGGCACCCTTAATAAGGAAACTTATTAAGCACTACCTACTGCCTGCCTCCCTTAGGGGAGTTGAAATTCTGATAGTTCTCAGTGTGGAACTATTAAATTGGTTGAGTCCACCCTCTCTCAAGCCAAGCCTCTATAACACAGGGCGGTTAGGTAAATCAGATTTCTTCAGCAGATTCGTCTCCCTCTTCAGCCTGGTGCCACTTAAAGCTGACTTGTGTGCTCCCCAAAGCTCTAAGGGGGTCCAGACAACCAAGTTCACTGCACCAAAATAATTTACAAGCCTCTTCTAGACCACCCATTCTTCCCAGGGGACCCTAAATAGGCTTCTGGAAACTTATTAGGCACTTCCCACTGCCTGACTTCCTTAGGGGAGTTGAAATTCTGCTAGTCCTCATGTGGAACTCTAAAATTGACTGAGTCCACCCTCTCTCAAGCCAAGCCTCTGTATCCCAGGGCGGTTAGGTAAATCAGGCTTCCTCAGCAGATTCACCTCTCCCCTCTGCTTGGTGCTACCTTGAGTCAGATGGTGTGCTCCCCAAAGCTCTAAGGGGTTCCAGACAACCAAACCCACAGAAAGGAAACCCCTCTCCACCCTTTGCTGGAACCCTCCCACTCTCGGAGAATGCTCCCTTTCACTGGGTTGCTGGTGGGAGTTGGGGCTCACCCTGGCTCTTTGTCCAGATAGTGGGGTTTAGCCATCTGCATCTGTGATTTCCATAGGGCTAAAAACTCATGGTTTTATCTTGAGCAATCTATCTCCCTGTCCAGCTCCCTCCAGATCAATGTCCCAAAGGCTCTTGCTCTGTGGGCTCCCAGAACAGCCCACTTGGGCAGGATCTGGTCCCCAATCAGCTGTCCTTTGCAAGGAGGTGGTGAATGCCCACCTAAATTGATGCCATCTTGACTCTGTCCTGTCTGAATAGAGTTAAAGAATAGGATTGGAGAAAATGCTTTGGAAAGCTAAGTGTCAGTATAGAGAACATGAGGAAATCAGGGATTATTAAGTGAAGTGATTGCACTTGACAGTGTTGAAGATGTTAAAATATTTAGGAAT
The DNA here is from genome assembly GCA_026826555.1 of Tolypeutes matacus. Classification (NCBI taxonomy): domain Eukaryota; kingdom Metazoa; phylum Chordata; class Mammalia; order Cingulata; family Chlamyphoridae; genus Tolypeutes; species Tolypeutes matacus. The sequence goes on along the minus strand of JAKSZT010013646.1, from coordinate 25,245 downwards.
GATCAGATTAAGCCTCAAGTCAAACATTTGGAACCTGCCATAACAATGCTAATCACCAGTTGAATTAACTTCCTAAGCAAGTCTCTTAATGAAAGTTAGGACATGGACTGGGAAAGGGTGCAGCATTAGAGTCAGAAAGGAAATATCTGAGAGAATGCCTGAGGACTGTAATTACCCTGAATCCCAACTTCCAGCAAATCCCTCTTGTCAGATGAGACACTCCCTCTGGGCCTGAATGATGAGGCTCTTCTCTCCTTCCTGGAAATCCCTGAAGAAGTAATCTTGCAAAGGAAAGCCACCTATTATGTCTTACCAGGACTACCTCATTATATTCATGTTGAAAATGAGAATCAGATCCAAGTATGCCCTTTAAACCATTAGGTTACAAGAGAAAGAGAATATTTACCCTACAAAACTTACTAACTATCCAAATCAAGCAAACAGAAAAGTGAATTCACATTATGTGGTTATTGAATGGACTCTATGGATCCTAGACTGTGGAGGGAAGCATGTAGATGGGACTGAATATCTTGATATTGATGCATTTATCAGAATCTGAGCTCCACATGCCAGCTCACATGACTGAAAATATTTCTTACCACTGGGATTATTGCCCAGAAAATGGCCTTACTCATGGTCATATCAAATGGCATTAATGTTCCATGTTGTATTCATTTCCTATTGCTACTGTAACAAATCATCACATGCTTGGTGACCTAAAACAACACAAATTTATTGCCTTGATATTCTGAGTATCAGAAATCCATTGAGTTCAGGTATGGGGGTCAATAAGTCTCTCAGGGTATATAAATCAGCTTGTGGTAGAATAAGAAGTTTAGATTTTTTTTGTATCAACCAGCAAAATAAATTTCTATAAAATAATAATATCTATCTTAATGAAATTGATATTTTATTATTAAGGTTTATTTTTTCAGGAAACCTAATTGTATTATTAGATTAATTTGGTTAGTATTTGTTATATAATTTCATTTCCTTTTATATTATTAAATATTCTCTCTATATATTAGGTGTATCTATTTGAATAGCATACAATTAGAATTGTTTAATTATGTTTATCAACCTTTTCTAAGTCTGTATTTTATTCTATTTACACTTATAAATGGTAAGATGATTTGTTTATATCTAGAATTACATGTTATTATTTGTAGAGTAAATAGTTCATACTAAGTATAGCAACCATGATGAATAGTTGACTATAAATGTTATGGAACAATTTTACAATAAACTCCTACATATATCAATTTTAGTCTACTAAAACTTGTATAATATATAAGAAATATTGTCTACCTAAAGTGATTGTTGGTATCTGTATATGCAAATACTTTGTTTTTCAAATTTCTGTCACTTTTTTATTATATGTCAGCAGTATACTTTTAAAATTTTGTTACATTTTACCTTTATGTGTCATGAAGATAATATTTTATTAGTTGTTTATTTTATGTTGTTTAGAAACTGCTTAGAGTAAATAATAAGAAAATGATTAAGAATATGTTTAAGCAAAATATGTGACTAGAAAGAAGCATTTTGTAAACTTCTTAGAAAAATCTTGATATTTTAAAATCTAAATATATTTCAGGGTAAATTATCAGAATATGGGAAGGATTTTTGCAACATATAACAAAGAGTATGCATTTAATATCAAATTACACTCAAAGAAGATTTTTATCAAATATCCATTTCTAATTACATAGTAATAACTTTTCATTCCCATATTTTTTCTTATTTTTAAAAGAGCTTTAGATTACATGAATGTTAAACAAAAAAATATAGAGGATTCCCATATACCCCACTGAGGTAATGTTTACCCAAGTCAAACCTTGCCACAGGTGTCTGTGGGGCGCTACGCCCCACCCGCTTCCCGTAGCCAACTTCTCTCTTCCCCGAACCCAACTTCCCTATTCACCGCAGCCTATCACAGCACCCCCTCACAGCCATAACCTTATAACCTTATTTGGACATGTTGGCCTTCTCCTCTAGCCTCCCCCCTCCCTCCCAAATCTTCCCCCCACGCCCAGCAACAGCTTAGCCCTATCAGAAGACAACACGCTCACCCCCGCCCAACTCTGCCTATAAAACTGCACAGCACTCCCTGAATAAAGGTCTTACCTTCCAGCAAGCAAGTGAGTGGTGTCTCTTCATTTAGTACTGTCAGGGAGACCACAGGGCACCAAATGGCGACTCTGTGACAACTTCTCCTTAACCCCCGTGAAGACCAGGGAGCCGGGCCTGCGCTCTCCTGACAACTTCTTCACCCCCCCGCCGTTCCGGAGTGCACGCCGGACGGCCCACAACTAGCCAGTGTCGCCCCCCGGGCTGCAGCAGGGCTGATCACCCTCAGGCCCGGGAACAAAGCGGCACCCCACTCCCTCCTCCTCCCACAATTTCCTCCATTAACAAATTCTTTCATTAGTATAGTACATTTGTTACAATTGATGAAAACATATTGAAGCACTGCTACTAACCATGGCCTATAGTTTACATTATGGCTTATGCTTGCACCTTACAATTTTATGGGGTGGTGTAAAGTGGAATTATACATTTTGACAAAATGTATAATGGCTTTTATCTGTCAGTGCAATATCATGCAGAACATCTCCAACATCCCCAAAATGCCCCATGTTACAACTTTTCTTCTCTCTCCCTCCCCTCAGAACCTCTGGTGACCACTGTCTTTGTACGAATGTTACAAGTTCTTCATTTACAAGAATAATAAGCCTACTTTGGTCCATACTGGCATTCCCTTCTTATGTATGTTCATTCTTTGATGTTGAGGACTTTGGGATGGTGAGGCCCACTCTGCTTCCCACTGAAAGGGGACTTAAATCCCATGGGGCAGATGAATGAAACTGTCTTGCTTGAAGATGTATATGCTCTCCGGTTTTTTATATGGTCTTTGTCCATCATCATTCTTTTGTTAGTCGTCCTGGGTGAGTCTGATGAACTTGAGAGTAAGTGTTGGGTGCAACTCTGCTGAGATTCAGGGCTCAGCCAGCATATGAAGAGCTGGAAGATATAAGTCTCTGGGGCATATATTTAATGACTAAAATGGTAATCATAGGTTCAAATAAATTGGGCAAAAGAACAATGTGTAAGAAAATTATAAATGAATCTAATTCTGATACATTGAGGGCATAGGTTATCATATATAACAAGGTAAGGCCCACAAATGGGATGCCAATTTCCTGGGTTTGTCTGTCCTGCCTAAAGTGTATAGATGTCGCTAGAGCCCTCAGGAACACCCCTGTTTGAGGCACTGTTTACTGTGGCAATCAATGAGATCCTCATTAAATGTGTATAAGCATAACCACTGGAATGAACTCTTGACTCACTTTGAAATCTCTTAGCCATAAAAACTCATTTGTATTTAATATTTTCGCCTTTTGCTCTAGGTCTTTTTTCAAATGCATAGCTAGTTGGCACTGGGTAATAATCCCTTGGTGCCAGAGAGGCTCATCTTTGGGAGTCATGTCCCAGGGGAAGGTAGTGTCATGTCAAGGGAAAGGTGGTGAACTTATATGCTGAGTTTGGCTAAGAGAGAGGCAACATTTGAGCACCAAGGAGGTTTTCAGGAGGTGATTCTTAGTCAATATGTATTACTAGGCTAAGTTTCAATTTCACAAGAACAAGATTCATAAGAAAAGGCATCAATATCAAGGGGCTGGTGTATTGATCTTTCCTCCTTTGATAGGCATTGAGCACATACTCTAGATATTCATGCCAGTCTATTAGGGAATGTAGCTGGACTTCTCAGGATGGGAATTCAATATTCCATTGGTTTTTCTGTGCATCTCCACCCACTGAGACAACAGCCCATGACCATAAAAACACATTCATATTCCATATAGGCATGCCCCATGTGCCCCCTCTCCACACATCCCCTCACCACTAATACCCCACATTGGCAGTCTTAGCTTGCCACAGTTGTAAACTTTCTGCAATCTAAAGCTTCCCCAAAACAAAGCCAACAGAATAATGAAATTAAAATATTATAAAATAATAAAAAATTATAAAATAAGTAAAAAATGAAAAAACAAAAAAATTAAAACATATTTTTTGGCATTGTGCCTTTAATCAACATAAGATCTGTTATATTTTATGTATATATACAATTTCTTCTGTATGTTCCCCTAGGGTCTAATAATTTTTTCACTTTATTTTTCAAAAATCTTAAGTTACAGAAAAGTCACATAGAAACTATACTCCATGGTTAGTAGCAATTCTTCAATATGTGTTCAACAATTGTAAAAAAATAAACCACACTAATTAAAGGTATTATTATTATTGGGGGAAATTTGGGGAGAGAGGGGGTGGGTTATATGGGAATCCCCTCTATTTTTGATGTAACATTTATGTAACCTAAACCTTCTTTAAAAATTAAAAAATTAAAAAATATATGTAGGGGATTCCCATATGCCTCTCTCCCCTCCTCCCACATCCTCCCCAGCCAATAACATCCCACATGAGTTTGGTTCATTTTTTATAATTGATAAACAAATATCAAAGCATTGCTACTAACCATGGTCAATGGTTTACATTATGGTTTACCTTTTGCACTGTGTACTTTTATAGGTTCTGACAAAATGTATAATGGCCTGCATGAGGAAAATGGCAACAAAATATGTGGCTTGCATAGTCACAGGCAGGAAAGTCACTAGGCCCATGGCTGAGAATTCCCACTGCTGGTTCCTGTTCTGAGGACTTCTAAGATGTTCATGCTGGTATTGCTTGAACAGGGAATTTAAAGTTCTGAATTCACCCTTTTGTTCCTCCACTTTCTCTAGCACATTATAAGCACCAAGCCAATCTCACTGCATTTGTGAATTTCACACAAATGAAATATCTGGTCAACAGAAACTTTCCACATATAGTCTTTGATTAGGAGTATCTATCAGTTTTGTTCATTTAATGTATCCAGCCAACTGGATAAGGTACACCTACATTATCCAGAGTAATCTGCTTTCTTTAAAACCAACCAATTGTAGATTTCAATCCATTTATAAAATAGCTTCCCAGCAACATCTATGCCATTATTTGACAGAAAAACTGGGCACTATAACACAGTCAAGTTGATATGTAAAATTTACCATCATATCAATCTGATGGTTGACAGTCTGTTGCCTCTAATGCTGGTGAATGTAGCTATATGTGAATTCAAATGCTTTGTATCAAACAGCATTGGGGGTCATCCACCTCTGAGAAATGTATAAAATGGGGAAAAACAAAGGCTGGCACCTGAGTCAGGTCATCTGCAGACCACAAGTCAGGTCAAAACACAGTTTCCACAACATAGTCATAGTGTTTTTTTCATGAACAGGAATTCTTAAATGCTCTCTGCATAGGAAAATTGGATAAACTAGCATCAAGGCCTTGATTTTGAGAAGCTAACAAGGGAAACATTTGTTATCTTTAGGTTAAGAATATATAATACTCAAGAGGGAGTTATTTATTGTCACTGTTGTTCAATTCTTTATGCTGTCTCTATTTATTCATAATTTTTCTTTTAAAACACTTTTTTGCCATATACTTGGAAAAGACAAGAAATTTTGTGTACATAAGTTAAAACAGAGGGCATTACTATTAAAGGAAAATCAACATATAATACAGTTGGAATTTATATAACAATTAATTAATACAAATTATTTTAGTATTGTTTAAATTTTCTTAAATAATATTTTAGAAGTAATTACATAGGGCTGAATTTCCTTTGTACCTACCATAATGTAAAGACTTTTTACCTACCATAATATAGAGGACGTTTTCACTAGTTGAATCTTCAGGACTTTTCTTAGTATTTGCCCATTTTGGCATTTCTGTCAGACTTGAAATATTTACATGTATACATACATAGTGAGTCAGATGGAAGCTTACTTATATCAGGAATGAAAGTCACAGTTTCATGAGTAATAAATCAAGTCAGTTTTCTGATTCATACTTATAGGATTGTATATTAAATATAAGAGTCTTAGGTATTCTGTTAAATCTTGATGAAGTCATAGGCCTGATGTGGTCACATATAGGAAATTCCTACATAGAGCAGTTTAGCAGCACTGCATGAAACATATTTTTTTTAGATGATTATACTCATGGTACTGATTTCAATAAGATATTAGTGATGATCTATTATATCAAAGAGATTTAATGAGACTAAAAATTACTTACCTAACAAAGATAATACAAATTTTATACAGTCTTTAAAATGGATTATTTAATTATATCTTGACTATGTGACTATGTTTGTCCCCAACCAGAAATTCAACTTAAAATCCTTAAAGTTTTTTTTTTTGTAATTGTTTTATTAGAGAACTTATGGATAAATACAACAATCATGCATAAAATACAGGACCTCCATGCATCATCCATCCACCAACACCTTGAATTGCTGTGGAATATTTTTACAGTTGAGGATAGCCATTGTTTAATTTTCCAAAGGCTACAAAGGCAATATACAACAAATTCATTGGTTTTTACAATGGGGATTTATTAACGTATAAGCTTACAGTTCCAAGGATGTGAAAGTGTCCAAATCAAGACTGGCCAGAGTGTGGACATGAAGCAGCAGCCCAGGTTCTCTCTGATGAGGTGAGCTCACCTGAATAGCTGCCTGGCAGAGGGAAACCAGGGTGAGGGATTTACTGAGGGTGCTGCCATGAGGACCCTCAGTGGTGAGGGTTTTCCATGGCAGTGATGAGGCCACCTGGAGTTCTGGAAGGCTGGAGGAAAGGAAAAGGCAGAGAAGGAAGTGCCTGGTTAGGGGCCTCTCAGCACCAGGGTAGCCTAAAGCATGAGTGAGGGGGAGTGTGGAGGGGAAGATCAGGTATGAGTGTGAGATTTAGAAATGTTAGGGTCTCACAGTGTCTTTTTTCCTTTGTTTCCTTGCATACTGGGTGGCTTTTTTCTGCAGTCTCACAGCTACAAGATGAGTTTTGAGGTAGTCAGGATGGGGGTGGGAGCAGGGAGGGGCACCTGAGGAGCTAGGCTGGCAGTTTGGTCAAGAGAAAGAAAACCAGTCTTGCTTGGGGTCCTGAGGCCCCCTGCCATGAAGCATGAACCCTTTAGGTGCCAGATCATGAGGACCTGGGGCCCCAAAGAATGGGCCAGGTAGTCTGGGGTAGCACTCAGGGGACTCAAGGCCATGGCAGTTTAGCAACCAGTACAGTAGTGCTTGAGCAGTGTATTAGTCAGCCAAAGGGGTACTAATGTGAAATACCAAAAATGGGTTGGTCTTTATAAAGGGTATTTATTTGGGGTAGAAGTCCACAGATACCAGGCCATAAAGTGTTAAGTTTCTTCTCTCACCACAGTCCATTGCCACGTGTTGAAGCAAGACAGCTGCCGGTATTTGCCAGGGTTCAGGCTTCTAGGGTTCCTCTCTTCCCAGGGCTGTGTTTCTCTCCGGGCTTAGCTCCTGTTTCCTCCACAAGGTCAGCTGTAGGCGATCAGGTGAACGGCTCGCTTCTCTTCTCCTGGGGCCTTCTTTCCAACATCAAAACTGCTTCTCAAAAGACTGCTTCCAAAACTGCTCTTGCCTTGCCTTTTATATTCAATTCCCCACCCACCAAGGGGTGGGGCTCAATGCCCTAATCATAACCTAATCATGCCCAGATTAACAGATCAGTTTACAAGCATGATCCACTTATATTTTTGGAATTCATAATTAAATCAAATTGGCCGACGGTTACAAGCAGTGTCACCATCCTGCTGTTTTACAAGTTCCCACAAAGACTTTTTCTTACCTGTGGCAGACTCAAGACATAAAACAGCTTGCATAGAAACTCAGGGAAACGAGAAGATTCTCTCTGAGCTCTGCACAAAATACATGAGGGGCGATGCCATTCCCAGGAGTGGGGTGGGGTTGGGGGCAGATTTGGTCAAGGGGAAAGGCCAGAGCCAGGGAAGCAGTAACTCATCTGACACGCCCCGCCCCCCCCATTCCTCTAGTCTCTGAAAGCCCCTTGAGGCTTTCTTAAAACCATCAGTGTTTGTGCAGGTGTTTGTCTATTTCCCAAGCTGTCCAGGCCCCACTTTAGGCAAACAACATTACTGACTTCCAGTATCGACTTTTTAGTGAGATGTAATTAACATGCCATAACTTCAGCCTTTTAAAGTGCCACGTTCAGTGTTTTTTACTATATTCATAAGACTGTAAAATCATAACTATGATCTAATGTCAATATATTTTCATCAATTCCACATGAAAACCTGGACCCAATAGCAGCCCCTTCACCCCAATCACCCTCACCCCAACCCCTAGCAACCACTAATCTATCTTCTGTGTGTCTGGATTTGCCTCGTGCGGATCCTTCATATAAATGGAATCCTGTAAGTGACCTCTAGTGCCTGGCTTCTTTCACTTAGCATAATATTCCTCAGGGCCCTCACCTTCTAGCATATATCTGTACTTCATTAGGTCTTATGGCTGATAATACCCCATTGTATGGATAGACCATATTTTCTTTGTCCTTTCATCATTCCATGGGCTTTTGAGTTGCTTGTACTTTTTGGCTATTATGATACCAAACTAGACCCAGATTTGGCCAGAAGGCCTCCCAGTTGGCTCCTGTCATGGTTTGACTCCACCCGAGAGCTTTGGTGCCTTCCATGCTCTCCAGTACATGATTGTCAGGTTCCTCTCACACAATTCCTGGCCAAGACCTGGTCTCACACATACCTCCTAGGTGCCCTCTTCTCTTTTTGTGGAAAATAGTATTTAGAGACCACAATCTGGGCATCAGTGGTGGTTGTTGCTACCAGATTTTCTTTGCTTATAGGCCTGTTCAATAGAGAGCTAGAAACTCTGTTGTTTACAGAGAAAACGGATTAGTTTACGCATATATTCCCTATTTAAAATGTAAGATTATAGTGTTTTACTTCCCTGATAAACTGGCCTGAAGTGGCCCCACAGTCCATAGCTAGGGCAGGCAGGAGGCTGGTTCAGGGTCCTGGGGCTCTGTGTTGTGCCAGAGGTTAAACCTTTAGCTCCTGAACATGGGGAAGCCAGGGGAGGGTACACAGGTAGCTCAGGACAGGGCCTGTCACCACCCAGACACGAAGCCATTCAGTAATTTAATTTGTGGTGAGGTGTGTCTGTGCAAGACTATGGTCTTCAGTTCAGGTGGTATTCCTTCCCCGCCCCCCCCAGGCCCTATCTTTCAATCCCTCCCCACAGGAATTGTCCGCACCCCAATGACATAAGCAAAGCACAAATTTTGGACAATGGATGCAGTCATCCCAGGAGGATGGCAAGCTCTAAGGGCTCAGAGCCAAACTCCTCTTGAGGACAATCACTAGCAACACAGCTGAGAGTGTAAACTGGAGATCCCCAAATGGTGGACCTCAAACAACACGGCCTAAGACCTCACCTTGACCCGCAGAAAAGGGTATGTGTGTCTCTGCTTACAAGGAATAAGTATTCTTGTCTTGGCATTCTTAGCCCACAGGTGACGCCTCAGGCCCCATCTGGGGAGTAGAGGTCACCAGGTACTCAACAGAGAGGTCAAGGCCTGCCATGGATTTTCTATGTTAAGAAATTGCACAAGGAATGGCAGAGCAGTGGGAAGCACTAGTTCATAGGCAGCAGTAGTGTTTATGAAACCAGGCTCAGCTAGACCCTGAAAAGCTGCATCTCAATCCCCCCAGTCCCCTCATAAGGAAAAGGAATTCAGTGTCAGGGATAAGAATCCCAAAGCATGATATCTAAGCTAAAGATTTGGCCAGGGGGTCTAGATGGGGACTGAGGATGCAAAGTTCTTCTCCCCATAGACTGTGTGCTAATAAACTTCCTCTATCCTTTTCCTTTCCACATTGGAAGCTGTGTTCTAATTTTATCTCTAACTAGTACTGATATAAATTTAGACTTCGCCCTTGAAAACTACAAGTTCCTATTTGGTGCTCATAAAAAACCTCAGACAAGAATAAGAAAATGTCCTTCCTCCAAAGTGGTAGAAAGGCACCCACTGCCCTCTCCGGGGTCAGGAAATTGTCCTTGTGAATGGAAGTACCTTCAACATCTAAATCCTGATGATCCCCATGAGTGGTCTCAGCTCCTTCTAGGTGTATTGACACTGGAATGCACATTTGCTCTGTGAAAGGGGATTTCTGTGTTTGTTTCAGTAAGCCAGGGAAGGGTGGCTGGCTCTTTTCTCTTCTCCCTTCTAAAATAAACTGATGACTCTGAATGAATAAACTGATGACTCTGCATGATCTTATTTGAATGGGCAATGTGAGAGGCTTCAACTCATTTCAATTAACACAGTAAATGAAAGAACCAATCGACAACTGAGAATGTAGTTGAAACAAGATTTAATAATAAAATACTCACATGTAACATTTACTATTTACAATAGATAAATATTGCCCCTCCGCTCTCTCT
>JAKSZT010013614.1:2608513-2634578 GCA_026826555.1 Tolypeutes matacus | reverse complement strand
GAGAGCATAGCAGGATTCCCCAGGATGGGAGTGCAAAACCTTCCTGTTCATTGTGTAGACCTCTACCCATTGACACAACACACAATGACAGGATGAACAATCATCCATTCACTAGAATCCTGTCCCAGGTGCACCCTGTCCTTCATGCTCCCACACCCAACACCCTAAGCCAGTAACCAGCCCCTGCCATATTGGTCAAAAAAAAAATCCCAACATTGTAGTTTCAACCACATACCCGCAAATCCCCAGTTTATGTGCTCTCTCCCCCAACCCTCCACATAGTACCATGGACAGTCCAACCCACCTTCTCATCCTATCCCCTCACAGCAAAGTACCAGCTAACCCAATAGCATCACTGAATGACTGTCATGCCCATCCTCTTCACAACTACACCCTTTCAACTTACTATAGATTTTTATCCTTATGGGCATTGGCTTACAATCTCTACTCCATTTCTGTCTCATGTAAACATATTTTCCAGACACTAGCTTTGTGAGCCTGCTCAATTTGCTTAATTCATATCAGTGAGGTCATGACATAAGCATAATATTTGTCCTACAGTGCCTGGCTATTTCACTCAACATAAGGTCTTTAAGAATCATCCATGTTATCCTATGTGTTAATACTGCATTCCTTCTTTAGAGCTAACTAATATTCCATTGTATGTATTTACCAGACATTGCTTATCCATTAATCTGCTGATGGACATTTGAGTTGTTTCCAACATTTGGCAATAGTGAATAATGTCACTGTGAACATTGGTGTGCATATATCTGTTTGTCCCTGATTTCATTTATTCTGGGTATATATCCAGCAGTGAGATTGCTGGATAATATGGCAGTTGTATAGCTTCCTGAGGAACTGCCGAACTGTCTTCCACAATGGTTGAACTATTCTGCATTCCCACCAGCAATGGGTAAGTGTTCCTATTCCTCCACATCCTCTCCAACACTTGTAGTCTTCTGTGTTTTTTAATAGCCACCAGTCTAATGGGTTAAGATGATATCTCATTGTAATTTTGGTCTACATTTCCCTAATAGCTAATGATGTTGAACACATTTTCATGTGCTTTTTAGCCATTTGTATGTCTTTTTTGGAGAGTTGTCTATTCAAATCACTTGCCCATTTTTAAATGTGTAATTTGTCTTTTAATTTTTGAGGTGTAGGATTTCTTTATATATGCTTGATATTAGACCTCTATCAGAAAAATTGTTACCAAATATTTTCTCCTTTGAATGGGTTGGTTTTGCACATTCTTGACAAACTCTATTGAGTTGCAAAAGTTTTTAATTTTGAGAAGGTTCCATTTATCAATTTTATATTTCATTGCTCATGCTTTGGGTGTAAAGTTCATGAAACCATTTCCTAATAAAAGATCTTTTAAAGATGCATCCCTACAAAATCTTTCAAAATCTCTATGTTCTTGGTTTTTATATTTAGACTTTTGATTGATCTTGAGTAAACTTTTGTATAAAGTGTGAGATGGTGTTGCTCTCTCACTCATTCTTTTGGATATATATATCCAGCTCTCCAAGCACCTTTGTTCAAGAGATCATTATCTCCCAGTTGAAAGGGCTTGGTGGCCTTGTCAAATATCAGTTGACTGTATATGTGAGGATCTATGTCAAAACTCTCAATTCAGTTCCATTGGTTGGTATGCCTATCCTTGTGCCAAAACCAAGCAGCTTTGACCACTATAGCATTGTAGTACGTTTTAGTCAGGTAGTTTGATTCCTCTGATTTCACTTTTCTTTTTCCATATGTCTTTGGCTATTCAGGGCCCCTTGCACTTCCAAATAAGTATCATAGTTAGCTTTTCCAATTCAGTAAAAAATGCTTTTGTAATTTTTATTGTTATTGCATTATTCTGTTAATAAACTTGGGGAGGGTAGATATCTTAAGGATGTTTAGGCTTTGTATCGATAAACAGGATATATTCTTCCACTTATTTAATTCTTCTTTGATTTTCTTGAAGAGTTTTCTCTAGTTCTGTGTACAAATTGTTCGCATCTTTACTTAAATTTATTCTTATGTATTTATTTTAGTTGGTATTGTAAATGGGATTTTTTTCTTGATTCCCTGTGCAGATTGCTCATTACTTGTGCACAGAAATGCTACAGAATCTGCACATTGATCTTGTAACTTTTCACTTTACTGAACTATTTTATAAGCTCTAGAAACTTCACTGTAGATTACTAGGACTTTCTAAGTATATGATCAAGTCATCTGCAAATAGTAAAATATTTACTTCTTCCTTTCCAATTTGGATGCTTTAAAAAAAATTTTTAAAAAGATATTTAGATTACATAAATTTTAAACAAAAAATACAGGGATTCCAATATGCCCCACCACCCACACTTCCCACAATCTCCCACATACACATCCTTCATTAGTGTGGTACATTCATTGCAATTGATAAACACATCGTGGGAGTTTGCCATTAAGCATGGACCATAGTTCACATTGTAGACCACACTCTCTCCCACACAGTTCTGCATGTTATATGATGATATAAAATGGTCTATATCTGTCATTGCAATGTCACAGAACAATTCCCAAGTCCCAAAAAACCACTGTATTACAACTGCTTTTCCCTCTCCCTGACCCCAGAACCTCCAGTGGCAACTGTAGCCACATCAATGTTGTAATTTCTTCCATTGCTTGAATCACAATATGTCTATATTGGAATACCAGTAAGTCGATCCCAGTCCATAGCACTTCCCCACATCCTGAAGAGTCTGGGAAGGTGATATTCACTCAACCTCCAATTGAGAGGGGGCTTATATCCATGGGGAAGATGAATGGGATTATTCTGCCTGTAGCTGAAGACTCTCTTCATTCCCTGGGATGACCGTTGTCCATCATCATCTCCCTGCCAGTTGTCCTGGGTGAGTCCAATGAGCTGTAGAGTAGGAGTTGCTGCTCCACTGAATTTCTAGGCCCAGCTGGCACATGGACAGCCTAAAGACTAAAGTGTCTGGACGTACACCTAGAAACTTCAGCACCAAGTATAGGTGTGACTAGAAGGGTCAGATAACCCATGTTCAGAGAAGACAGAGTTGAGTCCAACTCTGTCTCTCTCAGGAGCACAAACTCCAAAGTATGGTCCAATGACAGGGCACAAAACTCTGGAGATATCTACCTTGACATAGGACCAGGGTGTCTCCAGAGCCCTCAGGAGCCCCACTATTTAGGGTGATACCCCTGTGGAATTCTATGAGATCTTACGGAGATGCGCATAAGCATTACCTCTGGGATGAACTCCCAACTCATTTTGAAGTCTCTTATCCATATAAACTCATTTGTCTTTGCCTTTTGCACCTTTTATTCAAAATCTTTTTCCAGTTACCTTGCCAGTTGGCACTTGGTAACAATCCCTCAGTGCTAGGGAGGCTCATCCCCGGGAGTCATATCCCACACTGGAAGGAAGGTAATGAATTCATATGCTGAGTTTGGCTTAGAGAGAGGCCACGTTTTCGCAACAAGGAGGTTCTCAGGAGGCAACCCTAAGGCACACCATAACAATAGGTTAAGTTTCAATTTTAAGAGCAAAGACTCGTAAGCCTAGTCATCAATATCAAGGGCCCATCCGTAGATCATCCTCCTTCACCAGTAACAGCCCCTGCACTTGGGGGACTGTTGCTGCTACCTTAGAGAATGTGGCAGAGCACTCCAGTATGGGAATTCAATATTCTCTCATTTATTGAGTGAATCTCCACCCACTGTGACAATGCCTCAGGAACATTTCAACATTTTTATATACCTTATATTTATGCTCAGGTGAACTTCCTCCCATGCATCTCCCATCCTTGACATCCCAGACCAACAAACCTCCCCCACCCCAGTTGTAACCCTTCTGTGATCCAAAGCTTCTTCAAAGAGGCAGCTATTACAATTGCTGAATACAATTAATAGGAAAATGAAATAATAATGATAAGTTTAAATGTAAGACATAAAATATATAAAAATTAAAAGAAACTAAAAATAAAATAAAAATAATTGGGATATTAAAAAATGAAAAATATAAAAAAATATATATATTTTTTGACATTTTCATTTCATTACTGCAATATCTGGTGTCCAGTATGCACCATGGCATCTTCCCCATCTCATTCCTCAGTGTCTCACAATTTTTCACTTCAATTTCAAAGAAATTTTAAGTCACAGCAAAGTCACACACAGAATATAGAAGACTCTCATATACCCAACATCTTCCTTCTTTCCTCCCTCCCATATTAATACCTTTTTATATGGGGATGGTAGGATTGTTATAACTGATATACAAATAGTGAAACATAGCTATGAAACATTGTCAATTGTTTACACCATGGTTTACATTTTAAACCATACACTTTTATAAATTTTGATGCTATTTACCATGTCCTGTGTCCGTCACTGTATTGTAATGAAAAACATTTCCACTGACCACTAAATACCCCCTGTTTGATCTATTTTATACCTCCCACCCCATCCCCCAGGGCCCACAATGACCTCCTGGCTTGACTCATTGTATGACAAGATTCATAGTTACATGTAAAAAGCGGTCTTGATACACTAGTTTGTCTTCCCCTATTAGGAATGACCCTTGCTCTTGAGAGACTCCCGCCTATTTCTGAACAAATAGGTCCTCCCAATGATAGGAGTCCAACTCCTTCCCACTCATTATGTGGGTCTCCACCCACTGATATAACACATTATGAGATAATGAACACTCACACTCTCCCTAGAAGGCTGCTCCAGGTGCACCCTGTCCCGAATGCCCTCCCCAACCAACACACTAAACCAGTGACCCTTCCTTGTCATATTGCCATAAGAGCATTCCCACCTCTGTACTTTAAACCTCATACCCACAAATCCCCAGTATTTACCTGGTCACTCTCCCAACTCTTCCCCCAGGATCCTGGTCCTTCTAACCCACCCTTCCCAATCTCCCCACCTGTCATCCCTGCACCACCCAACCCAATAATATCTCTACTCTCTTGTCCTATCACTTCAATATGCAACTACACTCTATCACTTTACCAAAGATTATATCCATATGAGTGATGGCTCACAACCTTTTCTTCTCTTTCTATTAGTTATAAACCTGTCTTCTAGACAATAGCTCTCTGAGACTGCTCAATTTCCTTAATTCATATCAGTGAGGTCATGTACTGTTCATCCTTCAAGCCTGGCTTGGTTCACTCAACATAAGGTCTTCAGGATTCATCCATGTTATCCTGTGTGTTAGCACTTTATTCTTTTTTACAGCTGAGTAATATTCCATTGTATGTATGTACCATATTTATTTTATCCATTCATCTGTTGATAGGCACCTTGATTGATTCCAACTATAGCAGTTTCGTGGCTTGATATAGTTATGAATTAGAAAAATAGATATTGGATTATGCTTGTAAACCTGTTCATCCCTGCCTGATTAAGTTATGATTAGAGCATTAACCCCCACCCATAGGTGTGTGGGGAATCAAATATAAAAGGCATGGCAAAGGACAGAGTTGGAGTTCTCCTGTTGGAGTTTTGATAATGAGCCTGGGGAGTTAAGCAGATGGAGGGGCTTGGTCATGAGGAAGGAGAAAAAGCCCCAGGATAGAGACAAGGCATTTGCCTGATAGTCTACAGCTGGCCTTGTGGAGAGGCAAAGCCTAGGGAGCCTCATAGTCTACAGCTGACCTTGTGGAGGAAACAAAGGGGCTGAGCCTGTAGAGAAATGAAGCCCCAGGAAAACAGGAACCCAAGAAGCCTGAACCCTCACAGATGTCAACAGCCATCTCACTCCAACATGTGGCAATAGACTTTGGTGAGGGAAGTAACTTATGCTTTATGGCCTGGTAACTGTGGACTTCTACTCCAAATAAATGCCATTTATAAAGGCCAACCAATTTCTGGTATTTTGCATCAGCATCCCTTTGGCTGACTAATACACCAACTTTTGGCAATAGTGAAAAATGCTGCTATGAACATTGGTGTGCATATATCTATTAATGTCTTTGTTTTCAATTCTTCAGGGTATATAACCAGCAGTGGACTTGCTGGGTCGAATGGAAGTTCTATAGTTAGTTTTTTGAGGAACCACCAAACTGTCCTCCATAGTGGCTGGACCATTCTACATTCCCACCAGCAGTGGATGATGGACGTGGATTTCTAGGGCTTTCTAAGTATAGGATCAAGTCATCTGCAGATAGTAAAATTTTTACTTCTTCCTTTCCAATTTGGATGTTTTTTATATCTTTCTCTTGCCTATGTGTACAAGCAACTTCTTCTGACACAATGTTAAATAAGAGAAGTGACAGTGGCATCATTTTCTTGATCTAAATCTTAGAGGGGAAGCTTTTAGGATTTCAAAATTGAATATGATGTTATCTGTGTGTTTTTCATATACACCCATTATCATGGTGAAGAAGTTTCTTTCTATTCCTATATTTTGAAGTGTTTTTTTTTTTATCAAGAAAGGGTGCTGTATTTTGTTGAATGCTTTTCCTGCATCTATAGAAATGGTCATGTGATTTTTATCTTTTGATCTGGATATATGGTGTGTTACATGGTTTGATTTTCTTATGTTGAACCATCCTTGCATACCAGGGATGCAGCCCAATTGGTCGTGGTGTATAATTCATTTGATGTGCTGTTGAATATGATTGGCAAATATTTTGTGGAGGATTTTATCATCTAGGTTCATTTGAGAGATTGTGCTGTGGTTTCCCTTTCTTGGTGCATCTTTGTTTGGCTTTGGTATTATGGTGATATTGGCATCATAGAATGAGTTAGGCAATTTTTCCCTCCACTGATATTTTTTGGAAGAGTTTAAGCAGGGTTGGTGTTCGTTCCTTTTTTTTTTTTTTTTTATTTATTTATTTATTCATTTATTCCCCCCTTGCTGCTTGTGCTCACTGGGTCAGCTAACCATGCCATGCGGGCGGGCTTGCCTTCACCAGGAGGCCCCAGGAACCGAACCCAGGGCCTCCCATATGGTAAACGGGAGCCCTACTGATTGAGCCACAGCCGCTTCCCTGGTGTTCGTTCTTTACAGAGTATTTGGTAGAATTCACCTGTGGAGCCATCTAATCCTGGGCTCTTCTTGTTTGGGAGGATTTTGAAGACTAACTCAATCTCATTACTTGTGATTGGACTTTTGAGTTTACCAATTTCTTCTTTCATCAATATAGGCTGCTTGTGTGTTCTTAGGAATTTGTTCATTTCTCTAAATTATCCATCTTGTTGGCATACAATTTTTCAAAGTATCCTCTTATGATACTCTTTATTTCTCTGGGGTCAGTGGTGATATCCAATTCCTCATTTCTTATTTATGTATTTTCATCTTCTTTCTTTTTTTCTTTGCTAGCCTAGCTAAGGGTTTGTGAATTTTATTAACCCTCTCAAAGAACCAGCTTTTGGTTTTGTTTATTTTTTCTAGTGCTTTTTTGTTTTGAATTTCATTTAGCTCTGTTCTAATCATTGTTATTTCTTTTTTTTACTTCCTTTAGGGTTATTTATTCTTTTTCTAATTCCTCCAGGTGTGCAGTTAGGTCTTTCATTTTATTTCTTCCTTTTTCTTTGATATATGCATTTATGTCTATGAATTTCCCTCTCAATACATCTTTTGCTGCATTCCATAGGTTTTGATATGTTGCATTGTCATTTTTATTCATTTTAAGGTAGTTACTGAGTTCTTTTGAAATTTCCTCCTTGACCCACTCTTTGTCTAAGAATGTGTTGTTTAACTTCCATATCTTTGTGCCTATTCTGTTTCTCTGCCCCTTACTGATTTCCTGCTTCATTTCTTTGGTCAGAGAAATTAGTTTGTATAATTTCCATCTTTCTGAATTCATTGAGAATTGTTCTGTGTCCTAGCATGTGGTCTATCCCAGAGAATGATCTACGTGTACTTGAGAAGAATATATACCCACTGTATTTTTGTGTAATGTTTTGCATATGCTTATTAGGTCCAGATCCTCTAATGTATTATTCAAGATCTTTGTTCTTTATTGATTCTCTGTTGTGGTGTTCTGTCTAATGATAATTATGATGTATTGAATTTCCCCACTTTAATTGTATTTGGATGTAATGTTCTTTATATGTCTGTTAGGTCCAGATCCTCTAATGTTTATTCAAGGTCTTTGTTTCTTTATTGATTCTTTGTTGAGATGTTCTGTCTAATGGTTAAAATGGTGTATTAAAGTCCTCGACTATTATTGTAGAGGCATCTGTTTCTCCACTTAGTTTTTCCTATGTTTGCCTCATGTATTTTGAGGCACCCTGGTTAGGGCATAAATGTTTATGATTGTTCTTTCCTCTTGATAGATTACCCCTTTTATTTATTTATATATTGGCCATCTTTTTCTCTTACAATAGTTTTGCTTTTAAAGTTTACTTGTCCAATATTAGTATAGCTACTCCCACCCTTTTTTTATTGTTTCCAAGTAAAATTGTTTTCCAACCATTCACTTTCAGCTTCTTTGTTTCCCTGGGTCTAAGGTGAATTTCTTGTAGACAGCATATAGATCGGTCATATTTCCTTATCTATTTTGACAATCTGTGTCTCTTGAATGGAATGTTTAATCCATTCACATTTAATGTTATTACTGTCAAGAAATCACATTAGCTATATTTTCTTTAGTTTTATTTATACCATATGTTGTTTTCATTTCTCCTTTTATCTTTTTATTTATTGTTATTCTCTCCTCCAATGCTCTCTATCCTGTTTTCTCCCTGTCAACCTGCAGAACACCCTTTAGTATTTCTCGAAGGGCAGGTTTCTTGTTGACAAAATCTCTTAAATTCTGTTTATCTGTGAATATTTTGAACTCTCATTTTTGAATGCCAGCTTTGATGGTTAAAGAATCTTGGCTGGAGCATTTTTTTTTTCTTTTATCACTTTAACTCTGTCCTACCACTGCCTTCTCGCCTCCATTGTTTAGATGAAAAATCAGCACTTCGTCTTATTGAGCTTCCTTTGTAGACGATGGTTCTCTTTTCCTCCTTTCAGTATTCTCTCTTTGCCTTGAACATTGGAAAATTTGATAAGTATGTATCTTAGGGTTGGCTTGTTAGGATTTATACTGATTGGTATGTGCTACACTGCTTAGACATGTACATCCTTGTCCCTCAAAAGAATTGGGAAATTTTCAGCCATTATTTCCTACAACCCTCCTTCTGCCCCCTTTCCCTTCTCTTCTTCCTCTGGGATGTCTATAATGAGTATGTTTGTGTGTGTTTTATGTCGTCATTCAAATCCATAATCACTGCTGTGTTTTTTCTGTCTTTTTATCTATCTGTTCTACTATCTGATTTCAGATGTACTGTCTTCCACATCACTGATTCTTTCTTCTGCCTGTTCAAATCTGCTGTATGTGCTTACAATATATTTTTGATTTCCTGTATTGTGCCATTCATCGCCATCATATCCATTATATTTTTATGTATGTTTACAATTTCTTCATTATGTTTTCCATTTAGTATTTCTTGAAGGGCAGGTTTCTTATTGGCATACTCTCTGAATTTCTGTTCATCTGTGGATATTTTTAACTCTCCATCATTTTTGAATGCCAACTTTTCTAGAGAGAAAATTTGTGGCTGGAAGCTTTTTTTATTTTAATACCTTTACTATGTCATACCACTGCCTTCTTACCTCCATGGTTTCAGATGTGAAACCATCACTTAATCTTATTGAGCTTCCCTTGCATGTGATGGTTCTCTTTTCTCTGGCTGCTTTCAGTATTTTCTCTTTGTCTTGAGCATTGGGCAGTTTGATGAGTATATGCCTTGGAGTAGATGTGTTGGGATTTATACTCTTTGGTGGTTTGCTGCACTTCCTGGACATGTACACCCATCTCCCTCAATAAGGTTGGTAAGTATTCAGCCATTATTTCCTCCAACACTCCTCCTGTCCCCTTTCCTTTCTCTTCTTCCTCTGGGATGCCTATAATGTCAATGTTTGTGGATTTTGTGTTTTCATTCAAACACTAAGTCCCTGCTGGATTTTTTATAGCTTTTTATCTACCTGTTCTACTATTTGTTTGATTTCAGATGTACTGTCTTCAATACTGCAGATTCTTTCCTCTCCTTATTCAAATCTGCTGTCATGTGTTTCCAGTGTATTTTTTATTTCTTGGATTGTGTCATTCATCACTATCATATCCGTTATATTTTTGTATTTTTTTTACAATTTCTTTAGTATGTTCTACCAGTTTCTTCTTAATTACCTTAATCTTTACTTTCACTTCATTAAGTTGGTCCATGATATTTGTTTGGAGAGCTTTGATTAGTTGTTCAATGTTCTGCATCCCCTCCTGGTTTTTAGTTTGTTCATTGCACTGTGCCATATCTTCCTGTTTCTTGGTATGGTTTGTAATTTGAAGAAAAAAAATAGAGCCAGAGAAAGTGAAAGAGGTAAGAAAAGAAAAAGGATAGTAGGAATAATGATAGTGATCATTAGAAGAGGAATTGTATAAGACTTTGGAAAATGAATATTTAACTCATGTAAGCAGTGTAGAGTAATAGGAATAAAAATATGGGATACCAATAATGAAATGGGAAACCAAATAGAGAAAAATATATCAAATGAATTAAAAGGCCAGATGATGAGGAGAGAAGGAAAGAGAAAAGAAAAGACAAAAAAAGTTAATAAAATAAAGATAACAGAATAGATGAGATAGAAATAAAAACCAGAAAAAAGTGACGATTAAAGAGAGGGAAAATGTAAGAACACCAGAAAGTTGGAGATAGAAAGATGAATGAAGGAAAAGAGACAGCATTGGTAGACAAAATCAATATACACAGAAAAGGAGAAATCAAGGAAGAGGCTACACAGCAACTAAGAAACAAACCAGCAGCACCTTGAGGAATTTACCTCTTTGTCCAGCTACCTCCAAATTGATGCCCTGCAGCCTCCTGCTCTGTGGGTTCCCAAAACAGCTCACTCAGTCAGGATCTTGCCCTTACTCAGTGTTTTTTTTTTTTTTTTTTTTTTTTTGCAAGAGAGATCTGTTTATGTTTCTTTCAAAGACAAAAATAAATCCCAGATAAAATGAAAGAGATAGGAAGACAGAAATAATAATCATAATAGCAATAGTAAAAGGTAGGAGAGCAACTGCACCTAGGAAATTGTAAAGTTAACATGAGTAAGAAGCACAGAGGTATAAGATTAGGAAAATGGAATGGAAACAATGAAACAAGAAAGAGAATACATAGAGAAAAATTTATAGGATAAGTTAAATGCTGGAATGGTGAGAAGAGGTGAAAAGAAGAGAAAACAGAGAAGGAAAAAAGTAAAAAAGAGAAAGCAAACATAGAAAAAAGGAGAGAGGGAGAAATATAAACAAGAAAAAATGGAGACCAAATAAAAGAAGTGGAATGAAAGAACAATACATGGAAACAAAAGATAAAAAAATGAAGGAGTGAAAAGAAATAGCGTAGGTAGAATAGACCAGTAACCAAAAGAAAAGAAGAAAAATAAACAAGTAGAGAAACACAGGAAAAGGATACAATATGAGCAAGAAAAAAGACAGCAGCATCTCATTTTTTAAAAATGGAGACAGAAGAAAAAATAATAATAAACACGGAAAAACAGCCTTCTCTCTTAGACCCCTAAGAATCTTCTCAGGTTGCAGGTGTTCCTCAATCACTCACCCTTCAACCTGCCCTCTGCAGGTTTTGACCTGGGTTTTAATGAGTAAAGGAAGTGAAATAAAAGAAAAAGAATGTTTGGTTTTTTTTTTTTTTTTTAAAATTAAAAAAAAAAAGAGATCCAAGAAAAGCTAATACAATGAAAATGTCCATATGCTCCCTGTCAACAAGTTTCACCTGGATGCCTGATAACCTGGTGGATCACTTCTCAAGGAATAGCCAGGAATGGAACGAGGGACTTCATATATGCTAAGCAGGAATTCTTCCACTGAGCTATTCTGCCTCCTTGGGTGGATTAGTCTTTCAGAAGAATATCTGCCCCTTTTCCCTTGTGCAGGTTAGATCTCCTGCAGTCAGCTGGAGTGGTGCTGATTGCCACCTGTCTCTGCCTCCTCACTGATGTAATTCCTTTTTTTACTTAGGTGGCTGGGTGTGACCACCAGCCTGAGGTGATCCCCTTCCCTTCTCCCTGTTGAGTCTGTGTCCCTTCCAATATTCAATAAGGGCCCAGCTGGCTAAACTCAATGCAAAAAAATCACACTCCACTCTCCCAGACCTGTCTGCCTCACAAGGAATCTGCCATCACACTCCCGTTTGAAGAAGGGGGTTATGGTCTCCACCTAGTCTGTCCACCCTGAGGGCCAAGTATGTGTGCCCCTTCCAACCACTGAGCTAAGCAACCCATGATTATTCCTGGCTTTCCTACCTGTCCAGTATCCTCCTGGATGCGTCAGAGCACCCTCCCATGGAATTAGATGTCTGCTCTACTTTCAGTTAGTCACAATTTGTCAGGAATTTTACCCTCACTTAATATCTCTGTAGTGGGGGAGGGAAGCCATTCCTGGCAGCCAGAGGTTTAATAACTCATGATTACTTCTTTTGGCTTCTTGTGTCTCTGACCCTCACTCTTCTAGGATTTGGTAAGCAGTGCTCTGGTTTGCTGTACCCCAAAGCAGGTTCCCATGGCAGTCTCTGTTTTTTTTCTTGTTGCTTTAGTGAAATCTAAGACTTATATGCCTAACCCCTCAGCCATGTTCCCACAATCCTCTCATGCCATTGCATTTATTTTACATTTTTTTGTTCTATTTCACTTCAGCTTTAACCAGTGCTTTCATCCAAAAGTCCAGTGCCCACAAAATTCCTAACTGTTTGGAGAAAATTACTTTTCAAGAAACTCATCTTTAACCTATATTCTACTCTGGTGGGTCTTGGTTCTTGGTTGGTTCTGCATCCCTGCCTCAGTAAGACCATTATTGTTGTGACATGCTTGGCACCACCCCCTGCAAAAGTGTTTGCTAAGCAGAAGCCCACACTGCCTGCTGCCAACTAGTGTTTATTATCTTAGTGAAGCAAGACTTGCTGGCAAACACTGCCTAAGGCTGGATACCATACTGTCTGCTTTTTCAATTTGATACCATGCACCAAATATTTATTATTGCTTGTAAGATCCATTGTTTCAGTTTTGTTGCACTAAAATCATTAATATTAATTGTTGACTCCTCTGGATGATTGAGGGTTCCAGCATACACAATCCCCAGTTGTCTCCCAGCCAGTGCTGCCTGTTTTGTGCATAGATGGATCTAAGATAAGGCTTTCTGCTCACACCATTCTTTTCCTCTTTTGATGGAACTATACCTCTTCTTTCCAATTTGGAGGGTTCATATCAAAATTTTCTAAACTTGAATTTTTGTTTGAAAACTAAAACATAATAAATAACTCAAAACAACAAAAGCTTTTCAGATATAAAAATATCACAACCACTAGGATTGTTTAATACATTATCTCACTGTGTATAAAATATCAATGTTTGTAAAACCATTTTCTTATCCTTCTGCTCAGATGTAAGGAATAGAGGGAGTAATTAAGAAGAAACTAGAAGAACTTAAGTTAGATTTGTGGCACTTTTCTTAGCATTAGACAGCTGGAATCCCTCTGAGGCATGACTGGGTCCAGAGGTCGCCATAGTAACAAGTATCTGAAGTGAAAAGTTGCTGGTTACCTTGGACCTGAAGCAAATCTTCTGGAATGACACTAGGGCTTTGGGTATGGAGGAAAAAGTGCACAACAGAAGTGTGACTGAGATTCCAGCATAGGGCAGCAGCCAAAAGAGAATGAGCAGAGTTGTTCAGGTTTCAGAAGCCACACAATTCACATGTTCTTAAAATTTAAGATTCTGTGGTTTAATATCCAGAATTTCTGATTAAAAACATCTGTGCCCTGGAATATACATTTTATATAACACTCTAGGCGACTTTGATGCAGGTGGTCTGGGAACTTATTGTGGGAAATATCAGTCTAGATAGTTGCTCAGCCACCTGGCATGTGCTTCCAATGAAATAGCATATTTTAATTAAAATATTAAAAGCGAGAGTGATCTAGAACTAGAGTAAGATCATTAGCTCAATTCTCACATTCTGAGGTATGGAGCATGGAATTATCTTCTCATAAGTGAGTTGTGAAGAAAATAGTCTTCAGGAGTGAGTTACTGCCAGGCATAGAAAATGTTTGGAAAATAATTTGAGAATATAGATGAGCTTATTTAATTGTGGAACAGGACATCTCAATGGTACATTGGAAGATCTGAGGAAGGATAAAAGGAGGTGTACAGGAAGAAGAAAGAGATTCCATTTTGGAAATAGCAATGTGGAAAAATGTAGACTGAGGTATGTTTACAATTTGGGATATAACTGAAGAAAATGGTGATGAAAGGTACTGTGGACTTAGCTCTGTGCCTATTTGTCAACATTCATTTTTATATTTTAATCAAAATGTTTATTGATTGCATACTAAGTTTCAAGCACTGTTATATAACATGAGCCAGTCAGAAAAAGGTTACTTCCATCATAGGCTTCTTAGGTAATAGCCAGTGTTTCCTTAGGTAAATGGCTTTCCAGGAAATTGTGGACTATGTTGTGGACTAGGTTTTCTGTTCTTTAGAAATTTCTAGAATGGACAATGGGAAACACAGGAAGATAGCATTATTGTCTAGCTCATGTGTCTTGTGTGATGTCCATCCACACAACTTTCAAGTTGCCATGATAAATTTTGAACCTATATTGCCCTTCAATCCATCTGTGGCCCTTACAGAGGACTCTGTTTTTACCATAGGGCAGGATGTTCATGTTTTTGCAAAATTCAGTTGTGAGGTGCTGTGGGCAGTGCAGGTAAGCCTCGAGGTCTGTCATGGGTCTGGCTGTGTGCATCTGTGACACCAAATGCACAGGGAACAAAAGAAAAAATGGATAAATTGAACTTCAATAAAATAAACAACAACAAAAAAAACCATTGTACATCAAAGGAAACTCTCAGGAGTGAAAATGCAACTCTCAGAATGGGAGAAAAATATTTGCAAATCATATATAAGGGTTTAGTATTTTGAATATATATATATATTAAAAAAACCTCTTACAACCCAAAATAGAAAAGACAACCCAATTAGGAAAAAATATGCCAAATGTCCGTTATGGACAATGATTAGTGGTAATAGTCTGTTGATATTATCTCATACTAGGTAACAAATGTTCCACAACGGTGTGGTGTGTTGATGAAGGGGTGTTGTATGGGAATTCTGCACATGTGCATGATTATTTTGTAAGTTCACAACTTCTGAAATAAAATAGACAACCCAATTTAAAAATGGGTAAAGGATTTGAATATATATTATTACAAATGGCCAATGTGCACATGAAAAAATACTCCATTAGACATTTTTGACGTGCAATCTGAATACAATATTAAGCATTTTCTGATTTAAAATCTGAACAAGCACATAACAAGGATAATTGCTGAGAGGACAGCAATTGTCACACCTTGCTTCACATCTCCCTTCTCTCAATTCCCTTTTTCTTCATTGTTGCTGTTTTTGTTTACACCTCCCCAATTAAACCTCAGTACTTTCATTGTGGCCTCAGTCTCTGCTTTTTAGAGGATCTTGTTATTGGGACATAAAGTCCAGCAGGAAACATTATTATTTTGCTCCACTATCACAAGGCTCCAACTAGTTAAAACCTGGCTTTCCTTTCTCTCCTCCCTCATTCACTTCCATTAAATCCTACCCTCTGAATTAGCAGTTCCTTCCAGAAACAATCCATTCTGAATATGTGTTGGCTCTGGATGGTAGTTTTTTAGTTGGATTAGATGGTTATATTTTCTGAACCTCTGGGTTGAAAATAGAACTTCAGAGCCTTCCAAATTTTAAAAAATGGCAAACACTATCTTGAGTACATTTTTATTTACATAGAAATGTATTAAAATATATAAAAGCACAGGCACAGAAGAAATAGCTTAAAGTATTTTCCTTGTATAAGTGTGCTGTGTTTGGGTCACAAAGGGACACAAGGATTTTTACCAAAATTGCTACAAGGAAGGATATCAGGAGAAATTTCATTGCTGAATGCAAGCATTATTGGTTAAGACAGAGGAGGCAAGAGGTAGGGAAAAGATAGCTGGGGGCACCATGGTCTGTTGGCACCATCTAATGTTTGACTAAAGTCAAAGCAAAGCAAAACAAATCTCAAAAAATAATGGAGCCAAGATGAGTCAGACTGTGGGTCTTGTGTGGGTGGCATCTTGGGGCTTCAAGACAGAAAAACGTGATTGTAAAAGCAGTTGGGAAAATGCTGGATTCTATCACTTTAGGGTCACTTTCTTCCCCAAATCGCCAGATGTGAGACCCCACTCTCTGTGGTATTTTGTGGACCCCAGAAAATTATAGTTCATTCCTGTGGGTCTGAACCTTTGGCATGTGGGGCCTTTTGAGTAAATCACTTGAGCTAAGAGCCTTTGATTAGATTAGTACAATAAGGCATAGCTCAGGGTGGGTTTAATCCTATTGCTGCAGTCCTAAACAGGATGAATTCAAAGAGACTGACAGAGAGAAAAGACCCAGGAGCTCGAGTGGAACCCACAGAAGCTGAGAGAGAAAGCCACAAGAACAGGAAACTGAAATCAATGGAACCCAGGAAAGAGAAAGCCATAGAAAGGGCTCCAGAAAGCAACAGAGCCTGGAGGAGAAGGCAGAGACTGGCACAACAGGGATCCAAGATCACCACAGTCATGTTTTCACAGACAGAACTTCACCTGTTGCCTTGATCACACTCAGAACTGTAAGCTTATAGTTCTTAAATCCTCATAATAAAAGCCAACCCATTTCTGGTATATTTTCTTTGCAGCCTTTAAAAAACTGAAACACTGTCTCTCAGGAATAGGTACTTAACCTTTCTCTCACCCACACCCTCCATCTAGTGCCATCTGTGTTCTAGTATCTATGATCAGCCCTAGAACCCAGATCACCAAGCCTCCCTAAACACAGATGCCAACTTGGAGAGCAGAAAGTAATTAAAAATATTGAGCATTTATGTCATATTCACCTTTCCTAGGTATTGCCTCATGCCTTCACATTTCAGAATATAAAATTAAAATTTCTTTTTCATTGTAAAAATATTTTTAATGAAATTTTCATTGCATTGAAAAGAGCTCAACATATATAAAAATTATTTTTTCTCTTACCATAAAAAAATGAAGTTCTCAAACCATATATAATAAAACAAAAGGACAGTAAAACATTTTATCAAACATATTTTTGAGTTTGTGTTTGGGAATATGCTTTGTGTACTAGAAGGCTCATTTCACTAGTCTTAACCCTGATCCAACAGGCTAATTCTTATGTGATAAACCATACTTTAGAGTACAACAATATGTCTTGATTTGTAATAGTGGTTCTCAGGTCAGGGCAATTTTGCCACTTGAGAGACATTTTTGGTTGTCATAACGGAAGCCTGCAAAACTGCTAAATATTCTACAACACAGAGGACAACCCCCACAACAAAGAATTATCAGGTCCAAAATGTCAACAATCCCAATGTTGGGGAACTGATTTATTAAGTACTGTTCTTCATTTTCCACTTGGATCTGAGCATTTCTCCTAACTTTATCAAGGGTGCAAGAAAAATGCACAAACCTTTTGAACAAATTTTCACTAATTTCATTCCTAGAATTTATCTTGAATGCCTAAGTACATTAATTCCCAAAAATATTTGCACAGCATTTTTTTTGTGTGAAAATTTGGAAACAACCTAAATGATCACCAAGAAAAACTAGTTACATACATTTAACAGAATTATGCAAATATGCATGTACTCAAATAGAAGAATGGTCAAAATATGTTTTTAATTAAAACCATAGCTTGCATGGCAGAGTATTTCATTTGCATGATATATCAAATCATATTTTACAAAATCTTGTAGAGTCAACATTGGTTTCTTTTGGGGATATGTGCCTAGGATTATGAGAGGTATATATTTAATTTTCACTTTATATTTGAATTTAATTCTGAATATGCTATTCAGAATAAGTTGAAATTTTGAAAATAATTAATTTTGATTCTCTACTTAGTTTTGACCATGAAATCTTGATATCATAAAGAACATGTGTTTTTATGTCATTCCCAAATAATCCATACCCTAATAAATTGGATGCATGGTGTCTAATGCATATATTCAATCTTTGACTCAGGTACTTTATTCTACAACTTCAAACTTCCCAGCTTCCCATATTTCTGATCTCACAATATTATAACCACAAAATTAAGATTATCACCCTACTGCTTCTTTACATCTCAAGGAATTTAGTGAGATAAAGTAAATGTGCTTTTTAGAAAACATTAAATAATTAAAATGATAAAAAGGATTTTAGTTTCAGAATATGTTTTAGTCAACTAAAAAAACTAGTACAATTCTGGATAATTGCAAACACATATATATATCTACCATGGAGCCACATCCACTCTGCTGCATATTCTTTTTTGTTTAAATTTTAGTCTGGTTGTGTAGGCTCTACTACTGGCTATATACTACTAAACATACTTTGACACTTATAGTTTGCTCTTAAATTAAATTTATTTTTTATTCTTACAAAAATGGGTCCGTTCAGAGAAAATGAATAGATCTATTCATTTTTCAAGTATTTGGTAATTCTTCATTAAAACATAGAATGAATGAATATAAATTACCAGGAAAATTTCAAAGGGTTTTGGTTTCTTGTATTTTCACTATATTTCCCCCCAATTTCTAAATGAAAATAAGGCACAGTTTGATTTTTGTTTCATTGAATAGTTGGCTTATTTACTTGTATCTCTTTTATATTCTAAAGATGTTAGAAAGGATTTTGCTTCTATCTATTGCTATCTAAATTTTGGATAGTTCACTCCTACTTTTTTGATAAATTGAAGAATTGTTGTGTTCACCCTTGCCATTCTTCGAATAACTAAGGGAGAAATCCTCAAGGATTCTGAATAAAGGAACCCATATTTACTGTTAAAAGTCAATGGGGAAGCAGGTGTAGTTCAGTTGGGTGAGCAATCAATCTCTGGTAACTCCTGAGAAAAAAAAAGAATTAAAAAAGTGGAGAGCAGGTTTAGCTCAGTGGTTGTGACTGAGCCCCTGCTTTCCATATATGAGATCTGGGTTCAGTCCCTGGTACCTGCTAATAAAACAAGCAAACAAAAGTCAAGGAAAGAACAAAGGGAGATTATCACTTAAGCAGTTATTTTCACGAGGAAAGAGTGTGACCCAAGGGATCTCATTTTAAAGTTGGACAGAGTTACATGTATTTATGATTTCATTTTTCTCCATGTCCCCAGAGATTCTGCCACTTTGAACTTTAACTTCTTATGATGCTCTTTGAAGCTACTAAAAAATTTCAGGCAAATTTCATAGCAGTTCACACAGAAAAATTACCTCTAGTGTTCTTTCTCTTAGAGACTAAAGACAATAAAAGAACTGACTTTTGTTTGAAATGAATATGAATCTGTTAAAACTCACTCCCATGTCTTCTTCCTTCTCAGTTTCCAGACAATCATCACAGCAGCATCAGGGAATTATCAGATCACCAGGGACTTGCAATGTTTCAGAGTCATTATCTAATAACCTCCTTCTCCAGCATGCAACCAACTCATTCAATGTCTGAAATGTCCCTCTGGGGAAGAAACTTGAATCATATTTTACTGCATAGCAGGGTCATTTCTTAAAAGGATTATCTTCTCCTTCAATTGAGAGGGTCTGGTTCAGGGAATTGGTTTATATCTGGAAAATAGTAAAGAGGCCATGAAAACTATGTTGATTCAACTTATGCTTCTGACCCCAGATCTTGAAATTTCCTCCTAATATAGTTCAGCTAATACCTTAGTAAGATACCTTAGTATTCATTCCCAGGAAACTTATGATAAATTGTCTACCACCACAGATACCTTTGTGTCAAAACACCCCAGTTCTCTGACTTAATTGTGGTCATTGCTCTCATTTGTCTGTGATGGTTGAGTGGCCCTTGACATCTAATTTTCCAGGATATCATTATTCTCAATATCAGGTATCCAGCTCCACTGCTGCATTTCCCACCATCATCTCTGGACTACAGAAGTCAGATTCTAGAGAGCATTTTAAGAATACTGATGCTGTCCTCTCCAAGTCACTTCTAAGTTCCTTGGTGAAGGAAATGTCCTCCAAGTCTTCCATAGGGGCTGTTTAGGAGGTGCCAGAACATTGCATTAAACAGATTCCAAAATTCCAACATTTGAGGGAAGTTCAGCATTTCAAACTCACTTGCTGTTTGTTTTTATAACTTTATTTTTAAGGAAGTTTTAGATTACAGAGAAGTTACATCAGAAATATAGGGGATTCCCCCATATACCTCACGCCCTTCCCCTCTCACATTTTCCCCTATTAATAACATCTTACATGAGTGTGGTACATTTGTTATAATTGATGAACAAATATTGAAGCTTTGCTTCTAACCATGGTCTATAGACTAAATTATGTTTATACTTGGACTACTTTTTTTCAAGATAAACTGTCACATTTATTGCATTATTTATGTATTTCTTAACCATTTACATGTGCAAAACTGTGCTACTATTTTTAGTGGGTTCTTATCTTTTGTTTAGTGTATCACTGATGAAGTTTTAAAAACTTCTTTTTATTTTTAAAGAAGCTTTAGATTACATAAATGTTACATAAAAAATATAGGGGATTCCCATGTGCCCCAGCCCCCTCCCCCTCACAATTTCCCACATTAACAACATCTTTCATTAGTGTGGTATATTTGTTACAACTGATGAACACATATTGGAGCATTACTACTAACTGTGAACTATAGTTTACATCATGGTTGACACTCTTACCTATACAATTTTATAGGTTATGACAAAATGTATAATGGCCTGTATCTGGCAATGCAATGTCATGCAGGATAATTCCAATGTCCTGAAAATGCCCCCATGTAACACCTATTCTTCCCTCTCCATCCACTCAGAACCTCACATAGCCACTGCCTTTACATCAATGATAAAATCAGTTCCATTATTAGAATAATAATGTCTATAATATAATAATAATGTCTACTTTAGTCCATTGTTCATTCCCCAATCTTGAGGATTTGGGGATCATGATGCCCAATCTGTTTCTAAGTGACAGGGGACTTAGATCCCATGGGGCAGATGGATGGGGCTATCTTGCTTGCAGTTATAGACATTCTCTGTTCCTTGCGATGGGTGTTACTCATCATCATCTCCAAGTAGACTTGGACTACTTTTTGAGTTCAAACCTTAGTTAGTCAATATAGCATATTGTCAGGACTACTTTCAGGTGCTTGAAACAATCCATTGTCTCCTGTGCTTTCAGTGAGAGCACCCATGTCAATAAAGTCAGATCATTCACTACCAAACATGCTCTCAAACTTCTGCTGATATGAATATTGAGAAACTGCACCCCTTTTGGAGTAATAGATCATGTACTCATGGAGCAGTATTTATGAGTGTGCAATGAAATCTCCTGTGTTTATAATTTCCCCAGATGATCAGTGAAGTTGAGCACATTTTCATGTATTGTCATTTGGATATCTTCTTTTGTGAAGTGACTATTCTATTACATTGTATTTTTCTTTTGATTTGTAGGAATTCTTCATATTTCTGGGCAGCAGTCCTTTCTTAGATATACATGCACAAGCAAATACATATACTGCCTCTTGTAATAGATTTTTTTTGTAATGGATCTTTCGATAAACAGATGCTCTTAATTTTACATTTCTATTATGATTAGTAGGTTTGTGCCTTGTTTAGTAAGTCTTTTCTTATTCTAAATTCACCAAGAACACCAATAAAAGGTGAGTTGTTTTCTCACATATTTGTATCTGCAATCCACTTGAAGTGTATTTTTGTTCATGAGGTACAGATTTTTTTTTCCTCCTAAAAGATATCCATTTGACATGGAACAATTTATTGAAAAGACTATCCTTTCTTTACTGTACTGCAGTTTGCATCTGTCATAAATTGACTGCTGGTATACATATATTGTGACCCTCACCAGCGAGTATATTTTTTGGGAGTTTAATCATTAGTAGGTAAAGGAATTTGTTTCCATTTCAAGTGTGTTAAGAGTGTGAGTGAGTGTTGAAATGTATTTTCTGAATCTATTGAGATTACTATATTATTTCTCACTTTTATGCTGTGAACATCATGGGTTAAATTAACAGCATAATGTGATATAATGTTAAACCAAACTTTCCTAGTATAATTTTAGGAAATCCACTTGATTGTGATGTATTATCATTTTCTTAATTTCTGGATTTATTTTGTTAATATTTAGTGAAGGACTTTTGTATTCATGTTCATGAAAAATATTGGTGCACAAAGTTCTTTTCTTATAATATCCTTGTAAACTTATGAATTCAAGATTATGATAAACTTTTAAAAAGTTAATAAATATGTAACATTTACTTATTACCAACTTACAAAAATATTTATGAAGCTGTTGGATGATACAAAATTTGAAGCCAAGAATAATTTATTAACATTGAAATCATATCAAACTGTGTCCAATTTGTTCCTACACTTTATTTTTGTATCATAATTTTAAGAAAGTCCTGATTCTTGCAAAAAGAATTAGCTGCAAATAAAAATATATTTTATTTCATGGGATATATCAGCATTCTTTTAAAGTAATCAGAGATGGCAGGAGCATTTGGGATCTTCAAAAAGATGTTTTCCTCCTACTAAGGACAGATTGGTGAGCCATATGCAAAACTTAAACCTAGCATATTGAATTTATGCATTTTTGTTAAGTATCACAATAGTATACAGACATGTAGTAAGTCATAATTTGAATCGATTGAATGTTTCTCCCACTTAATACAAACCTTGAACTTCATGAATACTACTTTTTAGCCACAGCTGTAGATGAAGATTCAAAGATGGTACCTATTGATATTGAAAGATTATTTGTTTTCTTAAAAGAATTGACCCTTAACAATGGCAATATTGATTCAAAAGCATTATGAATAAAATTTTTAGGTGTCTTTTCTCTCTCTAAGTTGATGAGTTTTGTTGATGGTTAACAAAATGAGTTAACCACAATTTAAAGGCTAGGAGGGCCAATTTCTCTACGGAAATTTCTTGAAGAAAAATGTTATTGCCCTGATGTTTCTTTGGAAATTTTTCTTTTCCAATCAGTTTCTTCATGGCCCCCTTGAATTCCTTGTTGCTTAGTGTGTAGATCAGTGAGTTCAACCTGGGAGTAACAGTGGAATGAAAGAAACTGAGAAGTTTGCCCTCATTTTGAGGTGTGCTGTTTCCTGGTTGTACATTCATGTAGATAACAGTCCTTTAGAGGATGAATACCACAATGAGATGGAGGACTGGTCCAAATGCTTTTTCAATCCCTATTGTAAATTTGATCTTGACTACAGCTGAAACAATGAAGTCATATGAAAACAGAATGAGAAGACATGGTGCAAGAAAAATTAAAAAATGCAGATAAAGTTTCCCTCATGACTGTGGTGCCCACATATGCAATATTGACCATTGCAGATATTTTAGAAAATAGTTATCTAGATAGTGGATATTCCATTGAAGAAGACTCATAGCTTAGGTAGAAAGTATCATGCTATTAGTGATACCCATCCCCAGGCCTCAACAGGTTTGAGGGTTCATTATGGTCATATAGAGCAGAAGCCTGTGGATGACCCTGAGTTGGTCATAAGACATCATGGCCAGAAGGATGCACTCATGTGAGCTTAGCATAGCGTCCATGAAAAGTTGGAAGGTACAGCCACCAACTGTCATTACTCCAGACTTTAAGTATCATCTGTAGGGCTATATTTGTGATGTTGCACAGTTGAAGAGGCCCAATCTCTAATGAAGAACATGGGATTTGGCCACACTCATCCAGTCATGGCAGCAGGCCGAGGTCTGTATTTCCCATCAAGGAGATGGGGTGAAAGGAAAGGACAACCCCAGAGATGAGCACTTCCTGCTGAGGGTGCCCCGGAATCCAAGGAGTGCAAATCCACCAAAATAGCTATCATTGCCCATTCCTTTTCTTTTTTCTTAGTAGCAATTGTTCAGATAGAATAATCAACAATTTGGAAGTCACAGTAAGTATATTCGTGAACTTCACTGCCAATCACAGATCAAATGTTACATTTATGGTATGGATATCAGTTTTGCTATCAAACATATAAAACTAATATTTCAATGGTATAGATAATGTAAAAATTTAAATGCTCATAATAAGATAAGATTTCATAAATAGTCATAATAACCAGAATTTTATCTATTGAGTGTATCAGTAGGATTATTTATAACTTATGCTTTCTTTTCTTTTCTTTTTATTTTTTTATATATTTTAAAAGATGCATAGATTACATAAATTTTACCCAAAAAATTACAGAGATTTCCATGTTCCCCACCTCCCACACCTCCCATAACATCCCACATAAACATCTTTCATTAGTGTGACATATCACCTGCAATGAATATACACATCCTGGGGCTTTGCCACTAAGCATGGGCCATAGTTCACATTATAGACCACACTCTCTCCCACACAGTTCTGCATGTTATATGCTGATGTAAAATGGCCTATATCTGTCATTGTAATGTCACTCAGGATAATTCCCAAGTCCTGAAAAAGCACGTGTATTGCAACTGCTTTTCCCTTCCCTGCCTCAAATGTGTCGAGTGGCCACTGGCTCACCCACACTGTTGTAATTTCTTCCATTGCTTGAATTACATTATGTCTACAACAGAATACCATTAAGTCCACTCTAGTCCATAGCTCTTCCCCCAATCCTGAAGAGTTTGGAAGGGTGATATCCACTCCACCTCCAAGTGAGAGGGGGCTTATATCCCATGGATACAATGGATGGGATTATGCTGCCTGCAGCTGCTGACTCTCCATTTCCTGGGATGACTGTTGTCCATCATCATCTCCTCACCAGGTGAATTGGGTGAGGCCATTGAGCTGTAGTAGGAGTTGCAACTCCACCTAGATTGCAGGCATAGCTGGCACATGGGCACGCCAGAGGCTCCAATCTCTGGAAGTATACCTACAAACTCCAGCATCACATATAGGTTTGAATAGAAGGAATTGATGGACCATGTGCAGGGAGGACTTATTTGAGTCCAACTCTGTCACTCTCAGGAGCACAGATTCCAAAGTAGAGCCCACTGATGAAGCATCAATCTCTGAAGCTATCCCACCTTCTATAGGATGTGGGTGTCTCCAGAGCCTTCAGTAGCCCCTCTGTGTGGGGTGATATCCACTTTGGTGTTCTATGAGATCCTACTGAGATGTGTGTAAATGTTACCTCTGGGATGACCTCCGGACTCTATTTGAAGTCTCTTAGCACCATGAACTCATTAGTCTTTACCTTTTCCCCCTTATCAAAAAGATATTCTCCTCTACATTTCTAAGAATTAAAAATTTTGATCTTTCATTTCTAAATCCTTAATTCATCTACAGTAATAGGTGTGTATAATATAAAATAGATGTTACAATTACGTTTTTTCCCAAAAGGTTAAAAAAAATTTTTTTTTGTGACAGATAAAGTGAGTTTCTGAGGAAAGAATGGTTTTTATACACTCTTTGGCAGAGGAAAATTTATATAGATGTTGTATTAGTCAGGGTTCTCTCGGGAAACAGAATCAGCAGAAGATATCTATCAATAATATGAAATTTTAAAAGAGTCTCTCACGTGACCGTGGGGATGCACAAGTCCAGGTTCTGCAGGTAGGCTGCAAACCAGTGGCTCCGATGAAAGCCCGATGCAAGGTCGTTGATGAGTTTCTGGGAGAAGTTGCCTGTCCAAAGACGAGCTGGGAAATTCTCTCTGAATGTTGAAATCACTTCCACTTTTAAGTCATTCAACTGATTGGATAAAGGCACCACCCATTGAT
Source organism: Tolypeutes matacus (assembly GCA_026826555.1). Classification (NCBI taxonomy): domain Eukaryota; kingdom Metazoa; phylum Chordata; class Mammalia; order Cingulata; family Chlamyphoridae; genus Tolypeutes; species Tolypeutes matacus. The sequence continues at coordinate 2,608,729 of JAKSZT010013614.1, read as the reverse complement.
AATGTAATCTCCCTGATTGATGCAGATGTAATCAGCCATCCACGCAGTAAACTCACTGGTGATTGAAGTCCATATAAATGCTCTTGTATTACAATTAGCCCAGTGCTTGCTGGAACAAACACCTGGACACAACTACTTAGCCGAGTTGACACATTAGCCTAACCATCAAAGTCCACCCCTTGTCAACTTGGCAATCATACACATTACTCTAAATCA
>JAKSZT010013614.1:2594207-2608113 GCA_026826555.1 Tolypeutes matacus | reverse complement strand
CTTCAAATCCTTGATGGTGGCACTAATCTCTGCAATACCTCCAGGAATCTGGTATTGCCTTTGATTTACTATATTGCTAGGCAGGGGCAGTTCTAGAGGCTTCCACTTGGCCTTTCCAACCATAATAGCCCTCACTCCATTGGTCATGGATCCAATGTGGATTCTGCCAGTTACTGAGTATGTCTATTCCAATTATGCATTCTGGAACTGGAGAAATAACCACAGAATGTGTCTGGGAACCCACTGGACCCACTGTGAGATGGACCTGAGTGAAAACTCCATCAATCACCTGACCTCCATAAGCCCCTATTCTGACTGGTGGACCACAGTGACGTTTTGGGTCTCCTGGAATTAATGTGACTTCTGAGCCAGTGTCTAATAATCCCCGAAATGTCTGATCATTTCCTTTTTCCCAATGCACTCTTACTCTGGCAAAAGGCCGTGGGTCTCCCTGGGGAAAGGTGGGAGGAAGTTTAACTGTATAAAATTTTGGCAGTTTAACAGGATCCTTCCCCAAGGGGACCCAGCCTTCCCCTCATTCAAGGGGCTCTGGTTCTGTAAACTGTCTCAAGTGTGGGAACTGATTAAGGGGCCGTGATTCTCTGCGTCTATAATTAGAGTTAGGATTTTGTTCACTTGACCTAGAACTCTTCTGCTTATACAGATCCAGAAGAAATTTAGTAGACTGCCCATGTATTTCACTTCTGGGTACCCCATGATCTATTAACCAATGCCATAACTCCAGGTGACTCAGACTATTCTGTGTGCTGTTTTGAATCTGTCTTTCATTGCGGTAGCCACGCCTACCTTGGCTTTGGCGATTAACTGCCGATACTTGACTTTTACCGGGCCTTGATCTGGTCATCCCCATAATATTTAAGGTTTCCAATTCCATTACAGACCCCCTACAGTAATATCTGGGCTGCAGAGAAGAGCAAACACAGAGCTCTTCAGAGAAGATGGAGTTAGTCTTACAAATTTATTCCTCACAGTCCTGGTTAAAGGTGTGTCCTCTGGACATTCCTGGGGTGGGTGGGCAGGTCTCAAGTGGTAAATCCATTCTAGCATTCCAATCTCTCTAAGCCTTTGAATCCCCTCATCTACTGTATACCACGGCAAATCAGGCATTTCAACATCAGACATGCTAGGCCATCATTTGGTCCATGTTTCAGTCAGCCACCCAAACAAACTGTTAGAACCCTTTCTAACCCCTCGAGCTACAGTGTTGAATCCAGAATTTCTGCTTAGTGGGCCCATATCAATAAATTCAACCTGATCCAACTTTATATTCCTTCCACCATTATCCCATACCCTTAGTATCCATTCCCACACATATTCCCCTGATTTCTGTCTATATAAGTTGGAAAACTCATGCAGTTCTTTCAGAGTATAACGTACTTCTTCATGGGTCACACTTTGTATTTCACCTTTGGGGGCTTGTTGTGATTTTAATCTAGTAATGGGTCTAGAAGACAAGAGGGGTGGGGGGTCTGGGTAAGGATAAGGATTAGAGATGTCTTGCAGGCTACTGACCTGAGGGCATTCCTTTGCATTTTCTTCTGGTGAGACAGGATTATTCTCTTCAGGCAGGGGTTGGAAGACAGATTCCTCAGGGCAGACTGGAAGTTGGACCATGCATGCTGGAGATTGGTTGGTACCTGCCTCATGGCTGGGAGGAGGTACAGACTCTCTGGGGCAAGGTGGAGGCTGGGCAGTGCAGGCTTCCATTTGGCTTGTACCCACCTCAGGGCTGGAAGGAAGTCCAGGCTCCCTGGGGCAGGCTGGAGGCTGGATGATGCAAGGTTGAGAAGGTGTGGTCTCCACAGGGCAGGCCATCACAGGTTTATCTGGTAAAGTCTCAGCAGAATTTAGGGTTCCAATGTCCCCATCCATATTATCATCATCCCATATGTCTCCTTCCCAATCCTCGGGGTACCACTCCTTTCCAATCAATGCCTTCACTTTAATTGCAGAAACCCTGCAAGGTTGAGATTTTAGTTTCCTCTGTAATTCTGCTATTCATACAATGAGAGACTGGGTTTGATTCTCAGATATCTCAAGTCTGTGGCTACAGGAGACAAGATTTTCTTTCAAGGCACACATAGAAAATTTCATATCATTCATGTGGCATTTAAGTTTCAAATTTGAAGACTTTAGCTCATCCCTTTCTTTTGTAACTGTATCCAGAGTATCTAGGAGGAGCCAGCCAACATCATTATATTTTTTTACTCCACAAAATTCTGTTAAAGTGTTGAAAACACTCTCACCCAGATCCTTGCTTCTTATAAGCGTGGAAGTAGGGGAATCCAATGATGCTATTTTGCGTATCTCTATTGCCAGCTCATGCCATGGACTGTTAGCAGCCTCATTATTGGAAAGGGAGTCATTAGTACCCGTGAGTCCCATTAGAGTGGAGAGCCACCTCAGACATCCCATGTTTAAGACTCTGTTCCTCAAGAACCACTCCTGGTACCACCTGTATTAGTCAGGGTTCTCTTGGGAAACAGAATCAGCAGAAGATATCTATCAATAATATGAAATTTTAAAAGAGTCTCTCACATGACCGTGGGGATGCACAAGTCCAGGTTCTGCAGGCAGGCTGCAACCAGTGGCTCCAATGAAAGCCCGATGAAAGGTCGTTGATGAGTTTCTGGGAGAAGTTGCCTGTCCAAAGACGAGCTGGGAAATTCTCTCTGAATGTTGAAATCACTTCCACTTTTAAGTCATTCAACTGATTGGATAAAGGCACCACCCATTGATAATGTAATCTCCCTGATTGATGCAGATGTAATCAGCCATCCACGCAGTAAACTCACTGGTGATTGAAGTCCATAGAAATGCTCTTGTATTACAATTAACCCAGTGTTTGCTGGAACAAACACTTGGACACAACTACTTGGCCGAGTTGACACATTAGCCTAACCATCACAGATGTATTTCAGGTACTTTGGCTTTATTAATCAATATGTAAAATGTTAGTACTTTTGATTTCAAATTTAAGCTTGTAACTTAAGGAAATACTGTTACATATACACATATACACCAATATACATCCACAAATGTTAATTGCAAACTTTGTAAAAGTGAAAATTCATGAAAGGACCAAAATTCTAATCTTTAGTGCTAGAATAATCTATATTAAATGTGATTATAATGTACAGTTCTGCACTAAACATAGAAGATTTCTCTCTATCGACATAAAATAATTTCCAGATATATTGGTAAATGCAGAAAAGTAGCTGCAGAAAAATACATTTTCTATGATATAAGTTGTTTTGCAAAATGTAAATATAGATGTGTGTGTGTGTGTGTGTTTGTGTGTGCATACTTGGAGAAAGAAAAGTTAGAGAAACAGTAATTATATTTGTAGAATAAAATTGTATTGGAAATGAAATGGTAGCCAACATTTTAAATTTATTTAATGAAGTCGATGTATACTTGAACAGTTAACAGAATTAAAAACTTCTGTCCACTCTCAGAATGCAGCAGGTCAAACTTCAGGCTTGCTCCTATTGGCTCCCTTTGAGTTTGTCTTCCTGCTAGTTCCCAAATCTGTGGTTTTAGTCTTTTCAACAGAGTTACCCCAAGTATACCCACCATGCCAAGAATCCAAGTCTTAGAGAGCAGACCTGATGCCCATGGAGAGGTCTTACCCCCTCACTCAAGTGTAAATGTCCATCCTTTATTCCTGTTGTACTGGTCCAAATTCAGCCTCTGAATTCTCATAACTCCATTTAAATGACAACTTTTCTCACACAAACACATCTTTTCTCTGATCCTGGAAAAAATAACAAGAGAACACACTGGTCCATGATCACTGCTGGGAAAGTCATGGACATGCCTAGTGGCCATCTCCCAAACCTCACTTACCACATCCAACCCTTCTTTTCTTTGTGCCATTCTGTAGCCTGGAGGAGACACTAGGTCTAATGAAATGACTGGACTGCATCTTGAACATGAAACCTAGGGGTGAAAATTCTGCACAATACCTAATTACTTTGCAAAATTCTGCACCATTATTACTTCAAATATTTCTTCAGTTCATTTCTCTCTTCTACTTCTGATATTCCCATTACATGCATGTCACACCTTTTATACTTGTCCCACAGTTCGTGGTTATTTTGCCCTTTTTTTTTAAATTTTTTTTTTCTTTCCATTTCAGTTTTGGAGGTTTCTGTTGACATATCTTCAAGTTCACTAATTCTTTCTTCAGCCATGTCCAGTCTGCTAATGAGCCCATCAAAAACATTCTTCATTTCTGTTAGAGTGTTTTTGATTTTTAGAATTTTCTTTTGATTCTTTTTTAGAGTTTTCATCTTGCTAATTAAATGCACAGTTGTTTTTTTTATATTGTCCACATTTTCTATTAAAGTCCTTAGCATATTTATCACAGGTATTTCAAATTCCTGGTCTGATAATTCCAATACATCTTCCATATGTGAGGCTGATTTTGATGCTTGTTCTGTCTCTTCAGACTGTGTTTTCTGATTTTTCTTTTGTTTGTAATTATTTGTTGAAAGCCAAATATGATGTTCTGGATAAAATGAACTGAGATAAATAGGCTGGTGGCATCAGATTTATGCTTTCCTGGCTAGGCATTAAGCTATGTTTACTGTTTGCTGCAGTTGTAGATGTCAGAGGCTAAATTTTCTCTGGTGTCCTTGTTTATGTCTCTCTTGTTAACTTTCAGTTTCCTAGAGACTTCTTCTATAAGGCCTCAGCCTGGAAGTTCTTTCTATTGTAATATGTTACACAAAATCCCTATTGGAGGAGCACTGTATAATCCTATGAGTAGGTCTTAGTCTTTTAGTGAGACTGTAGCCCTGTAGTATGAACTTCATAAGTGCTTCTCAGCTTTCCCAAACCCTTGTTTGAGAGAGGAAGGCTGAAGGGGATTGGAGTTGGGTATTTCTCTCTCCCCAGATCAGTGAGATTTTGCTGACATAATTTCTTTTGATGGCAGTTCTTTCTTAAGGAGAGCAGACAATTCTGATCCTACTTCAAAATGATTTCTTTTCACCTCCCTCTGCTGGATACATGATGGAAATATTCTGGCTTGCACAGTGTAAATGTGGCAGGGATTTAGAGGTAAAATTCAGGAAATTCTGGAGGCCCCAACTAAACTAGGGCCCCAGTTATTTCAACTCTCAAGCTAGTGTAAGGGCAAAAATACCACACAAACTTAAAAATTAAAATGGCTTAATTTTCCCTGTGAGAGTGAAATGGTACCTCATTGTGGTTTTGATTTGTATTACCCAAATGGCTAATGATATTGAGCATCTTTTCATTTGCATTTGGATATATGTATATCAACTTTGGAGAAATGTCTATCCAAGTCTTTTTTGCATGTTTAAATTGGGTGTTTTGTTGTTGAATTATGATATTTATTTATATATTCTCGATATTAAGTCATTACCAGATATGTGGTTTCCTAATATTTTCTGCCATTCTGTAGGTTGTACAAAGTTCCTTTGTTGCACAAAATTTTTTCTTTATTTTGTTGAAGACCTAAAATTATCTCTATTTTCTTTTGTTGCTTGTGTTTTGGTATAAAGTCTAAGAAACCATTGCATAACACAAGGTCATGAGCACACTTCCCAATGTTTTCTTCAAAGAGATTTATAGTTTTTATTCTTATATTTAGGACTTTTTTTCAATTTTGAGTTTATTTTTATATGTGATATGAGGACCACCTTCATTCTTTTGTATTTGGACACCCAGTTTTCTGACAACACTTATTGGAAAGCCTATTTTTTACCAATTGAGTGGGCTTCATGTTCTTGTTCAAAAATCAGTCGGCCATAAATGAGGGTTGATTCCTGAACACTCAGTTCAATTTCATTGATCTGTATGTCTGTCCTTGTGCCAGTACCATGCTGTTTTGATTACTGTGGTTTTGTATAAGTTTTTAGATTGGGAATTGTGAGACCTCCAACCAATTTCTTTTTCAAGATGGCTTTAGCCATTTGGGACAGCTTACCCTTCCATATAAATTTGATGGTCAGCTTTTCCATTTCTGCAAAGAAGGTTGTTGGAATTTTGATTGGGACTGTGTTGAATATGTAAATCACTTTGGGTAGAACTAGCATGTTGACAATATGGGGAGAAGGAATGCAAGCAAGCACATACAAAAAGGCATCTTCAATATTTTGTTGGAAAAAGATTAAAGAAATATGACAAAATGTCACAAATTTGTAGTGATTATATATAAGTATATATAGACAGAGAGAGACAGAGAAAGACAGAGAAACTATATGCATTTAGAGTAAAATGAGAGGAAAAATGATTAGTCAAATAATTATATAAGCAGTGCAAATCACAACTTAAATAATGTAAATGAGATGCACCATGTACTGGAATTAAGAAAACATTATAAAGAAGTTTTCAGAGACTTCTGAATGCCACAAAAGCCTTCCAGAAAAAAAAAAAAGGATTTTAAATGTACTATTTTGCTATTTTTAAAAAAATAAACGTGTGTCAACTGGTCTTTGTTCATTTTCTTCTATGTTTACCTTCTGTTTACATATAAGTGTCTAAACACTCAAATTAAAATATAGAGTGTGCTAGAATCAATAACAAGCAGATCTAAGTACATGCTGTCTACTAGAGAAGTATATTAAATATAAACACAAAGAAGGGGGATGGATGTGGTTCAGGTAGTTGGGAGTACATCTCTCTTATGGAGGGACCTGGGTTTGATCCCCAGGACCTCCCAGTAAAAAGCAAAAAAGAAAAGAAAACACAAAGAAAAGTTAAATGATGGAATATGATATATGATGCAAATACTATTCATAAGAAAGCCAAACAGTGTAGACAAAGTGGTCTTTAGGAAAAATAATATCACCAAGGATACAGAGTCACATTTCATAATGATAAATGCATTTATTCAATAAAAAGACATAATCTTAATAATGCATGCCCCTATTGACAGTACTTCTCAATACCTAATACAACAATTGACAAATTGAAAGAAGAAATAATCAAGTGCATAATTACATTTGGACAGTTCCATACAACTCTGTCAGTAAATGAAAAAAGAAGACAGAAAAGCACTAAAAATATAGAGTAATGACCAATATTACCAACCAAATTGATTTAAGTGGCGCTTATAGCACATTCCATTCCTAATAGCATAAAAATATTTTCAAGTACACACAGAGGCTATTCAAAAATAGACTGTATACTGGGTCATAAAACATGTCTTCTCAAGAAATGTCAAAGGATTGAAATTATGCATATTGTGATTCTCACCTCAATAGAATTAAAATAGAAATCATAAATAAAAAAGATACCTGGGAAATACTCAAATATTTTGACATTGAATACTTTTCTATGTAATCTATAGTTCAAAGAAGAAATCAAAGAGAAATTAGAAAATAGTTTTAACTGAGAAAAAATGAAAACACATGTATCAATTTTGTGAGATGCATCTACAACAATACTTAGAAGGAAAATCATAGCTTTAAAGGCTAATTTTAGAAAAGATGAAAAATTTTCAGTCTACCTTTGATTCACCTTAAGAATCTAGAAAAGGATCCCCAAATTAAACCCAATATATATATAAGAAAGAAAATAATAAAGACAGAAGTTGAAATAAATGAAATAGAAAATGGACAGAGAATGTTGATGCAACCAAATAATGGATCTTGGAAAGACAGATAAAGGAAAACCTTTAGCTAGGCTGATTAAAAAAAGAAGAAAACAAGACTCAAATTAAGTGATATATGTGAAGACTGAAAGAGGGGACATCACTGTAGTATACTACAAATAATTAGGTGTTAATAATTGAATATGATGTATTACTTTATGTTCATTGCAGTTCACCTAAATTCATTCTGTGACTCAAAAGATTTAAAGCTAGTCTTAAGGCCCTGTGAAGTATGGTCTATATTTACTCCACCCTTTTTCCCAGGGTGAATTTTTCTGGGTACTAAGGAATAAGGCTGGTGTGGTTACCAGCATCTCCTCTTTGGTAGGTCCTGTACTCAAACTCTGGTCCTCAAGTGTGAGCCTGCTGAGAAAGCTGCTCAGTCTCAAAACATTGTTCAATCCCTTTTGTGGTGGCAGGTACCTGAGGGTAAAAATTCCCCCAAAAGCATGTCCATGAGTTTCCTCATTCTCCCACATCTTGATCATATAATTCCAAACTGCTTTGGTTGCTCTTCCATGCCTTCTAAGTGATGTTTAGCTTTTTGTACTGTTCTCAGAGGGATGGTTAGACCTACTTACCTATTTAGTATTACTGGAAGGAGAAACATTGATATCATTTTAAGAATTTGCCTACTTATTTGCTAATTATTACTAATAATTTGTGAATTTTTATAAGAAAACACGAGATAGGTCATAAAATAATCAGCAATTTACAAAGACCTGCTGTTTTGCTAATTTCTTGTTATATTGGAAAGATTTGTTGAACGTTTAAAAAACTAATGATTTTTAAGCAGATAGCCATGACTTAAAACCCAGTTCCAGCAGGTCACTCAGTAAGTATCTTGGGCACACTAACAGCAGCTCTAAAGAACTCATTGTTAAATTTTCAGTAATTTTGAGAATCACTTGTTAAAACATAGAGAACTGGATATGAGCCATGGGAGGTGCATAAACACTAGGGAAAACAGCAAGTGATACAGATCAGAGCTTCCTCCTCAATAAGACCTGGGTGTTAAACAATTAGCCAACACTGCCTAGACAGTTTAACTAGCTTGCTTGGGGTGTGAGTGGAGCTGAGGGTATTGCTGGGAGGGACAGGGCATTCTCTCATGAGATCAGACTGGGTTCCTGACTTCAACAAAGGCTTCTTTGTGCAGTCTTAGAGGTGAAAATGGGCAGATTTCCATCCTGAATGTTGCAGGTACAGAGGAAATCAGGGAGTGTCTCACCTGAAGCAATTACTATCTGCCTTTTTCCCTTTCAAATGTATGATTAAAGGTATGTGACCTAGCTGAAGTTTTAAGAAAAGAGGGTTGTAAAAGATGGGAGATTAAAGTGTGAAAATGGACAGTCAATACCCATAAGACATTTTAGTTCTGGTTATTATTTGTATTAGTTTTTCTTTCTTTCTCTGAAGAGAATAATAATTCACTTAACCTCCTAGTACCCCTACCACAAAATTGCTCAATGTTGTTTAAAGTTAACACTTTCATTGTTATCTGTGTTATGTTGGAGAATAGAAATACCTAGGTTATCCTCTCCATGATTATACCATTAAATGATAAAATAGTTTCGTCTGGGTTATATTAAGGTATCACCCAGCTAAGTGTTAAGTCCTTGATGAAGTTGCTATGGGGAAGTGTGGTAAGCAATGGGTGATCATCCCTATAATCCTTAATGACAAATTTATGCAAATTATACATCCTATTAAAGTATTTTAGAATTAATGATTACATAGTAGTGAAGGTTAACATTTATTGAGTGTTTCTTTATGCCTGGCACTGTACTTAGTGTATCATATACACTATCTAAAGGACACCATATATTTTCCTATAGCTAATAGAAAACAAAGAAACCTTTAATTGTGAAAGCATATGTGAACAATAGACTGAGGCAGAACAAGAACATTTCTAATTATGTGGAGCTGGCACAAAATGCATCACTTTACTGGATATTTTCCCCCCAAAGAACTATATAAAGTGTGCTTGTCTTGGATATTGTAGCTGGGTACAGTGGCAGGTGAATCCAAACCACTTAGATTTTAAATGTATCTTATCTCCCTTCTCTATTTCTATTATTCTTTCAGCGATCACCAAAAGTCCATCTCATGATCAAAATCACCAGAACCTTGCCAGTGTTCAGAAGCTAATTCATCTTTTATAACATTGAGTAGGAATCTATATCATAATTAATTATTGGCATGAAATTTTTATTTCTTCAGATATGCACATGTCCAATAAGAATGACTTGACTACTGACTCTTAACATCTGGTAATTAATGGATTGATAATAACAGAATATTCTGTGTAGTTTCATATGAGTTCATCAATGTGAGGCTTTGAAGGGCAGAAGGTTTGACACAGATAAACTGTATTTTCATGGCTGTATCTTACTTTTTATTCATGGTTTGCTTCTACAATGTTTGCATTTGTAACACAAAACAACACAACAAGAAAGATAGGAAAGGATACATTAATCTTCCTTTAACAGGAAATGATGGATCAAGAAGCTTGTGAAGAAAATGTGACATGTGAGAGCAAGCAACATTATTCTGCCAGTTTGCTGTAGTGCCTGCCAACATACCTCTCTGTAGATCCCTGACACCTGTCTTGAGCATCTCATTGTCTTTGACTATATATGTCCCCACATATTCATGGGATGTACACAAAGCTAACTTCTTCCATGTGGACCTCAGGCTCCCAAATGAAATTCAACAGATGAGGGCAATACACAAATCACAAGAAATGATAATAAAGCCTGAAAATTTCCATGGTAATTTAGTAAAATTCCAAGTGGCAGTTAGGGAGGGAGATGAGAATTTAATACATTGTATTTTTGCCCCCAGGGAATCTTATAAATTTATATTTATATGATTTATTATTTATATATAAGAATACCTATCTTTTTCAGTTTAAATATTTAAAAAATACAGATCTTTACTACCACTCAACACTATTTTTCCATTTGTTTTCAGTAAACTTTGTGAGGTCTTGTAATGTACTTACACAGGTTACTGTGTTTACTCATCCTGTGAGTCCTACAAATATGAAATGATTGACAGTTGGCACTGGCCTCTGTGCAATCAGCCCCCACATGTGTCCCCACCATAGGGTCCTCTCTTTGCCCAACATACATGACCCTTTCCCCAGCACAGGCATTTGCATTTCCCTTTAGAGTCTAAATGGGCAACAATAGTCACAACAGGAAATTTTAGTGGGGCTACTAGTTAAGAAAGGGTCAGACATTCTTTTTTGGGGCTCTGTTCCATGTCTCCGTGTCAGTGTCACTGAGGAAGCTGCAATTTACCTCAAATGCACAAAGATATAATGGGTAATATAAATATTTGTAAACTCAACTCATGACTTGGATGTCAACCTCTCCACATCCTGAGATTTCTATGCAACTGCATCAACTATTAAGAGGAGTCAGTATTTAATAAAATATTTTTAATAATAGCAAAGATAAGTAAGCCATCATTTCTGTGTTTCTGCTTTCTTTGCTTGAGCTTTACTGAATTCTGTTGACTCAAGGGAAATATAAATATTAAAATTAATCAATTGTAAGGGAAATATTTTAAATGCTTTCACAGAAGTGTAAATGAAATCTAATAGAATCCTATTTTTGCAAGCAATCATTTTCAAGTGCCAAAGCATTGAGAATCCAGGGTTGCTATGTCACATTTGACTGTGTTTTGAACCAGTAGACTTGTTCTCCATGCTTAACTTTTTGGACTTTTTGCATAGCTCAGTGGATACTCAAATCAGTAGATTTGAGTATCCACTGAGTGAACATTTATCACTCTTCTAAGAGCTTGTGGGATTTAACTACCTAATCTTCATAGCAACTTCATGAGGGAGTTATTATTCTAAATGGGCAATCTGAGGAACATACAGTTTAAGTCAATGTTAAATTTGACCCATCTGTTAGATTAGTGGACCGGGATTTGAACCCATATAGAATATCTCCAAAAATATGCATATGGATGTTTGTAGGTTTATGGGTTTACAGATGTATGTGCACATGGAAGAATGGACATTTTTTTGTGAATGCACTTAGTATGTTTGTTTCTTCCTAAAAATTAGTATCTTTCAAAAGCATATTTTTGCTTTAAAAATTCTAGCTTAAAGAATGCTTTGGAAATTGCAAAAGTGTTCTGTATCCCATTTCTACCACTTGCTAGTTTTCTATTTGATCTCAGAAATATCTCTTGATCAATCTGAGCCTCTAGTCTTACCTATAACTTAAATTTCTGCTCTGCCCTCCTTTCTGGTAGTTACGGGATTACTGCTCAGTGAATGTTCAACCATTTAACCACAACTAAAATGTATGGATCATTGAATTGTTATCTTGGAAGATATTAGATATCTTTAAATTATTAAACAAAAAGTTTTCATTATTGACAAACCTATGATTAAATCAGAAATCCCTAAATTTCAAAAGTATTCAATGATAGAGGCTAAAAACAGGTAGGATGATACTATTAAATACTTATATGGCTTTATGTGATACACTTCCTGTAGTATGGACTAAAACCACACAAATACAAACATTGAAGGCCTTGATGTAGATTCACAGTAACTTGTCTGAAAATGCTGAACTGTTTAGATTGGTGATTTGCACAATGCGTGAACAGTTTTGGAGCTTGTGCAAATAATAACCTAATTTTAGGTTATGCTAACAGGCAGATAGAAGCGAGAGCAATGGAAGTGAAATCCTTTACAAAGTAAAGAACATTGTTTAGACAAATATCAAAAGCAATTTTAAAACAGTCATTAGATAACAATTCTGAAAAATGACCTACCTGAGTTTTGTAAAAACATGCGAAATTAAACATTGAAAAAGTAAAAGGAATAAAAGCAGAATAGAATTTTCATGAATTAATGCAATTGCTGGGTTTCTTTTGAATATGTCTGTGTGAGATATATCGCTGAAATTAATATCAACTTTGAAATACAAATATACATGTCTGGAATGATAAAATGTCATAAATCTGACATTACAAATCAGTGAGGAAATGATAAATTATTTAATAAGGTAAATACTAACTGGTAATATTAGATCTCTGACTCATCAATTTAACTAAAATATGGCTGGGAAGATTTTTGTAAAGAATTCACTGCAAAATATAAATCATAATATGGGGTGAGGAAAGAAGATGGATGAATACTTGCATAAATTTGGAATTAGAAAAGTTTTTATCAAACAAATAGGGTGATGTTTAATATTTCACCTAACAGATTATAAAACAAATAAAATCCCAGAACAGGTCTTCCAGGAAAATGATGATGTAGTAGGTAGGCAGAGACTGATACTCTCAGAAGAATAGTGGAGAGAAAGCAGGTACCTACCTTAAGGAAGTGCTTTGGATCTATATAGAATGGGAAGGTTCTCTTAGTCATATAGGAGAGTACTAGAATGATAAAGAAGAAGACTGAATTGCTCACATTTGTGGCTGGAAATGGCACATATATCCCCCTTCACAGCAAGTAGCCTTGGTGTCCCTGGCTCGCTTTTTCCAAGGGAGTGGGAGAGGGTGTACCCCTGGAGGAAGTGGGGATGGCAGAGGTTATAGAATGGTTTCTTTGTGGTGAGTTCATACAGCTCAGCCTCCTTTGAATCTCCGAAGGGATGCTAACCCAAAGGGGAGAGAGTAAGGAGGATCTGCTCAGGCAGGCTGTCATGCCCAACTGCCTGTCTGGGGAGAGAAATAATTTCATTAGAGAAGGGATAGGAACAGGTGCCTAATCAGTAGCACTCTAGCAAGCTATAGAAGTCTACAAATGCCTTGTGGAAAGGGGACAGATAGATCTCTGAAGACCAATCACCCTAAGGAGGCAATTTAGCTCAGTGGAGGAATTCCTACCTTGCATATACGACACCCCTTGTTTGATTCTGAGTCTCTCAAGGGTGTGATCCACCTGGTTATCAGGCATCCAGCTGATAGTTAATGACAGGGAATATATAGACATTCTTTTTGTTTTAAGATTTCTTGGACCTGTTGTTTTATTAAAAGTTCTTTTTTTATTTTAAGTTTAAATTTTAATCACTAAAACCCAGTACATCACCTGCATAGGACAAGCTACAGGATGACTGACTGATGAATGCCAGCAGCCTGAGACACTCCTTAGGGTCCTAAAGGGAAAAGTGTTTCACCTTAATTGTTTTTTGTTGTTGTTGCTGCAGCTGTTTTGTTTCTTGTGTGCTGTGTTTCTGTTTTCATTGTTTCCCCCCCCATTATTTTTCTTTTAAAGATTTT
>JAKSZT010013614.1:2560019-2594107 GCA_026826555.1 Tolypeutes matacus | reverse complement strand
GAGGAAGTAAGAGGAAAGAAAAAGAAGTAAACAAAAAAATAAACACACAAACAAGCAGGCAAATGAAAACTAAGATAAAACAATCTTCCCTCTTAGCCCCTGAGGAGCTTCTCAGGTTTCCTATGCTCAGCAATCAATTACCTGCAGCCTGACCTGTGCAGGTTTTGAAGCAGAATTTAGTGAGTAAACTAAGTTAATTTTTTTTTTTAAATAACCCCTTTTTCCAGAAGAATAAGAGACCTCAGTGAAGTTAATTCAAAAATAATGTCTCTGTTTTCCCTATCCTAAAGTATCAGCTGGATTTTTTATCCCAATGGATCACTATTCTAAGAGGAGGTGGGAATTGAAATAGGGACCTCATATATTCAAGGCAGAAACTCCTTCACTGAACTAAACTTTCTTGTTGGGTCAGTTATCTCTTCAGAAAGCTATTCAGTGACTTTCCCTCAGGCAGAATTGTTTCTTTGCAGTTTTATAGAACTCTGCTGCTTAAGAGTTGGTCCCTTCCCCCTTTCTTTACTTATAGCTTTCTTTCCCAGGGAAGCAGGATGCAATAGCCTGTGTAAGTGGATACCCTTTACCTCTCTTGGTCAGGTTGAGTTTTTTTTTTTTTTTTTTTTTGAAGTTCAGATGGAACTCTGGCTGGTGAACTCACTGCAGAAAAATTACTCTCAATCCTCTTCCAGACCACCCCCTCTTCCCATGAGACACTAAATAGGATTTAGGAAGCTTATTATATGCTTACTTCTGCCTGCCTCCCATAGGGGAGTTGAAATTTTGATATTTTCCAGCACAGGACTAAATAATTGCCTGACTCTGCCCTCTCCAAGGCCAAGTTTCTCTATCCCAGGGCAGTTAGGTAAATCAGGCTGCCTCAGGAAATTTTCCTCTCCCCTCTTCCTGGTGCCACTTTGAGCCTGTTGGCATATTCCCCAAAGCTCAAAGGGGGTCCAGGCAACCAAACCCACAGAAAGGAAACCCCTCTTCACTCTTCAGCAGAACCCTCCCATTCTCAGAGAACTCTCCCTCATGCTGGGTTGCTCTTGGCAGGAGTCTGGGCTCACAGCAGCTTTTTGCCTTGAGGGTGGAGCTTAGCTGTCTGCAGTTTCCAGTCACAGGGTCCAGAAACTCATGGCTTTACCTTGAGCAATTTATCTCCTCATCCAAGTCCCTCCAGATCAATACCCAGAGCCCTGTGATCTGTGGGCTCCCAAAACAGCTCACTCAGGCAGGATCTCATCCCCACTCAGCCATTTTTTTGAGAGATGGTTAGTGCTCATTTAAACTATGCCATCTTGCTACTTCATGAACTTCACAGCCTAAGCATGAGCAGTAAAAGAAAAGAAAAAAAAATGGGACCTCCTCAAAATTAAAACCTTTTGCACTTCAAAGAAGTTTGTCAAGAAAGTGAAAAGACAGACTTGTCAATGAGAGAAAATATTTGGTAACTGTATATGTGATAGGAGCCTAATATCCAGCATATATAAAGAAACCCTATATCTCAAAATTAAAAACACAAACAACCCATTTAAAAAATGGGCAAGTGATTTGAACAAACACTTCTCCAAAGAAGAAATACAAATGGCTTAAAAGCCCATGAAAAGATGCTCAACATCACTAGCTATTAGGGAAATACAAATCAAAACTACAATGAGATACCATCTTACACCCATTAGACTGGAAGCTTTTAATACTACAGAGGACTACAAGTGTTGGAGAGGATGTGGAGGAATGAGAACCCTCATCCACTGCTGGTGGGAATGTAGAATGATCCAGCCATTGTGGAGGATATTTTGGAGGTTCCTCAAAAACTAACTATAGATCTGCCATATGATCCAGCAATTCCACTGCTGGGTATATACTCAGAAGAATTGAAAGCAAGGGCATGACCAGATATATGCATACCAATGTCTATAGGGGCACTATTCACTACTGCCAAAAGTTGGAATCAGCCCAAATGCCCATCAACAGATGAATGGATAAACAAAGTGTGGTATATACATACAATGGAATATTACTCAGTTGTAAGAAGGACTACAGTAAAATAAAAGGGGTAACATGGATGAATCTTAAGGATCTTATGTTGAGTGAAGCAAGACAAGCATTGAAGGACAAAAATTACATGACCTCTTTGATATGAATTAAGCAAATTGAGCAGACTCAGAGAACTAGAGACTGGAAGATAGGTTTACAGGAAAGAGGGAGGAGAAGGTTTTGAGCCAACTCCAATACAGGTAAAATCTATGATAAGGTGGAAGTAAGTAGTTGTGCAGCAGAGGGGTGTACTGATACTATTGGGTTGGGTGGTGCAAGCTTGGCAGGGGCTTAGGGTGGGGAGGGTATTTTGGATGGTCCATGGAACTAGGGCTAGGGTTGGGGAAGGGAGCAGGTGAACACTGGGGATTGGCAGGTATGTGGTTGAAACTACCATGTTGAGAAAGCTCTTTTGGCAATATGATAAGGAAGGGTTACTGGTTTAGGGTGTTGGATGGGGGTCATTTGGGACTGGGCACACCTGGGCAGTCTTCTAGATAATGTATGATGGATCATTTTGTCATAGTGTGTTGTATCAGTGGGTGGGAAGGAGTTGGACTCCCACCATGGGGAAGGCAAATATGTTCTCAGAAAGGAAGCTGTCTCTTGAGCACTTAGGCAGTTCCTAATAAGGGAAGACAGACTAATGTATCAAGCCCTCAGAGTTGTTGTAAGAATCTATGAATCTTGTCTTTCAAGAAGTGAAGCCTGGTGGTCACTGTGGGCCCCAAAAGGAGAGGGTGTGAGTAAGAGAAAAGATGGAATAGGGAGGATTTAGGGGGCAATAGAAGTGTTCTGTGTGATCTTGAAATGATGGATACAAGCCATGTTAAATTTTATCAACAATTTATAAAAGTGTTAAGTCTAAAAGGTAAACCATAATATAAACCATGGACCATGTTTAGTAGTTATGTTTCAATAATTGTACATTTGTTGTAACAAATGTAACATCCACATGTAAAAAGGTTATTAATATAGGAAGGGAGAGAAAGGGGGGGGGGATATTGGGTATAAGGGAGAACCTTATATTTTGTATGTGACTTTACTATGACCTAAAACTTCTTGAAGACAAAATGAGAAATAGTAAGACACTGGGGAGGAAATGGAAGAAAATGCAATGGTATATACAGGACAACACATATTACAGGGATGAAAGACAAAATGTCAAAAATAGTTTTTTAATTTTTTAAATATTTTTCATTATTTTTTTAGTATCCCAATTTCTTTTTGTTTTTTTTTTTACTTTACTGTAGTTTTGATTTTTCTAAATTATTATGTATTTTATTTCTTATGTTTAAACATATCATTATTTCATTTTCCTATTAATTGTATTTGGCAGTATTCTTGGCTTCATTTTTTAAGAGATTTTGGATCACAGAAGGTTGACAACTGTGGCAGGGGAGGATCATTGGTGTGGGGTGTCAGTGATGGGGGATAAATGAGAGGAAGTTCACATGAGCATAAATATCAGGTATATAAATGTGTTCAAATGTTCATGTGGCATTGCCACAGTGGGTAGAGATTCACACAACTGAAAGGATATTGAATTCCTATGCTGGGGAGCTCTGCCACATTCTCTAATGGAACAGCAACAATCCCCCAAGTACAGGGGCAATGACTAGTGAAGAAGGATGGTCCTTTGATGGGTCCTTGATATTGATGACTATTCTTATGAACATTTGTTCTTGAAATTGCAACTTAGCCTAGTGTTGTAGGGTCCTAAGATTTACCACCTGAGAGCCTCCGTATTGCTCAAATTTGGCCTCTCTCTAAGCCAAACTCAGCATATAAATGCATTACCTACACCCCAGCATGGAATATGACTCCCAGGGTTGAGTCTCCCTGACACCAAGGGATTACTAACAAGCAGAGGCTGGTGATGCAATTGGAAAAAAAAAACATGAATAAAAGGGGAAAAGGTAAAGACAAATGAGTTTATATGGCTAAGAGACTTCAAAGTGAGTCAGAAATTCATCAGAGAGGTAATGTTTATGCAATTCTCAGCAGGAGCTCATAGACTGCCAAAGTAGATACTACCCCAAATAGTAGACCCTAGATACACCGAGGTCCTACAGTCATAGCAGATAACTCCAGAGTCTGGTTCCTTGCTAGTGGGCCCTACTTTGGAGTTTGTTCTCCCAAGTGTGATAGATTTGGACTCAGATGTGATTTCTCTACAATTTCCTCTTCTGTCCCTTTTATTTGACCTTATAGTTGGTGCTGGGATTGGTAGGTGTACATACAAGAGACTTGAATCTATTGGCTGCCCATAGCTTGGCCCTGAGACTCAGCAGAGTTGCATTACCTACTCTCCAGTTCATTTGAGACACACAGGACAACTAAAAGGAGGTGAGGATGGACAATCACCACACCAAGGATCTAAGAGAGTCTACCACTGGAAGCAAGAGAGTTCCATCTATCAGCCCTATAGGATCAAAACCCCCTCTCAATTAGAGGTGGAGTGGGCATCACCATCCCAGAATCCTCAGGTTTGGGGAATAAAATATGGACTAGAATGGACTTATTGGTATTCTACTATAAACTTTTTGTGATTCAAGCAATGGAAGAAATTATATCATGGATGTGGATACAGTGGCCACTGGAGGTGCTGAAGACAGTGAGAAGGAAAAAGAGGTGTAACATGGGGCCATTTTCAGAACTTGGAATTGTCCTGAATGACATTGCAATGACAGATACAGGTCGTTATATATCCTGCCATATCCTATAGAATTGAGTGGGAAATGTGTAAACTACAATGTAAACTACAATCCACGCTTAGTGGAAATTCTCCAAAATATATTCATCAATTGCAATGAATGTACCACAGTAATGAAAGAAGCAGTTAAATTTTGGGAAAATTGGGAGATGTGGAGAGTGGGGTATATGGTAATCCCTTATATTTTTTTATGTAGCATTTTATATAATCCAATTATCTTTAAAAATAAATAGAAAATACATTTTAACAATTCATTTGTGAAATACTGAAAGCTTTCCCCTGAGCTCAGGAAGAAGGCAATCATGGCCAATTTCATCACTGCTATAAAACATAGTACTGGAATTCTTTTGCAGATCAATTAGGCAAGAAAAAGATATGAAAAACATCCTAATTAGAAAGGAAGAAATAAATCAATTTCTACTTTCAGATGATTTGATTCTTATATAGAAAAACCCAAGGAATCACTGCAAGCAAGAAAGTCCCATCCATCTGCCCCATGGGATCTAAGCCCCCTCTCAATTAGAGGTGGAGTGGACATCACCATCACAGAATCCTCAGGATTGGGTAATGGATGATGGAGTGGACTTACAGTTGTTCTACTTTAGACTTAAGATCCTAGCAATGGAAGCACTTTTATCATGGATGTGAAGGTCATGGACACTGGAGGTTCTGAGGGGAGGGAGAGGGAAAATATAGATGTAATTTGGGGGCATTTCTGGGACTTGGGTATTACCCTGAATGACATTGCAATGACAGATACAAACCATTGTATATCTTACAACAACTTGCAAAAATGGGCAGAAGAGAGTGTAAGCTACAATGTAAATTATATTCATCACTTAGTGTCAATGCTCCAAGATGTGTTCATCAGTTGTGGCAAATGTACCACACTAATGAAGGATGTTGTTGATGTGGGAAAATGTGGGAGGGTTGGAGAGAAGGGCATAAGGGAATCCCCTATATTTTTTGTGTAACATTTATGTATTCTAAGTTTCCTTTAAAAATAAAAATTTAAAAAGTAAAAAATTAAAGTACATTAACTAATAAGTTTAACAAAAAAGTTTCTAAAGAATAAATTTTCTAGTAATAAATTTAACCAAGGAGGTGAAAAACTTGTACAATGAAACCACAAAATAAAGCTGAAAATATTAAAGGAGACCAAAGTACATATACCCATGTTCATAGATAGAAGATTTACCATTACTATTAGGATGTCCATACTACACAAAGGGATTTACAGATCAAAACAATTTCTATTATTATCCCAGCAAACATTTTTGCACAAATGCTAAATTCAGTCCTAATATTCATATGGATTTGGAAGGTGCCCAAAATAGCCAAATCAATATTTTAAAAGAACAAATTTGGTGGTTTCATATTTCCTTATATCAAAACTTATGCCAATTCCACAATAATCAAAATAGGATAACAATGATATGAAGAAAAATGTATAGGCCAATGGAACAAAATTTAGAATTCAGAAATAAATCCATACAACTATGGTGTACTGAGTTTTATCAAGGTTCCTAACTATATTAACTAAGGAAAGAGTGTCTCTTCAAGAAATGGTCAGGAAAACTGAAATTCCACTTGGAATAGGATGAAAGTAGATCTCTACCTCACACCATGTACAAAAATTAACTCTAAATGGATAAGTACTATGTATAATAACAAAAGTCATGGAAAACATAGCAGGAATTTTCATAACTTTGGATTTAGTAGTGGTTTCTTAAATACGGCAACAAAAACATGATTGACAACAGAAAAAAAATTAGATAAAATGGACCTCATCAAAATTTTAAATTTTGTATGTCACAGGACACTCTCAGTACAGTGAAAGACAAACTACAGAATGAGAATAGTTGTTAACCATATATCTAATAAAGGTTTAAGATCCAGAATATTTACAGAACCATAAAGAAAGACAAATAACCCAATTTAAAATAGGGCACAAGACTCAAATATACATTTATTCAAAGAAGATATACAAAGGACCAATGAACACATGAAAAAATGGTCAGTATCACTTGTCATCAGGGAAGTGAAATATAAACCAAAGTGAAATACCATGTCACACTCACTAGAATGGCTATTATTATTTTTAGAAGGAAATAATATGTGTGGACAAAGATGCCGAGAAATTGCAGCCCTTATGCATTGTGGGCACTGTAAAATGATGCAGCTTCTGTGGAAATTCATTCAGTGGTACCTCAGAAAGTTGAACATAAGGCTACCATATGACCTGACAATCATATTCTAGGTATAGGCCCAAAAGGCTTGAAAATAGGAACTTGAACAGATATTTGTACACAAATCTTTATAGTAGCATTATTCACAATTGCCCAAATGTAGATGCAGCCAAACTATCAATCTACAGATGAATAGATAATGATCTAATATATACATATAATAGAATTCAGTTATATAAAGAACAAAATTTTGATACATGCTACAACATGGATAAATCTTGGAGGCTTCATTTTGAGTAATATACTCCAGATACAAAAATATGATCTCTCTTATATGAAATACATTGAATATTTATAGAGACAAATACTAGATTGAAGTTTAACAGTGGTGAGGGAGTAAAAGTAAGGGAATGGGAATTATTATTGAATGGTTTCAATTTCTTTCTGAGAATAAAAATGGTTTGGTATTAGATATTAGTGATTGTAGCACAATATTGTAAATGTGATCAGGACCACTAAATTGTACATTTGAAAGTAGTTAAAATGGGAAAATTCTAGTTTTATATATATTATTACAATAAAAAGTATAACAAAACTATCAAAGGATCTGAGCAGACATTTTTCTAAGGAAGATATACAAATGAACAATACACACATGAAAAGTTGATTGACATCCTTAGTCATCATGGAATTGCAAATAAAAACCACAAAGTGATAGGACATCACAACCACTAGGATGTCTGGAATAAAAAAGTGAAACAGCGTCATGTGTTGTTATGGATGTCGACAAATGAGAGCACTCAAATATTTCAGTATGGAATGTAAAGTGGTGAAACTGCTTTGGAAAGCAGTCTACATGTTCCTCCAGTTATAAAGCATAGAGTCATATGGCCACCCTACAATTCCACTCCTTGACATATACATAAGAGAAATTCAAACACAAGTCCATAAAATGTCTTGCAAATATTTGTATAAACATATTTTATAATTCTCCTGTTATTAAATATCATAACAACAGAAATGCCAACCATCCATTGAATGGATATACAAAATGTGATATAGCTACACATTAGAATATGAATTAACTATAAAAATGAATAATTGCTGACACTTCTACAATATGGAAGAGCATTAAAACCTTTAAGCTAAGTGAAAGAAGCCAGTCAGAAAGGTGATAATAGGAAAATATAGAGACAGAAAGTCGATTATTGGTTGCTTAGGTCTGAGGGAGAATACAGTATGAAGAGGTAGATCATAAAATTTCATTTTTCAACTAATAAGCTTTTTTAAAGGCATTTTTATGTTTACAGAAAAAAATTGAGCAGAATTTGTAGAGAATTCCCATATGCCTCTTCTCTTCCTACATATTTTCTTTATGATTAGCATCTTGCATTACTATGGTTAATTTGTCTAGTTGGTGGACCAATATTGATATATTACTCTTAACTAAAATCCATAGATTACATGATGTTTCTCTCTGTGTTGCACATTTCTATGGGTTTTGACAAATACATCATATCATGTATCCACCACTAAATTGTCTAATAAAATATATTCACTATTTAATCTGTGCTGCATCTATATGTCCACCTCCACCCCAACCCACTGTCAACCACCAATATTCAATGGCATTTATAGCCTAGGCTTTTCCTAAATGTCATATAGTTGGAATTACACAGCATGTGGATTTTCATATTTAATTCTTTCACTCATCAATTTATGATTCTTCCATGATTTCTGTAGCTTGATATTTCCTTTCTTTTTATTGTTGAATAATACTGCTACTCAGTTGTATGGAAGTACCAGAACATGTTTATCCATTAATCTATTCAAAGATTAGATTGCTTCCAATTTTTGACAATTATTAGCAATGCTTCTATAAACATTAGTTGTTCAGACTTCTTCCTGGACATAAATTTTCAAGTCATTTTGGAAAAACTTAGGAGTATGGTTGCTTGTTTAGTCTGTTAAGAAACTGCCTGGTTCTTCCAAATTGACAGTAACATTTTGCTCTCCCACCAGCAAAAAAATGAGATTTCCTATTTATCCACATTTTCCCATCATTTGGCTTTTTCAGTGTAGGGATTTTAGTGTTATGAGGTGAAGGTAAAACTCCAAAGTAGTCAGTGATGATGGTTGTACATATCTGTCAATATACCAATAATCATTGAATTGCTAACTTTAACAGTATGGATTTATTCTTTGTGAGATATATCTCAATGATGTTCTCTAATACAACAATGCACTCTATGACTAAGTTATGTAAAGTAAAATTTTTATAAAAGGAAATTTACAAGTGTTGGGGATGATATGAAGATATTGGGATACTAAATTTATTCTGATAGGAGTGTAAAATAGTGAAGCACTGTGGATAGCATTTTAGTGCATGCTCAAACTTAATTTTGGAATCAACAAGTGCTCAAGAAATCTCACTCACAGATATATAGCCTAAACTATTAAAAACAGATATCAAAGACATACTTTTACATGAATGTTTACAGCAGCACTATTCACAATAGACAAAAGTTGTAAACAACCCAAATGTCCATCAATAGATGAATGGATAAATTAAATGTGGCATAACCACAATGGGAAATATTATTCTGCAATAAAAACTAATGATGTAATAAATATGTTACAACTTGGATGAATTTTAAAATATAAGTGAAAGAAGCCTGATGAGAAAGATCACATAAAGCATGATTCCATTTCTATGAAATATTCCAAAGAGGTAAATCCCTGGTTGGCAGGGGTGGGGAGAAGGAGAGTTGTGGAATGGGTGATTAACTGGTACAAGACTACCTTTGACATAATCAAACTATTTTGGAACCAGAGAGAGGTGATGGTTGTACATTATGAATGTACTAAATGCCACTGAATTCTATACTGTAAAATTAACTATATGTTATGTGAATTTTACCACAAAATTCTAAAAAAACTATTCTTATAAGTAAGAATTGACTTAAAATATATTTATATATGATCAAAGTAAGTTGTTTTATAAATCAGTGATGTTGTTTAATGGGAAATTTTGTTGTCTAAGGGAATTTATTTTGACAAATTTAAGCATTTTTTGTAAGCACTATTGTGAACAGCAGGTATTTTGAAGTGATATTCTAAAGAAGATAACTTCTTTAGAATTATTAGATATTATTCATTTTTTAAATAGAATCATGATGTTTATATGACTACCTCATTTGTTAATCAGAAGTTATTTTGTAACAATTCAGAAAGTCATAAGCCCAAATTTGGTGTGGTCTGAAACAAATATTTCAGCCAGAAGGGCCACACTCCATCTGGGGCTGTAAGGAAAAATCCGCTTCCTTTTCCAGGCTCTTAAGCTTCATTATTTGCCTTTTTCAGCTTCTGGTAGCTGCCAGAATTCCTTAGATCTTGATCCCTTTCAACATCTTCAAAGCCTACAGTATAAGGTCGGGAAATCTCTCTGCTGTGATTGTTATATAATGTTTCTTCTTCTCTGTATTCAAGTCTGTCTCTAAGCCCCTGTTATAAATATACTTGTATTGAAGTTAGGTACCACTGGTATAGTCCATAATAACATCATAATCTCAACATCTTTATCTTACTCACATTTACAAAGGCCCTTTTCTTATATTAGGTAAATCCCTTATCCAAAGGATTAAGACTTGGATATCTTGGATATTTTGGGACATCATGGGGCCATTATTCAATCTTCCACATTCCATGAATCATTCCCCCCCCCCATAAATTGTAATCTACTATATATAGTGTTTGAGTGTGAGGTTTAAGCCTTGCCTTGGGCCCCACTTGCAACACAGGTGTCAAAAAAAGTAGAGTGCTTACTAGCCCAATTTGCATGATTTTAATCACTCATGGATGCTCAAATTATGGAGCCTCAGCTCCCTGAACCTAGCCTGGCAGGGGCTGTAATACTACCTCCTGTTGGGTAGAGAGGGAAAATAAACACCCTACTCAGTTCCTCAAGCATCACCAAGAGAGAACTACCTGTTTCTTCCAGGTGGAGAATGGAATCTCAGATCTTTGGCTATGCATCTATTTCTGCATCATCCTGTCTAGGATGTATTGTAGCCAATAAAGAAAGCCAAGAAAGTCACTTCTACATGTAGTAACAGTTCATGTAATTCTCAAGTCACTATGGTCCTCAACGTCTTCCATATTTTTAATTCTTTCTATACATGTTCATTTCCATGGTTATTTCCAAATATTTTATATACAAGTGGGAGATCTATAAGAAATGGAACTAATTACTACTGCCTTAGCCAGAAGACCCTTCTCAGGTGAGAAATCAATTTTTCTATATGATTAGAACTTCCCAACTCAAATAAGTCATGCACATGATGCTTAATTCCCATTGTTGATTGAACCCAAGTGATCAGAAGAAAGGACAGGGAGTGAGTAATAAAAATTTTTTTACCAAATTAATCCAGCCTCCATAGGCAGGTATTCAAAGAAGGAAAAAAAGACGTGTTTCATATCCTTATATAAGGCTTGTACTTAGAGCAGCCACAACACATTCAAGTATCAAATAACTTACTGAAAAATTTTAGGTAGGTTGTGAACATAGGAGATAGAGATGGGTAATAGAGCACAATGTTCTAGTGGGGAGACAAGTATCATTAGGAGAGCTCAAAGAAATCAGTGCTACAGTTACTGATGTTAAGGACAATGCTAGTTATAGAACATTGTGGAACTCTGAGCATGGAAATGTCCAGAATCCTAGGTTATGCTTGAATCTCACACATTTTATTTTTGATGTTTATTTCTGTTTCATTTCTACTAGGACATAAATGCTGTGAAGGTGGGAATATTGTATATGTTACCACTTACTCACTGGAATAAATCAGGTTCTGAAACATATGAGAACCTTGATAAGTATAAGGTATTGAAGTAATTTATCTGAAAAGGGCCCCAAATTGTCTTATACCTCCTGTCTTTACCCTAGCCAACACTCATCCATATTTAACTTCCAACATGGGCACACTCCCTGGGGATCTCTTTCTTTCTCCAAGGCATTTGAATATTAGTGGCATTTCTTCTGCAAAAAGAGTGGGATTTTGGATGGAAACACAAAATAAATTAAGAAAGATCGGTATTATGTTAATGAATGAATGAGGATGTGTACCCCCTATAAGTTTTTATTCGTTTTTGAAAATTAGGACTTCTTCTTATATTAAATGATCTTCCACCTGCTCATCCCCTGAGATGCCTCTGCATTTTTGCCAGAAGTCACCTAGCAACTAATTTCTATTGTAGGGAATATCCCATTCCTTTACTCAATATGATGGTGATTTTTCTTTCCCAGCTACCCAAAGTATTATATTTCCTTCTCATATTTAAATCAACTCACATTCCATTTAACTTATTATAACAAGAACAATATTTCAAAGGGGGAAATGTATGCACCATCAGGCATTACTGAAAAGTAATCTGCTTATTTAAACTTATTCTATTAATCACATACAAATTAACAATATATGATCAATATGGGACTTCATATTTTCTTGTGCATCTTTCAGTTAAAACTCAATGTTATTTCCAGATTCGCCCCAGTCATTATAACTTAGTTTAGTATTGAATAAAAAATAGAAACTAAACCATATTAAGGAGCTGAGCTTAAATGTTCTCCAGTTTACTATAGACATAGGGTTCTTCCAAGTGTAATTTGCTCATATTTTTTAAGGTTAAATTACAAATAAGGGCATTTTGCATTGATTACATTGACATAAAATTATATTCCTGTGTACATATTATCATTTGTTTAAACAATAGAACTGTGGTTGAAGAATCTTCTGAATTCATTACAATTATATTATGAGTTTGAGTTTTTTCATATTGTCTAAGGGTAGAATATTGACTGAAGCCTCTCTCACATAGATGATGTTCATAAGTTTTCTCTCCAGGTTTGTCTCGTGTCTTCTAAGGTGAGAACTTGGACTGAAGGACTTCCCACATAGAAGGCATTCATATGGTTTCTCTCCAGTGTGAGTTCTCTCATGTATTTTCAGGGCAGAACTTTTACTGAAGGCTTTCCCACAAAGATTACATTCATAAAGTTTCACACCATTGTGGGTTCTTTCATGTTCTCTAAGGGTAGAACTTTGAAAGAAGGCTTTCCCACATAGAATACATTCATAAATTTTCTCTCCAGTATGAGTTCTTTCAGTTGTCTAAGGGCAGAAATATTTCTGAAAGCTCTCCCACATTGATGATATTCATAAGGATTCTCTCCAGTGTGAGTTCCCTCATGTTGTCTAAAAACAGAACTTCAACGAAGGCTTTCCCACATAGATGGCATACATAAAGTGTTTATTCCATGTGAATTCTTTCATGTTGTCTAAGGTCTGAAATATTACTGAAGGCTTTTCCCACATTGATGGTATTTTATAAGGTTTTTCTCCAGTGTGAGTTCTCTCATGTTGTCTAAGGGTTGAACTTTGAAGGCTTTCCCACATAGATGGCATTCATATGGTTTCTCTCAAGTGTGAGTTCTCTCATGTTGTCTCAGGGCAGAAATATATCTGAAAGCTCTCCCACATTGATGACATTGATAAGGTTCCTCTACAGTGTGTGTTCTCTCATGTTGTTTAAGGTTAGAAATATGAATGAATGATTTACAACATAGATGACAATTAAATGATTTACATGGTGAATTTGTGTCAGTTGATTGAAGGATGGTTCATCACTGGGGATTTCATAAATTGTTCTCTGATACAGGATTTCATTCCCACATATTGAGTTATTGTTTGACTGTGAATGAAATTTTGTCCCAAATCATTATATTCAAAGGGATCCTCAAGAGTGTGAGAACTCTGCTGTTGAGAAGGAAAAGAGAGATTGTTAAAAGTTCACTCAAATATTTAAGTCAATCCTCTATGTATGAATTCTAGTCTAATCATTCAGTGAGTCTCCAATTAAAATTTTTCACATTTTAAAAATTAATATCATGTATTATTCTCTTGCATGAACATATTTTCTTTTTTGTAGCATCTTAATTTTAGAGCTATTTAATTAGTTTTGAAAACCTCATTATATTACAAAGATTAGGCATATGCCCATGTTTATACAATTATCATTTTATAATACCTCATGTTATGGTTTTGAGGTTAAATGAATATTACCCTCAAATTAAACTTTCCAAAACTTTTTTTGCTGGAACAGTACTTAAGGTGGTTTTTCTGAATTCCTTACTTATTCTTTTCTCAGGTCTCTATTCAGATGACCGGTGTCCATACCCATGAAACTTATCATTGACAAGGTGATGGACATGTCCCTCCTGCAGATATGTTGCATGGACCTAATTTCTTGTTTTTCAAGGTAACATTCCCTGCCTGAAATGTTTGGGGAAAATAAACCACATTGATAAAGCAGCATTAACAGAATGAAAAATTTGAAAAACCCCAATGCAAATGTTAAGTGTTTCAAATATTGTCAGTTAGATAGGGAAAGAATGTCAAATTAAGGTTTTCTCATAATTAAGATAGAGAATAATCTTCAAAGAGGAGAACCATGGCAAGGGCATTATGTGAAAATTTAACTGCAATTTGTATATTAATATTCCTTTGCCTAAAGCCAAAGGCAATGCAGATGGATACTATAATGGAGATTAATACATGTGAGGAATAATGACATGGTTTGAGGATTCCTTGCCCTTTTTCCTTGCCAACATTTAAGAGAATGGCACTCACTTATGGGAAGTGTCCATTGATATTTCCATGGATCTACTAATTTTTCCCCAAACTCCTCCTTGTAAAAAAGTACAGACTCCTGGAGTGCACCTGATCTGTGGTCTTGGAGAAACCCTAACATTTCTTTCTACAGTTCCTCTCCTTGCTCGAACTGGGAAATCACATTTGATTTGCAGAGGTGATACCCTGCTTATGGGAAAGAGATACAACAGATTTTGAATTACTTGCTTATAATAGTGTATTGTCTTCAAATCCAGGACAGGCTAAGAAGAAAAATAAAGAAAACATTGAAGGTCAGCACAAGGAAGCACACATTGAGTTCAGGATATTGACAATACTTCAACAGCAAAAGATGCTTGGCCATTTGCCATGCAAAGTAGGTGTCTGTAGTCATTGAAGACCATGCTCAATTTCAAATACTGCAGTATCTTCACTCTCCAAGAAAGCAAAAATTGTTTCCATAGTGGTTGTAAAATATTTTTAAACAGAATCCAATAAACATAAGGTCCAACAAAAATAAATATTAGTTTTTTATGGAAATATGTATGTCTGTTATTTTTCTATTTTGTGCTGAAATATAAGCATTGTCCCTAAAACATAGTAAATATTTAGATAATATTTAATCAATGTTTATATCCATTAAATAACATACATTAAATTCTCAGAACATTTCTCAGTATTGGAGATTGAGTAGAAATAATTGCATGAAATAATTAATCAGGAAGTTTAGATTCCACTGGTGTGAAATCATGATAAATAAAAAGTGAACAATTAAATTTCTTCTAGATAGTTTTAAGTGTTATGAAGGGATAAGGGTAGAGATTAGAGTATCATACGCAGAAGCTCTTTCAGATACTTGTTGAATAGTTAAAGAATAAAGGAAATAGATTAGACAGAGAGACAATCATATGGATAAGTATGATGATAGTTAATAAATAAATAATGAATTTTGTGAGACTCACCAATGGATACCAGATTATCAGTGGTCTCCAGCATCACCTCTCTGCACATCTTTCTCTGGAATGTGTCTATCATGTTCCACTCTTCCTGGGTGAAATCTATAGCTACATCTTTGAAGGTCACTGCTTCCTAAAACATCACACACATTCAAATTCAGACAGGGTTTTACCTCCAAAGTCACAGAAAAATAGTTTTGAGGACAGAACTGAGGAATAGAGGATCAGTGTGAATAGAAAGTTCAAATTATGTTTGTGATTCCTGTTAGATCATTCTATATGATGACCTGGTATCTGTATAGCAGATATACTTACAGAGACTTTCACAAACTGAATACATAAAGTTTCATTATGTAAATTATTTATGTACCTTCAGTGAGATATACTTTGGCTATTGCATGAGAAATTGTTATTTATGATTTTCAGTTGGTGATTATAAAATTTGCACTTATGAAATCATAATAAAAGCACTCTTCTCCTCCAATTTAATATAAATCTACAGACTGATCACAATGGAAGCAACATCTGTGATCTGATCCTTTATAACCATGACTAGGGTTTGTTTATTCCAACCCCTTGCAATGACCTCCATTTACCCATCTATGAAATGGTTTAACAAACTATTATGTGTATGGAGAGATAAATGATATAATGTGTAAAGTTTTCCCTGCATAACAAACACCGATTAAGTACAAGAGATTGGTCTATTATTCATTAATAAAGCAGAAAATCTTGCAGCAATGTATAGCATTTTGCAGAACTTCACAGGCTATATAAAAATCTTAAGATCATTCATTATGTTCTCCCTCGTTCATCTTTATAAAACTCATGTGTTCATTATAAGATATAAAGTTAGGCAGGCCAATAGCATAAGAAGGGACCCTTTGAAATGCTATACTGGATCACAATCTTAACACAACTTCTCCTGGTTCTAGGAGGCCATACTCAGTTTTACTATGGACCTTCAAATCCATGTTATCATTGTCAATCAGTTGAAAGACAGAGTTAGCCTCTCTATGTGTTCCGTTCTTTCCAACTCTTCAAAATTTTTCACAGGACCTAAAATTTTACTTAAATAATAAACTATTGTTCCTCTATTAACAGCCAAGGTCAAGTGAAAAAAACTCCTTATTCATGTGCTTTCACTTATCAAATTTGCATAAATGTTATTTACAAAGAGGGAAATGGTTGATTAGGGGTAAGGTGTTGAGAATTTCAAACATTTTTTCAAAATGCAAAAATACTTCTTTCTATACACACTTTAAGATGTTTACTATTGGAGGAAATAAATGAAGTAATTTCATTGCATTCTCTGGCAAAACCCCATCTTGTGCTCCTCTGAACACCAAACAACCCTTACCTTTGTGCCTTTAACACTGGATTGATTGAACTCACCTAAAACATCTATGTCCCCTTTGGACTATCAAGCACATTACCACCACATACAATGTTAATGAGGGAATTATTTCTCCACCAAGTACAGGGGCTCCATCTCTTATCTGAGTACAAAGCCTTAATTGAGGCTAGAAAAATTAACATAAATATTGGAAAAGACATTGATTCTTAGTTCTTGACACACGATAATTATCTCAGGGTCCTGGGCACACTTAAATCATTCTCAGATCTTTGAATATCTACTGAGTGGACTTTAGCATATTCAGAGTAATAGGAGAAATCTGCTCATGGTCTGGCAATAGGGATGTAATTTCAGTAGAAATAGCAATTCTTCACTCACCAGCAGATGCATTGTCAGCAGTCAGGCTGTGAGATGTATTCCTCTGATTTTTCACTCTCAGAGAGACCAAACAAAAAGCAGGAAATGCTGAGGATGGAGAAAGAAGCCATGAGTTTCAGACTTGTCCAAAATTTCCATAGCCACCAGTTATGAATACTCAAATATTTATCTGGAAGTATCCCAGCAACCAACCAACAGAAACATGTAGCATGATTCAGAAAAAAAACAGGGGGCAGATTCTGATCTCCCAGTGTCATAAATAATAGGACAATGGCTATTGTTACTAAATATAAAATATTTATACAGTTATATTATATATCTGAATATGAAAACCATTCCATTTTATATGTTAAATAGCCCATAGTTTTCTGATGTTAAATTCTCTCCCTGATTCCAAAATATAGGTGTCACTAATTCATGCCACATGTGGATTTTTGTTTCCACCAAATAGATGAACACTATGGAATTTCTCTGACTTAAGTATTACTGGTTCATGAACTGGCTATGTTTTTCCAATATTCCTCCCAATCCTCTGGACACTTAATTCCTGCTCTACCCCCAGTCCCTGCCAATTTTATAGACTTCCCATAAATCATTTTCATTTCCTCATATGATTTCTAGAAATATTACTCCCTCAACCCTGACTTTTAAGTTTTTCCCCAATAGACTTTTATCCACTTCATGAAAATTAAAAATATAATTCATGATGCAGTTAATAAATTTAAGGACTTAGATCATGTGGAGGGATGAATATCACCCATCTTCCAAACCTAGCCCATAAACAGCCTTCATTAAAAAGTAGCAGAAGTCCATAATATAAAGGGGCTCAGAAAATATAGAATGGATTTCTGTAGGAAATATCTCTTTACTCCATTTGATATTTTAGGAAAACCCATTATGAAATCCTATCCTATATTAGTCTTTGTTAGCTACAACACCCCTGCCTATAATATATGTAAAAGTACTAATTACTTATAAACTGTAAATTCTCCCCTTAAAACTTTAACAATTAATTTTATTTAATGGGTAAATGATGATAATGTGTTAGAAACAGAAGAAAACACCCGTTTGTTCCTGAATTATAGAAAAGAGAAAAAATATATTAAATGTGACATAGATCCACTTATAGTACTCACAAAATAGTCCTGTTGCTTACAATTTATTTACCAGTATAAAAAAGAGCAGAATCAGAAGTACAGAAAATTTTAGTAACTTGACAAAATTACATGGCTAGGAAATGAGAAAGATAGTATTTGAATTTTGCTTTGCCTATCTGCCAAGCTTAAATTTCTGGAGCATTACACACTATACCTAAGTTTTACCTGGAATGTCCCATGTCACATCAATGATCAGAGGCCACAACCTGTAATTACAACCAACTCTATTTGGTTATTCACCTGATTACTCATCATGCCCCTATTCACCAACATCCAGTGTGTTTATATTGACTCTATCCTGACTCTATCCTCATTTTACTGTCTAGTTTAACCCACATTTACTCATTTAAACAGATACTTACAAAGACCATTATTTTAATTTTTTCTTATGAGCATCTTACTATTGTTACATCTACCAATAAACATGGCACATACCTATATTTTCTTTTTTTTTTTTTCTTTTTTTTTATTATGCGTAAAAATCAAAATTCTCACAATACATACAAGCATTTGCAAAATGATATATAAATATATATGCATATATGTGTATTTGCTTACAAAAATGTTATATATATATATATATACACATATATTTTAAGAGGTGCTTAGATTACCTAAAATATTACACGGAACCCACTGGGATTCCCATGTTGCCCACCTCCCACACCTCCCACCACATCCCACAGAGCTCTGCCACAATCTCCAAGGGAGCAGCAATAGTCCTCTGAGTGTAGGGACAGTCCCTGTCAAAATAGGATGACCCACTGATGTTTTTTTTTTTTTTTTTTTTTTTATTGATGACTACCCTTGTGAGTCTTTCCTCTTGTAAATGAGACTTAGCCTGCAGTTGTGGGGTGCCTAAGGGTTGCCACCTGAGAGCCTCCTTGTTGCTCAAATGTGGCCTCTCTCTAAGCCAAACTCAGCATATGATTGCATTACCTTCCCCCCAACGTGGGACATGACTCCCGGGGATGAGCCTCCCTGGCAACGAGGGATTAATACCAAGTGCCAACTGGCAGCTTTGTGCAGTGGCATACCTATATTTTCAACAATTGCATCAGACACGGCATGAGACTAGGATATTGCTTGTGCTATAAACAGAGTCAACTCCTAGTGGCTATCAAATATATCTGGCAACTCTATTGTCTTGATAATTAAATCATCCTTCCACTCTCCATAAATACTTTGAATCTTCTCCATGTCTTTTGAAGTTCACACATTCTCACAGTGCCCATCACTTTTAAAAGATTGAATTACCTCCTACTAAGCAGATGGACCATGTAATTTGACCAAACACCTTTTTTCTTTTTTTTTAATTATTTATTTTTTATTGTGGGTAAAAATTAAAATTTTCACAATACATACCAATATTTGTAAAATTATATATAAATATATATGCATATATGTGCATTTGCTTACAAAAATGTTATTTTTTATATATAAATATATATATATATTTTAAGAGGTGCTTGGATTACCTAAAATATTACACGGAACTCACTGCGATTCCCATGTTGCCCACTTCCCACACCTCCCACCACATCCCACACAAACATCTCCCACAAGTGTGGCCCACCACCCTCAATGGACTTACACATCCTGGGGCCTTGCCACCAACCACCAACCACAGACCACAGTTCACATCGTAGACCACACTCTCTCCCACACAGTTCTGAGTGGTGTGTGCTGATTTAAAATGGTCTACATCCGTTGCCACAACAGTACTCAGGACAACCTCCAAATCCCAAAGAAGCCCCTGTATTTCAACTGTTCGTACCCTCCCTACCCCAAAATTGTCAAGTGGCCACTGGCTCCACCTCATTGTTATAATTTCTTCCATTGCTAGAATCACCATTTGTGTACAACAGAATACCATCAAGTCCACTCTAGTCCATAGTTCTTCCCCCAATTATGAGGGGACTGGTATGGTGATGTCCACTCCACCTCCAAGTGAGAGAGGGCTTATATCCCATGGTTAATCTCTTGTTAACCTGTCTTTCAGACAATGGTTCTCAGAGACTGCTCATTTTCCTCAATTTATATCAGTGAGTTCATGTACTGTTCATCCTTCAATGCCTGGCTTGCTTCACTAAACATAAGGTCTTCAAGATTATCCATGTTATTCCGTGTGTTAGCACTTTATTCTTTCTTACAGTTGAGTAATATTCCATTGTGTGTATGTACCACATTTTGTTTATCCATTCATCTATTGATGGGCAGCGGGGCTGATTCCAACTTTTGGCAATGGTGAACAATGCCATTATGAACATTGGTGTGCATGTGTCTGTTCGTGTCTTTGCTTTAAATTCTTCTGGGTATATACCCAGCAGTGGAATCGCTGGATCATACAGAAGATCTATTGTTAGTTTTCTGAGGAACCACCAAACCGTCCTCCACAGTGGCTGGACCATTCCACAATCCCACCAGCATTGGATGAGTGTTTCTATTCCTTCACATCCTCTCCAACACTTATAGTCTGCTGTTTTTTCAATACCTGCCATTCTGATGGGTGTAAGATGATGTAACTGTTGGCCAATTTGATGTAATTATGAATTCCAAAAATATAATTGGATCATGCTTGTAAACTGATCTGTTAATCTGGGCATGATTAGGTTATGATTAAGGCATTGAGCCCCGTCCCTTGGTAGGTGGGGAATTGAATATAAAAGGCAAAGCAAAGAAAGAGATGAAGCAGTCTTTTGAGAAGCAGTTTGATGCTGGAAAGAAGGACCCAGGAGAAGAGAAGCAAGCCATTTGCCTGATTGTCTACAGCTGACCTTGTGGAGGAAACAGGAGCTAAGCCCAGAAAGAAACACAGCCCAGGAAGAGAGGAACCCCAGAAGACTGAACCCTGGCAAACACCGGCAGCTGTCTTGCTCTAACACGTGGCAATGGACTGTGGTGAGAGAAAAAACTTAACACTTTATGGCCTGGTATCTGTGGACTTCTACCCCAAATAAAGTTATAAAGACCAACCATTTTTGGTATTTCACACTAGCACCCCTTTCGCTGACTAATACAGAATTTGGTACCGAGGAGTGGGAAGTGCTTTGGTAATTACCAAAATGTTGGAACGGTTTTATAAATGGGTAAGGGGTATCTTTTGGAGGAATTGTGAAATGCTTGATGGAAAAGGCCTAGATCACTTTGAAGAGACTGTTGATAGTAATATGGACGCTAAAAAAACTTTCTATGATGCCTTAGAAGTAAATGATGAAAGTATTATTGGAAACTGGAGGAAAGGCGATACATGTTTTAAAGTTGCAGAGAACTTAGCAAGATTAACTCCTGGTGTTATATGGAAGATAGAATTTGAAAATGGCGAACCAGAGCATTTAGCTGAAGAACTTTCCAAGGTAAACTCAGAGAATGTGGCTTGGCTTCTCCTTGCAGCTTATAGCAAAATACTAGATGAGTGAAATAGACTAAGGACTAAACTTTTGGGCACAAAGAAAACAGAAACTGATCTTGGAACTTCCAAGTTTGTGGAGATCAAATTCCCAGATGAAAGTGCCCCATTTGAAGACTTAGCTAAACCTGGAACTTGTAAATCAGAATTGAAGATGCACTTATCTCGGAAACACTTTTGGAAAGTTTTACTGTCTGATGGCTTGGACCCCTGCTTCCTGCATCCTAAACCAACAAAATTTTTGAGAGAGCTGTATGAACAAAACCACTGTCAGTTTGGACAAAAGAGGACATGGAAAGGAGAGATTGAAGGAGAATCAGCTTTAAGAAGAAAACCGTGGAAGCAGAGATCTGGACTTAAGACATCTCCTTGGGCCAAGAGAGGAGCCCCACCCATGTGTACAGAGAGGGTGAGTTTGCCCCTGCAGTTGAAGAGGGTGGATGTTCCTACCCAATGTTCTGAGAAAGTTTTGATGCCACATGTTGCAGAGAGAGTGAGTTTTCCCCAGCAGTTGAAGAGGGTGGATGTCCCCACCCGATGTTCTGGGAGAGTTTTGCCATCCCAGGGTGCAGAGAGGGTGGTGCACATTCCTCAAAGATTAGGGCAGTTAAGATCAACACCCCATAGGTCTGAGAGGGGTGTACCTGTCCCCCATGGATTAGAGAAGGCCAGGTGGTGAACTCATTGCACTGAGAGGGTTGAGCCTGTATGCCCGAGGTTAGGGAAGGCCAGGTGGTCAACTCCTAGCTCTAAGAGTGTTGAGCCTGTATGCCAAAGGTTAGGGGGAATGTTATCTTCACCTCACTGTACTAGGGGGGCTAAGACTCTAACCCAAAGATTGGGTAAGGTGTGGCAATCACCCCAACACTCTTGGAGGGTGAGGTCTGGAGCTTGGTGGACAGCCAGATGCTTGATGAGGGTGGAACCAAGAAAATGGCTGTTGGGCAAGCCTGTGGAAAGGGTAGATTTCCATGTGGCCCCAAGGAGAAGAAATCATCATCTTAAGAATGACTCTCAGACTTTGAAATCAAATGGAGTATGCCTTGCAGGTTTACTGAACTGTAGAGGATCCATGACTCGTGTTTAACATCCCAATTTCTCCTTATGATATTGAAAATGTTTATCCTTTGTCTTTCCATTTGTGTATTGGAAGCAGTTAAATGGTTCTGTAAGATTCAGAGGTCTATAGCAGATGGGACTTTGCCTCAAGATGAACTGTATTTCTTTAAAATGATTATGATATGATTTTGTAGTTGAATAGTTACTGATTTAAGGTTTTTTGAATATTGTAATGTATTTTTGGAATTCAGAGGGTAGAGTGTAACCATTGGCCAATTTGATGTAATTATGAATTCCAAAAACATAATTGGATCATGCTTGTAAACTGATCTGTTAATTTGGGCATGATTAGGTTATGATTAGGGTGTTGAGCCCCGCCCCTTGGTGGGTGGGGAATCGAATATAAAAGGCAAGGCAAAGAACAGAGATGAAGCAGTTTGGTGTTGGAAAGAAGGACCCAGGAGAAGAGAAGCAAGCCGTTCACCTGATTGTCTACAGCTGGCCTTATGGAGGAAACAGGAGCTAAGCCCGGAGAGAAATGCAGCCCGGGAAGAGAGGAACCCCAGAAGCCTGAACCCTGGCAAACACCGGCAGCTGTCTTGCTCTAACACGTGGCAATGGACTGTGGTGAGAGAAGAAACTTAATGCTTTATGGCCTGGTATCTGTGGACTTCTACCCCAAATAAATACCCTTTATAAAGACCAACCACTTTTGATATTTCACATTAGCACCCCTTTGGCTGCTCTTCCTAATCTACCACCTGTCAACCCTGCATAACCAAACCCAGTAATAACACTACCCACCTGTCCTATCCTTCAATATGCAACTATACTTTCTCAGTTTACCCTAGATTATGTCCATATGGGTGATGGCTCACAACTTTTCTTCTCTTTCTCTCTCTTGTTAATCTGTCTTTCAGACAATGGTTCTCAGAGACTGCTCACTTTCCTCAATTCATATCAGTGAGTTCATGTACTGTTCATCCTTCAATGCCTGGCTTGCTTCACTCAACATAAAGTCTTCAGATTCATCCATGTTATTCCATGTGTTAGCACTTTATTCCTTCTTACAGCTGAGTAATATTCCATTGTGTGTATGTATCACATTTTGTTTATCCATTCATCTATTGATGGGTAGCAGGGTTGATTCCAACTTTTGGCAATAGTGAACAATGTTGTTATGAACATTGGTGTGCATATGTCTGTTCGTGTTTTTACTTTCAATTCTTCTGGGTATATACCCAGCAGTGGAATCACTGGATCATATGGATGATCTACTGTTAGTTTTCTGAGGAACCGCCAAAATGTCCTCCACAGTGGTTGGACTATTCCACAAGCTCTCACGCAGTGGATGAGGTTTCCCATTCCTCCTCATCCTCTCCAACACATATAATCTGCAGGTTATTTTTTATAGCTGCCATTCTAATGGGTGTAAGATTGTATCTCATTGTAGTTTTGATTTGCATTTCCCTAATAGCTAGCAATGTCAAGCATTTTTTCATGTGCTTTTTAACCTTTTGTATTTCTTCCTTGGAGAAGTGTCTTTTCAGGTCACTTCCCCATTTTTTAAATGGGTTGTTTGTCTTTTGATTTTCAATGTGTAGAGTTTCTTTATATATGCAGGATATTAGGTTCCTATCAGATATATGGTTGCCAAACATTTTCTCCCATTGTGTAGGCTGCCTTTTTATTTTCTTGATAACGTCCTTTGAGGTGCAGAAGTTTTTAATTTTGAGGAGATCCCATTTATCTATTTTTTCTTTTGCTGCTCACTCTTTGGGTGTGGCATTCATGAAACCATTTCCTATTAGAAGGTTCTGTAGATGCTTCCCTACATTATCTTCCAAAGTCTTTAGGGTTTTGGCTCTTATATTTAGATCTTTGATCCATCTAGAGTTGATTTTTGTATAAGGTGTGAGATGATATTCCACTCTCATTCTTTTGGATATGGATATCCAGTTCTCCAAGCACCACTTGTTAAAGATGCCATTCTCTCCCAACTGAGTGGGCATGGTGGCCTTGTCAAATATTGGATGACTGTATATTTGAGGATCTATATCAGAAGTGTCACTTCTGTTCCACTGGTCAGTATGTCTATCCATGTGCCAATATCGTGCAGTTTTTGAGCACTGTAGCTTTGTAGTATGTTTTAAAATCAGGTAGTGTGATACCTCCAGCTTAATTTTTCTTTTTCAATATGTCTTTGGCAATTTGGGGTCTTTTACCTTTCCAAATATATTTTGTAGTTAGTTTTTCCAGTTCCTTAAAAAATACAGTGTTGATTTTATTGGGATTGCATTAAATCTGTAGATTAATTTGGATAGGAGAGACTACTTGATGATGTTTATTCTTCCTTCCATGAACAGGGAATATTCTTCCATTTATTTAAGTCTTCTTTAATTTCCTTTAACAGTGTTGTGTGGTTTTCTGTATATAAGTCCTTTGCATGTTTAGTTAAATTTATTCCTAGGTATTTGATTCTTTTAGTTACTATTGTAAATGGTATTTTTTTTCTTGATTTCCTCCTTAGATTGCTCGCTATTGGTGTACAGAAATGCTACTGATTTTTTTTAATTAATTTATTTTTTATTGTGGGTAAAAATCAAAATTTTCACAATACATACCAATATTTATAAAATGATATATAAATATATATGCATATATGTGCATTTGCTTACAAAAATGTTATTTATATATATATAAATATATTTTAAGAGGTGCTTGGATTACCTAAAATATTACATGGAACTCACTGCGATTCCCATGTTGCCCACCTCCCACACCTCCCACCACATCCCACACAAACATCTCCCACAAGTGTGGCCCACCACCCTCAATGGACTTACACATCCTGGGGCCTTGCC
The DNA here is from genome assembly GCA_026826555.1 of Tolypeutes matacus. Taxonomy (NCBI): domain Eukaryota; kingdom Metazoa; phylum Chordata; class Mammalia; order Cingulata; family Chlamyphoridae; genus Tolypeutes; species Tolypeutes matacus. Next base: position 2,568,300 of record JAKSZT010013614.1, on the reverse strand, counting down.
ACCAACCACAGACCACAGTTCACATCGTAGACCACACTCTCTCCCACACAGTTCTGAGTGGTGCGTGCTGATTTAAAATGGTCTACATCCGTTGCCACAACGGTACTAAGGACAACCTCCAAATCCCAAAGAAGCCCCTGTATTTCAACTGTTCGTCCCCTCCCTACCCCAAAATTGTCAAGTGGCCACTGGCTCCACCTCATTGTTATAATTTCTTCCATTGCTAGAATCACCATTTGTGTACAACAGAATACCATCAAGTCCACTCTAGTCCATAGTTCTTCCCCCAATTCTGAGGGGACTGGGATGGTGATGTCCACTCCACCTCCAAGTGAGAGACGGTTTATATCCCATGGATATGGTGGGTGGATGATCCTGCCTGCAGATGCAGGCCCTCTCCATTCCTGGGCTGGCCATTGCCCATCATTGTCTCCTCACCGGGTGACTTGGATGAGTCCATTGAGCTGTAGGGTAGGAGTTGCAGCTCCACCAAGATTCCACACAAACCTGGCACATAGGTAGGCCAGAGGCTCCAGTCTCTGGAAGTATACCTAAAAACTCCAGCATCACATATAGGTTTGAATAGAAGGGACTGATGAACCATGTGCAGGGAGGACTTATTTGAGTCCAATTCTGTCGTTCTCAGGAGCACAGATTCCAAAATAGAGCCCAGTGATAAGGTGTCAGTCTCTGGGGCTATCCTCCCTTATATAGGACCTGGGTGTCTCCAGAGCTCTCAGGACCCCCTCCGTGTGGGGTGACAGGCACTTAGATGCTCTATGAGCTCCTACTGAGGTGTGCGTAAGAGTCACCTCTGGGATGACCTCCCAACTCTCTTTGAAGTCTCTTAGCCACTTGAACTCATTTGTCTTTACCTTTTCCCCCTTTTATTCAAGGTCTTTTTCAGGTTGTGTTGCCAGTTGGTACTTGCTATTAATCCTTCATTGCCAGGGAGGCTCATCCCTGGGAGTCATGTCCCATGTTGGGGGGAAGGTAATGCAATCATATGCTGAGTTTGGCTTAGAGAGAGGCCACATTTGAACAACAAGGAGGCTCTCAGGTGGCAACCCTTAGACACCCCACAACTGCAGGCTAAGTCTCAGTTACAAGAGCAAAGACTCACAAGGGTAGTCATCAATAAAAAGAACACATCAGTGGGTCATCCTATTTTGACAGACACCGTCCCTGCACTCAGAGGACTATTGCTGCTCCCTTGGAGACTGTGGCAGAGCTCTCCAGGCTAGGAATTCAGATTCTCTCATTTATTGTGTGATTGGCCACCCATCATGACCATGCCCCATCTTTTGATCTTTTGAACGATTTTGTATATCTTTCATGTATATTCGGATGAACTAATTCCCATGAAACCCCCCTCCCAGACACCCCACACCAATAATCCCCTGCAGTACCCATTGTAACCCTTCTGTGATCCAAATCCTCCATGAACATGTAGTCCATAAAATAATCAAATACACTTGCTAGGAAAAAGAAACAACTATGATAAGCTTACATGCAAGAGACAAACATAAGGAAACTCAGGAAAAAAATAAAAAAGAGAGAAGAAGAAAAGATAAACAAATAATCAAAGAAAAAACAAAGAAAACAAAATATAATTAGCAGATTGGGACATTCAAAAAAATGGGCAAAAAAAGCAAAGGAAATGCCTTTAAAATATATATATATATTCTTTTTTTTTTTCCTTTCTCTTTTCTTTTCTTTCCTTCCTTTTATCACTGTGTTATCGGATGTCCGGTGTGCTGTGACACCTTCCCCCTCTCAATCTCCACTGTCTCCCAATTTTTCACTTAATTTTCAAAGAAGTTTTAGGTCGCAGCAAAGTCACACACGGAGTGCCGGAGACTCCCAGATACCAAACCACCCCCCCTTCCCCACCCCATATTAACCCTTTTTCTTTTTTTTGGATGTTAGCATTGTTATAACTGTTATACAGATAGCAAAATATAACAACTAAACATTGTCAATGACTTACAGTATAGTTTACAATTTAGATGATACAGTTTAATAATTTTAATGATATTTACCATGTCCTGTGTCTATTACTGTAAGGTAATGAAAAACCTTCCCCATGACCACCAAACACCCCATTAGATCTTGACTGTTCCCTTACCCCCAGCCCCCCAGGGCCCATGATACCACCCTATCCTGACCCATGGAATGTCAAGATTCACAGTTACATGCCCTGGGAATTTGAGCCTGCCCTTCCTAATCCTCCCACCCACCAGTGCTGCACCACCAAACCCAGGAACACCACCACTCATCTGCCCCATCCCCCAACATGCAACCACACTCTATCCCTTTCCCATAGATTATGTCCATATGGGTGATGGCTCAAAGCCTGCTCTTCTCTTACTCTCCCTTGTTAACCTATCTTTTAGACAATGGTTCTCAGAGACTGCTCACTTTCCTCAGTTCAGATCAATGAGGTCATATACTGTTCATCCTTCAGTGCCTGGCTTGCTTCACTCAACATAAGGTCTTCAAGATTCATCCACGTTATTCCATGTGTTAGCACTTTGTTCCTTCTTAGAGCTGAGTAATATTCCATTGTATGTATGTACCACATTTTGCTTATCCATTCGTCTGTTGATGGGCACTGGGGCTAATTCCAACTTTTGGCAATGGTGAACAATGCCGCTATGAACATTGGTGTGCATATATCTGTTTGTGTTATTGCTTTCAGTTCTTCTGGATATATACCCAGCAGTGGAATTGCTGGATCATATGGAAGATCTATTGTTAGTTTTCTGAGGAACCGCCAAAATGTCCTCCACAGTGGCTGGACCATACCGCAGTCCCACCAGCAGTGGATGAGGGTTCCTATTCCTCCACATCCTCTCCAACATTTAGTATCTCCTGCTTTTTTCATAGCTGCCATTTTGATGGGTGCAAGATGGTATCTCATTGTAGTTTTGATTTGCATTTCCCTGCTAGCAAGCGATGTTGAATGCTACTGATTTTTGAGCATTGATCATATAACCTGTGACATTACTGAACTCCTTTATAAGTTCTAGAAGATTTGTTGTAGATTTCTCAGGGTTTTCTATGTATAGGATCATGTCGTCTGACAGTAATGAAATTTTTACTTCTTCTTTTCCAATTGGATGCCTTTTATATCTTTTTCTTGCCTCAGGGTTTGAGCAAGTACTTCTAAGACAATGTTAAATTTGAGTGGTGATAGTGGGCATCCTTGTCTTGTTCCCTATCTCAGAGGGAAGGCTTTTAGAATTTCTCCATTGAAGATGATATTGGCTTTGTTTTTTTCATATATACCCTTTATCATATTTAGAAAGTTTCCTTCTATTCCTAACTTTGGCAGAGGTTTTACCAGGAAAGAGTGCTGTATTTTGTTGAATGCTTTTTCTGCATCTATCGAGGTGATCATATGTTTTTTTCTTTCAATCTGTTTATGTGGTGTCATTCATTGATTGATTTTCTTTTATTGAACCATGCTTACATACCCAGGATGAAGCCCACTTGGTCATGATGTATAATTCTTTTGATATGTTGTTGATTGTGATTAGTATGTATTTTGTTGAGGATTTTAGCATCAAGGTTCATTAGAGAAATTGGTCTGTAATTTTCCTTTCTTGTGGAATCTTTTTTTTGGCTTTAGTATTAGGGTAATGTTCCATCTTAGAATGAGCTAGGCAACATTCCTTCTACATCTATTTTTTGGAAGAGTTTAAGCAGGATTGGTGTTAGCTTTTTCTGGAATGTTTGATAGAATTCAGCTGTGAAGCCATCTGGTCCTGGACTCTTCTTAGTTGGGAGTTTTTTTGATGACTTTGTCTATCTGTTTACTTGTAATTGGACTGTTGAGTTCATCAATTTCTTTTTTCATCAATGTAGCTTGTTTGTGAGTTTCTAGAAATTTGTCTATTTCCTCTAAATTATTATTCTTATTGGCATATAATTTTTCAAAGTATCTTCTTATGATACTCTTTATTTCTGTGGGGTCAGTAGTGATATCCCCTTTCTCATTCCTTACTTGGTGTATTTGATCCTGTTCTCTCTTTTTCTTTGTTAGTCTGCTAAGGGTTTGTCAATTTTATTGATCTTCTCGATGAACCAGATTTTGGTTTTGTTTATTTTTTCTAGTGCTTTCTTGTTATCTATTTCATTTTGTTCTGCTCTAATCTTTGTTATCTCCCTCTATTTACTTTAGGTTTAGTTTGCTGTTGTTTTTTCAATTCCTCCAAGTGTGCAGTTAGGTCTTCAATTTTAGCTCTTTTTTCTTTTTAATATATATATTTATGGCTATGAACTACCCTCTCAGGACAGCTTTGGCTGCATTTCATAAGTTTTGTTATGCTGTGTTGTCATTTTCATTAGTTTCAAGGTAGTTACTGATTTCTTTTGGGATTTCCTCCTTGATACACTGTTTGCCTAAGAGTGTGTTGTTTAACTTCCATATCTTTGTGCCTAGTCTGTCTCTCTGGTCTTTAATGATTTCCAATTTCATTCCATTGTGGTCAGAGAAATTACTTTGTATAATCTCAATCTTTCTGAATTCATTGAGAGTTGTTCTGTGGCCTAACATGTGGTCTATCTTGGAGTATGATCCATGTGCACTCGAGAAGAATGTAAATCCTGCTGCATTTGGGTGAAGTGTTCTGTATATGTCTATTAAGTCCAGGTCATCTAATGTATTACTCAGAGTCTTTGTTTTTTTATTGATTCTCTGTTTAGATGTTCTGTCTAATCATGATAATGGTGTACTAAATTCCCCCATTATAATTGTAGAGGTATTTATTTCTCCACTTAGTTTTTCTAGTTTGCCTCATGTATTTTGAGGCACCCTGATTAGGTGCATAAATGTTTATGATTGTTCTCTCTTCTTGTGAGATTACCTCTTTTACTAATATATAGTGTCCATCTTTGTCTCTTACAATAGTTTTTCATTTAAAGTCTATTTTGTCTGATATTAGGATAGCTACTCCTGCCCTTTTTTGGCTATTGTTTTCTTGTAAAATTGTTTTCCAGCCATTCACTTTCAGCCTCCTTGAATCCCTGAGTCGAAGGTAGGTTTCTTATAGACAGCATATAGATGGATCATATTTCCTTATCCATTCTTCCAGTCTGTGTCTCTTGACTGGTGAGTTTAATCCATTAATATTCAGTGTCATTACTCACAATGAATTTCTTACATCGGCCATATTTTCTTTGAGTTTTTGTATGTCATATATTGTTTTTATTTTTCTTTTTGTCTTTTCAGTTTTTCTTACACTCTCCTCCAACTCTCTCTCCCCTGTGTTTTTCCTTTCAACTTGTAGAACTTCCTTTAGTGTTTCTTGAAGTGCAGGTTTCTTTTTGGCATACTCTCTTAATTTCTGTTTATCTGTGAATAGTTTGGACTCTCCATCTTGAATGCCCGTTTTGCTGGATAGAGAATTCATGGTTGGAAGTTTTTTTCTTTTAGTATTTTGACTATGTCATTCCACTGTCTTCTTACCTCCATGGTTTCATATGAGAAATCAGCACTTTATCTTATTGTGCTTCCCTTGTATGTGATGGTTCTCTTTTCTCTTGCTGTCTTGAGTATTTTCTCTTTGTCTTGAGCTTTGGACATTTTGATATATGTCTTGGAGTTGGCCTTTTGGGATTTATACTGTTTAGCATGTGTTGTGCTTCCTGGACATGTGCATCCTTCTCTCTAAAAGGGTTGGGTAGTTTTCAGCCATCATTTCCTTCAACACACCTTCTGTTCTCTTTCTCTTCTCTTCTCCTTCTGGGATGCCTATAATGGGTATGTTTGTGTATATTTTGTTGTCAGTTAAATCTCTAAGTCCATACTGGATTTTTTCCATCTTTTTATCTATCTGTTCTACTATCTGTTTGATTTCAGATGTACTGTCTTCTACATCACTAATTCTTTCTTTTGCCTGTTCAAATTTGTTGTTTTGTAAATCCAATGTCATTTTAATTTCTAGGATTGTGCCATTGATCACCATAATATCTGTTATCTTTTTATGTATGTTTCCAGTTTTTTCAGTATGTTCTCCCAGTGTCTTCTTAATATCCTTAATCTCTTCCTTCACTTCATTAAGTTGGTCCATGACATTTGTTTGGAAAGCTTTGATTAGTTGTTCAATGTTCTGCATCTCTTCCTGGTTTTTAGTTTGTTCATTGGACTGGTCCATTTCTTCTTGTTTCTCAGTGTGGTTTGTAATTTTTTGTTGCCCTCTGGTCATCATTTTATCTTGATGGGTTTGTTCAGTTGATTAGCTTCTCTCTCTGCTCTAGAATTTTATTTAGCCGGTGGTTCTATATATGTGTTAAGCTTTCTCTTTGACACTATTTCTTTTTCTTTTATTTCCCTCCTTCTTTCTATGTTCCCTTGAAGGCAAAAGATTAGTGCCAGAGGAATCAAAAGATGTGAGAAAGGCAGAAGGATGATAGTAATATTGATATAAGTTAGAAGGGTGTGTATAAGATTTAATAAATAGAATATTTAACTCATTTAGGCAGTAATAGGAAAAAACTGGAGGACCTACAATGGACTGGGAAACCATATAGAGGAATATATATAATAATTTAGAAGGCTAGAATGATGAGGAGGGAGAGAAAGAGTTAAGAAAGGGCTGAAAGGAAAAAGTTAATTTAATAGAAAAGAGGAAAACAGAATAGATAGAATAGGAATTGACACCCTTGAAGTTGTGGGCTAATGATAAAAGATGGTATGTAAGAACTGTGACAGAAACAGAAGGTAGAAAGATGAAGGAAGTAAAGGAGATAGCATTGGGAGACATAATCAATATAGACAGAGAATGGGAAATAATGGAAGAAGAAGCACAGCAAAGAAGAGACAAGCCAGCAGCACCTAGTTTAAAAGAAAAAAAGAAAAAAAGGGGGGGGAGGAAGGAGGAAAGAAAAGCATGAGACAACAAGTAAACAAAGAAAAACCAAACAACCACACAAGCAAGCAGTCAAACAAAGCTAAGGAAGAACAGTGTTCCTTCTTGGACCCTTGTGTAACCTTCAGCCTGCTTGTGTTCATCAATCAATTGCCCTGCAAGGTTCTATCTGCAGGTTTTGAGGCAGATTTTAATGATTAAACTAAGTTTAAATTTTTTTCTTTCTTTCTTTCTTTTCTTTCTTTTTTTTTTTTTTGGAGAAAGAAGGGACCCAAAAGAGAGCCTCTTCTAGACCACCCCCTTTACCAAGGAGACTTGTGGAGACTAATCAAGCACTTCCCACTTTCTGGCCTCCCCAGGGGTGCTGAAGCTCTGATGCTTGTCAGTACAGGATGATAAAATTGGCTGACTCTGCCCCCTCCAGAGCCAAGCCTCAGTATCACTGAGCTGTTAGGTAAATCAGGCTTCCTCAGATGATTTGCCTGTCCTCTCAGCCAGGTGCCGCTTCATGCCAGCTATTTTGTTCCCCAAAGCTGCAAGGGTTTCCAGGCAGCCAAATCCACAGAAAGGAAACCCTTCTTGACCCTCTGCCAGATCCCTCCCACTCTCGGAGTGTGCTCCCTCTCACTGGGTTGCCAGCAGGTGTAGGAGCTCTTCCCAGCCTTTTTCCCTGAGGGTGGAGCTCAGCCATTTTTGTTGACTACCACAGACAGGGGGAAAACTCAAGATTCTTTTCAAAGAATTCCGCCTCTCCATCTAGCTCCCTCCAGATCAATGTCCCCAAGGTTCTTGCTCCGTGCTCCCCCAGCAGAGACCACTCAGGCAGGATCCTGTCCACAATCAGCTGTCCTCTGAGAGTGAGTTAGTGAGTGCCCTCCTAAACTAGTGCCATCTTGCCCTTTCTCCTGATTATGTTATTCTTGTTTTTCACTCTAATTGTCTGTATTAACTTATTAAACTAGATATGCATATTAGCATTTATCTTTTATCCATCTGGGACTCTGGCCAAAAGTAGCCCAGGTATATCAGAATGTCCCCCAGTTTGGTGAGCATGTAAATGTATGTATACATATCATAAGAGATTGATATATAGCAGTTAAACCCATATTTATAAAGAATCCTTCACTTATTTTGTATTCTTTCAATTATTAACAAAAGTTCACTAACTAGATATCTGTGGAAAGTCATGCAACAAAATATGCTCAATAGCCTCACCATGTGTGAATATTATGCCTTTCAGCCTTTACACCCTACTTGTTCTGTCTTCCCACAAGCATGTTTTTATCATTACATGGATAATATGCTTATTGCAGCTGCCTCAGAAAACACTTTTAAAACAACTCTATAAACATCTACAAAATTCTCTTACTCAAACTACTTTTCAAATAACCCCTTATAAAGTCCAA